>QXTE01000373.1:207823-272935 GCA_003942145.1 Platysternon megacephalum
CCCCCCCCCCCCCCCATAAAGCCTTATGGGGTATTCTGTCACAGAGGAAACAAGATGTTGATAAAGGCAAAGCAATGCAGAGATTTTAAAATGAGGTTGGGATTGTGAATGTGAATACATATCTTTAAAATATTGAAATTGCATCAGTGTGTTGGTTTATTCTTTAATTTCATCATATTTCAACCATGCTAGCTGTATCTGTCTTCTGTGTTGAGCATTCCTGGTCATGCTATTTTACCTTTCCAGAAACTCAGGTTTTATTATTTTCTGTCCTGGTTGTGACGTTGTGCAGTCTAATTGGTTTTATAAAACATAATAATAAGTGAATATAATGTAACTGGAATAGTTTCATAAAAACATGATAAGTGAATATAATGTAACTGGAATATGCTTCATGCAAAAGGTCTCTTGTAAGGTATCATTACAAAGTTTATAATCTACTGAGTGTGATCATCCTATTTGTATAAATGTATCACTCTTGTATCTAAAACTAGAAATATAAAATATAACTCTGAGGGCCTATTGCAATTATGCAAAGTGTGGGCCATTAATGGTGGTTTGGAATCTTGATGACTCCCATTAACCAGGACCATTGTCTGCAGATGGCTGTATTTACCTGTGAGTCTTCCTGTATATGTGTGTGCTGGCAAGTGAGTAATGAAGTCTTGCAGTGACATGTGATCATGTCACCTGAACTGGAATCCATCTTTAACCTGGTGCTTTTCCAGTGAGGGGTGGGGGAACCCAGAGGGACAAAGGATTCCCGCCTTATGCAAAAGATATATAAAGGGGTGGAAGAGAACAGAGGGGGAGAGGAGCCATCATGAAGAATCCCCTAGCTATCACCTGAGCTGGAACAAGAGCTGTACCAGGGGAAAGAATTGTGCCCAGGCCTGGAAGGTGTCCAGTCTGAGAAAAAACTTACTGAAGCATCTCTGAGGGTGAGATTATCTGTATTCAGTTTGATTAGACATAGATTTGCGCATTTTATTTTATTTTGCTGGGTAACTTACTTTGTTCTGTCTGTTACTACTTGGAATCACTTAAATCCTACTTTCTGTATTTAATAAAATCACTTTCTACTTATTAATTAACTCAGAGTATGTATTAATACCTGGGGGAGCAAACAGCTGTGCATATCTCTCTATCAGTGTTATAGAGGGCGAACAATTTATGAGTTTACCCTGTATAAGCTTTATACAGGGTAAAACGGATTTATTTGGGTTTAGACCCCATTGGGAGTTGGGCATCTGAGTGCTAAAGACAAGCACACTTCTGTGAGCTGTTTTCAGGTAAACCTGCAGCTTTGGGGCAGGTAATTCAGACCCTGGGTCTGTGTTGGAGCAGACGGATGTGCCTGGCTTCAGCAAGACAGGGTGCTGAAGCCACTGAGCTGGCAAAACAGGAATAGAAGTAGTCTTGGTACATCAGGTGGCAGTGCCCAAGGGGGTTTCTGTGATCCAACCCGTCACACTGGTATTTAAAAGATGGCAGTGGATTTGCTGGTTATAATAAGAGTATATTTCACGAAATATATTTCACTAAATAACTTAAAAGTATAATTGACACAGAACAGTCTAACACATCAGGGACACCATTGCCTTTTAGAGGGTTATAGACTATTTAGAACCATGGGACCTCAAATGCTTATGGATTAAGGTCTAATTAGTAAAACTAAAGATGGTTCCTGATGGTCATCTGTTACATACCACCAAATCTCACTAGTGAACAGGATGAACTGCTCCATAAGCATCTGTCCATAATGTCTAGGAAGAAAAACTGTTACCATGGGTGGACTTTAACCTGCAGGACATTTGCTGGGCATCTCATGTAGCCAGTAACACAACTTCCATACAGTTTTTAGCAATAATCGCTGATAACTTCTTCACACAAAGTCTGCACCCAACCAGGGGTAACTCATTACTCATCCTCATTCTGATGGATGAAGAAGAGTTAATCACTGACCTAAAAATTAGTGGTTGCCTAGGTACCAGTGATCATGATCTGGTTGCATTTACTTTGTGCAAACAGAATATGGCATCACCCAATAATATGTATATCTGCAACTTTAAAAGGGCTAATTTTTCCAAAGCTTAAAGCCATTGTTGGCAATTGAGTGGTAACAAATTTAAAATGGGAAATGTGAAAAAAAACTGGAGATTGTTCAAGGACATCCTACTGGTTGCTCCAAAACCCACAATTCCACAGACATGAAAAGAAGTTATTCTGGGCAAGAAGCCATCCTGGTTAAAAAAGTATGTGGAAGCAATGATAAAATGTAGATTAATATAACAAGGATGGAAAAAGGGGGAAGTAAATTACAATGAATATAAATGACAAGTTAAAAAATGTAGGTGACTGATAAGGGAAGCCAGTGAACTATTAATAGCTAATAAGGTTAAAAACAATAAGAAGGGATTTTTACAATGTAGGATTAACATTCCCAAGGTCAGCTATAGGTCTGTTGCTAGATGTAGATAGTAAAATTGTGAATGGTGATGAAGAAAAGGCAGAAATGTTCAAAAGATATTTCTGTTCTGTTCTGTATTTGGAGTAGGAGGGTGTTTCCATCCCATATGATATTGTAGATGAAATAGAAAGTTTACATTCTGTAACAAAGAAGGATATGAGGCAGCATCTGTGAAATTAGTTTCACATCAATACACCTGGATAACTTACACCCAAAAGTCTTAAAGGAACTAGCTGAGGAGCTCACCAAACCACTAATGTTAATTTTTCTCCAAGGCATTTGACTTATTATCACCTGACATTTTGATGAAAAATCTTGCATTATATGTAATTAATAGGGCACATGTTCAATGGATTAAAAACTGGCTCCTTTGCAGATCTGAAAATAGAGTTAATGGGAAAACATCAATGAGCTGGGTCTCCCAGAAATTGGTTCTTGGGCCAATGCTATATAATTTTTTATCAGGTGATCTAGGTGATGATATAAAATCTTTGCTGGTAAAATTTGCAGATGACACAAAGATTGGTGGTGTAGTCAATAATGAGGAGGACTGATTATGGTTACAGTGATCTGAATCACCTGGTTAAATGGTCACAATCCAAAAAAATGCATTTGAATACAGTCAAATGAAAGTGCTCATGTGAGAGAGCAAATAGGAAGTGGAAGAAGATATAGAGAGATGGAGGTGTGTACAGAAAAGAAATGGCATGAAAATCAGCAGAAATAACAGTATATGGTCTGTAGATTTGATGATACCTTGCAGGAAGATGACAAGACTGTAAGTCTGGGGTGCCAGCCACTACCAAAGGTACAGAAGTTCAAGTACCTACGTTTGATAGTATAGTATAATGGTGAATTCAATGACAAATTATCAGCATAACAGTAAAGGCATGGACTAAATGAAGAGAAGAGAGCAGAATGATGTACAATAGGAGAATGCCTATCAAATTGAAAAGTAAGATCTGCAAGATTGTAATTAGGCTTGCTCTTTTGAATGGCTCTGAATACTGGGCACTGAGGAAAAGACAGGAACAGATCTTGAATACAGAGGAAATGAAAATGTTAAGATGGATGCTTGGAGTTACAAGGATGGACCATGTTTTGAATGAATACGGGGAAGTGTGAAGGTCATACCAATTATAGAAAAGTGAAGGGGATCCAGGTTAAGATGGTTTGGGTATGTGAAAGAGATCAGAAGAATATATAGGAAACAGGGTGTTCTATTTAGAAGTGTAGGGTAAGAGAAGGGTTGGAAGACCCGAAACTAGATGGATCGTCTGGCTAACCTGATAAGGAGAGCTTTAAACTAGGTTTTATGAGGGATGGTGACAAATATCTGGCCAATGTGCATCTAGGCTCAAGTAATGAGGACAAGGGAAAGGGGCTAATTTCTGGAGAAGGGTCTAGAAACCACAATTGTATTAAAAAGGCAAGAAGAAAAACAACAGGGTAGTCTTAAAAATATCTTTGATGCCTGTATACAAATGCAAGGAGTATGGGGATCAAGCAGGATGAACTGGAAGTCATGGTATATGAAGAAAATTATGACTTAATTGGCATTACAGAGACTTGGTGGGACAACTCCCATAATTGGAGTACCAGCATTGAGGGATATAGCTTGTTCCGAAAGGATAGATATGGGAAAAAAGAAGGAGGTGTTTGCTGTATGTCAAGAATATATACACTTGCTCTGAGGTTCAAGAGGAAGTGAGTGACAGAACTACTCAGAATCCCTGGGTGGGGATAAAAAGGGAAAAGAATAGTTGCGATGTTATGGTGGGGGTCTATTATAGACCAACAAATCAGGAAGAGGAAGTGGATGAGTTAGTCTACAAGCAGGTAACAAAATTAGCTAACACACATGAGCTAGTATTAATGGGGGGTTTTATCTTCCCTGATAGCCATTGGAAGACTATTACAGCAAAACATAGTATTTCCTGCAAGTTCTTAGCATGTGTAGGGGACAGCTTTCTGATTCAGAAAATTGAGGAAACAACTAGAGGGTCATCCATTTTGGATCTGGTTTTGACCAACAAGGATGAACTGGTTGAGAATGAGAAGGTGATCAGGAACTTGGGAGGAAGTGATCATGGTCTGATAGAATTCAAAATCCTAAGGAAAGGAGGACATAAGAACAGCAAAACAAGGATACTGGGCTTCAGAAAGGTGGATTTCAACCAACTCAGAGAAATAGTAGGCAAGGTCCCATGGAAAGACCAGTTAGGAGGAAAAGGAATTGAAGGGGGCTGGCAGTTCCTAAAAGTGTAATACTGGAGGCTCAATATCAAGCTATACCGATACAGAGGAAAGATAAGAAGAGCCACAGAAGGCCAATGTGTCTGCACAAGGAGATAGCTATATAAAAATCAGAAGGGATACATCCGGGAAATGGAAGGAGGGGCATGTCACCAAGGAGGTATACATAGGAATAGCGTGAGCATGTATGGACAAAATTGGGAAAGCGAAGGCAAAGAATGAGTTACAACTGGCAAGGGACGTTAGAGACAACAAGAAGGGGTTCTTCAAATATGTTACACCAAAAAGAAAGATCAGGGATGGTCAGTGGTGCAAATAGGGCGGTATGGTCTGGTACTCCCTACCAGTAAGTCTGGGGTCTGTACAGCAGCCTCACCGGAGGACAGGGCTGGGGGGCAATACAGTTGCGCCAGAGCGTTCTGCTCCTTTCGCCGCTGTGCTTCCCGGTGTTGTCAGTAGCTACCGGTGTGGTGCTCTGCTCTTCTTCGATGATGATAACAGTCGGCTGTGTGCGTGTTCCCTCTGTGTGCTGCCCCAGTTCTGCGCAGATAGCTGACACAGCAAACCCCGAGAGAACCCCCAAAGCCCACAGACTCTAGTAAGGTATGAAGGAACCCGAGCCAGGTTTATTGTCAAATGAAGCACAGTAATAGTTTCCTATAGACAATACAGGACATACTATGAATATGTGCCCCCTGGCAATGGACACAGCTCAGTCAGTGGCGGGACACTCCACTGCCCCCTAGGCTGGACAAAGATACGCACTCCGGGACCTACTTTTATACAGTTAGAGGACAGATTACTCATTCCTCTTGGTTCATTAGGGTGCTGTCTCCCCTTTGATCATGTTGTTCCAGACAAACAGATCTATCCATCATGCTGTCCTGTCTTTAAGATGCACCTGCCTGTTCCTTGTTATGTCTATGGAGTGTCCTTGTATCGGGCTGTCCAGGTGCCATCTTGGCACAAGTTCCTCTTGTTAGCACTTATATGTGAATGCACCTGCTTCTCACAACCCTCTTCTCGCCAACTTCTGTGAGTGAGGCCTGCCTCTGGCTCACAGCCCAGCTTTTGCTTAGCAGTGCCTGGAAGTACTTTGGTTCAGGCTTCAGGCCTCAGACTAGGCCTCTGACACAAGAGTTTATATTTCAGGGCCTCATCTTACTACACCCGGGAGAGCCCTGAACTGCAGAGCTCTCCTGGGAACCGCAGTGGCAAAAGACGCAGAACATGCAGCACCTGCAGCATGGCTGCACTGCCTCTAGCCCCGTCCCCAGCCCTTCCACGCAGCTACATGCCTGCGTCTCCCGTCGGAGGTCTGTACAGCAGCCCCTCCAGAGGACAGGGCTGAGGGCGGTACACAGGGCCGGTGCAACCACTAGGCGAACTAGGCGGTCGCCTAGGGCGCCAAGTGGTTGGGGGCGCCCACTGGGTCTTAGTGTCCACCCTTCTGGTTTTCCTATCCCTGTTCTGACCCTTCCTGCAGGCTCCGAGTCTTCCTGGGAAGGGGATCTAGTAGTTAAAAGAGAAAAAGCCTCCAGCCTGCCAGACCTATTAGCACAACACTGAAACTGTTAAAGAGCCATTCAAGGGGTAATGAAGCCACTTAACAGGCATTTGCCTCATATTTACTCAGGACATGTCAGTCTACAGGATCTTAGTTTAAAATTTGCTTTAAAAATATTTCATTAGTGAGTTGGTGAAGATTATAAAATCACATCTCTAACAAAATCCTTGCATAGATTTTTAGATGCACAATCATCTTTAGCCTTAAATGTTTGGATCTTCAGACATATGTTTTTTTAAATAAATCCTTCAAAAGACCTCCCTTATCTAAAATACACATTTTAATTACTATAGTAAAAAAACTTACTTCCAAAGTCTTCCAGTCCTTTCTGTTCATCCATTTCTCCCTTCACCCCCTCTCCCCCCACCCCCATTGAAGAGAGCCCTTAAACGGACAACAGCCCTTTGCTTCCAGATAGCTGGACAAAGAGTTTCCCTTTCTTTACTTCTGACTATCTGATGAACTAGTTTTAAGCAAAATCAGTACCTTAGTAAGATATAAAATCCTTTGTTATGCCTAAAATCTTTGGAAACATATTTTTTAAAGTTGGTGACATTTCATAAACATGTGTATTGTTATGGAGATCACACACAGTAAATTAGTGTTCCCTTTTTCTAAAAGCAATGAACATTGTTATGAACACACTAAACCTCTGTAACTGATTAATTTAAAATAATGTCTGTTTCAGTGAGTTAAATATGTAGTAATCTGGAATGATTACTTTATGAAGGTTTAAGAGTACATTTAAAATATAAAATCAGCTTAGAAATACTGATTAAGAAAATGTAAAACAGAGAAGAGCTGCATCATGTATTCCATAATATTTAATGTTGTATTCAGCAAGACAGCTTACTCACCCTTACTACAAAGTTTTTGCAAATAAATGTCTGACAAACTTCAGGGCATATCAAAAAACCTGTGACTGACATTTTTTATTCCCAAGTTTAGTGCTTTTAATTAGGTACCTCCATGGAGGAGCTGGCGCGGCACAGGGGGGCAGGAGCCCTGCAAAGGCGGCAGTGCTGCTAGCGGGGAGCAGCCGCGCCCCTTGCCCCTCCTGCCCAGGCTGCAGCCTGGCGCCCTCCCCGGGGGCTCCTGCAGGCTGCAGCAGATGCATGCAGGCAGAGGCCCCCGTGCGCCCCCCAGCTCCCCCCTCGCTGTGCTCGGGGTCTGCGGCTCCCGGGCATGTGAGCCACTGCCGGGGTGCGGGGCCCTGATCCTGCTCTGGGAGGGGCAGCAACGGCGGCAGCTCACACTCCCGGGAGCCGCAGAGCCTGAGCGCGGCGAGGGAGGAGCCGGGGGACGCACAGGGTCCTCTGCCCGCATGCATCCACTGCAGGAGCCCCCGGGGGGGGGGGCGCACCGGGCCGCAGCTTGGGCAGGAGGTGCAGGGGGTGCGGCTGCTACCCGCTAGCGGCGCTGCTGCCTTTGCAGGGCTGCTGCCCCCCTGCGCCGCACCGGCTCCTCCATGGCTGGGGCTCACCGCTGCTGCAAGCCGACGCTCTGGCTCTCCGGTGCCTCTGAGCTGCTGCAGCGGCCCAAGCCCGGCAAAGCCAATGAGTGGACTCGGGGCAGGGGCTGCCGGGGTGGGGTAGGGAGGGCTCACGGGAGGGTTGTGCATCCTCCAGGGGAGTTCAGGGGGCGGGGAGGGGGGAACCTGGTCTGGGGAGCAGCCCCTGGGCACGCTGGCCCCTGGGGTCTATAAAGGCTTGTTGGGATTTGTCCCTCAATGAACTGATGTGCGGGGGCGGGGCGGGGGGGGGGGCGCACAAGGTGGAAGTTTCGCCTAGGGTGCAAAATATCCTTGCACTGGCCCTGGTGGTACAGCCGCGCGGGAGTTGTGGCAAAACGAGCAGAACCCCACACCGGCAGCTCCTCCAGCGCGGCTGTCCTGCCCCCAGCCTTGCCCACCCCACCCTGTCCTCCAGCAGGGCTGCTGCTGTACAGACCCCCCAGACAGCGGAGCTGCCGGCATGAGACTTGGTTGCCAGCGTGTCTGAAAAAAATATTTTCTGCTGTCAGAGGGAGCTGGTTTGAAGCTCTTCTGCTGGCAATTCCCAAAGCAGGTGTGACTGTGAAGTGGCTATTGTGCCAGAGAGCAAGCCTCCTCTTCTCTTAGCAGCCCACACAGCAGCTGTGCCATGTCCACCCACTGGGACCGCTCCCCGCTCCCCGGTAACATGGGATGGATCATGGGGAGGAGAGGGGGAGATCATGGGGCCCTGGGTTGGGGGCAGGGCAGGGTCACGTGAGGATTCATGTAGGGGGTCACATCCCTCCCCCCCCTTTAGCTGGTGCAGCATACCAGTAAGAAATGAATTCTACTTGCACTACTGGGGATTGTGTGGGTCTGCTGCTCAATGGAGAAGATTAGCTGGTAATGGAAGATGATAGGAAGGCAGAGCTACTCAGTGCCTACTTTCAATCTTCTCACAAAAAATTACATGTGACCAGATGACTAGCAAAGTTACCATAGACCAGTGTTTCCCAAACTTGGGACGCCACTTGTGTAGGGAAAGCCCCTGGCGGGCCGGGCCGGTTTGTTTACCTGCCGCGTCCGCAGGTCCGGACGATTGCAGCTCCCACTGGCTGCGGTTCCCCGCTCCAGGCCAATGGGGGCTGCTGGAAGCGGCGGCCAGTATGTCCCTTGGCCCGCCCCGCTTCCAGCAGCTCCCATTGGCCTGGAGCAGCGAACCGCAGCCAGTGGGAGCCGCGATTGGCCGGACTTCCGGACGCGGCAAGTAAACAAACTGGCCCGGCCCGCCAGGTGGCTTTCCCTACACAAGCGGCGTCCCAAGTTTGGGAAACACTGCCATAGACAATAAAAGGGAAAGGATGCAGATCGGGATAAGTAAAGAACATGTCAGATCTTCTGATCAGTTTGAATGAATTAAAGTCAGTGGTAAAAGATGCTATTCCCCCAAGGGTACTGAAGGTATTAGCTGAAGAAATCTCGGGGTCACTGGCAAACTCATGGATGACAGAAGAGGTCCCGGAAGACTGGAGAAAGGATAATGTAGTGCCCATCTTTACAAAAGGGAAAAAGGAGGAGCCAGGGAATTATATACCAGTGAACCTGACTTCGATATCTGGGAAGCTACAGGAGCAATGTATAAAGCATTCCATTTGCAAATACCTGGAGGATGAAGGGATAATCACCAGCAGCCAGCTTTGATTTATGAAGAACAAATCATGCCAAACCTTCTTTGACAGGGTAACTGGTTTGGTGGATGGGGGAATGCAGTGGACATAATATACCTGGACTTCAGCAAGGTTTTTGACACAGTCCCACATGACATTCTGATAAGTAAGTTGAAGAAATGCAGGCTTGACAGAACTATCATTATGTGGATACATAATTGGATAAACAACTGCAAATAAAGAGAAGCTATTAATGGAATGATGTCAGATTGGAGGGAGGTCTCAAGTGGGGTTCCACAGGGATCTGTTTTGGGTCCAGTGTTGTTTAACATCTTTATTAATTACCATGATGTAGGAATAGAGAGCATACTGATCTAGTTTGCAGATGACACAAAGCTGGGGGAGGAGTTGCCAACACTTTTGGAGGATAGAGCTAAAATTCAGAGGGGTCTTGATAAATAGGAAAACTGGGCTTTAGACAACAAAATGGTATTCAACAAAGACAAATGTGAGGTGCTCCACTTAGGGAAGAATAACCAACGCACAAATTCAGAATGGGGCTAACTGACTTGGCAGCAGCACTGCTAAGTAGGATCTGGGAGTTGTGGTAGATCATAACCTCAAAATGAAGAACAGGAGATACGTAGGTGTTACTAATGTCCAATGCCCCCTGCAAATGGAAGAGAACTGATTAGATGAGATATGCACAGTTGATCCCAACAGGCGATCCATGCCCCATGCTGCAGAGGAAGGTGGAAAAATACCAAAAAGTCCCTGCCAATTTCCAATCCCAAATTTAGCAATCAGATTGACCCTGAGCATGTGAGCAAGACACACCAGACAGGAATCTAAGAAAAAGGATTCTTTGTACCACTTCAGAACACTGGTCTATCTGGTCTAGTGTCCTGTCTCCAGTTGTGGCCAATCTCTGGTGCGTCAGAGGAAGGCAAAACACACACTAGAACACTTCTGGCCAATTGTGCATCGGGAGAAAAACTCCCTCCTGTCCCCTGCACATGACTAGGTGAAGCATGAGATTTGATTATAGTCATTATCTTAATACAGAGCAGCAAGTGTTAAGAGCATGTTGAGGGCAGTGCAGGCAATCCTGTTCTCCCCATGTCCCATGAAGAAAGGGGATGGACATGGTGTGTGACAGTGTGTACCAGGTCTTCTCTGTCCCCTGTTGGAGCGATCACCACCCTGACACAGCCACCTGAAGGAAGAGTGTCACCTGGAAAAGAGCGGCAGTGAATTTAAACCTCTGAGCACTGCCTAGAGAAGACACTCAGGCTCTGATACTAGCAGAACCAACAAGACCCACGAGGTGAGGTAAGAAGGCTTGCCTGCTTCTTTTAAGGAGGGTGCTTAGTGAAGCAGGGACAGGAGATGACCTCCCCAGTTCTAACCCCCAACCACACGGGCCCAAGTCAGGGCCTACCAATCTGACTTCACTTTAAGTTAAGGCATACCACAAACTGTTTATTTTACTGTGGAGTTTAAAAGCCCAAGAGGCATTTTTGAGTGTTACAGGACTAGCAAGGGGCTTGCTCCTGACAAGCTTTGACAGGTGATTGATACATTCACAGATTCCAAGGCCAAAAGAAATCACCATGACCATTCAGCTTGACCCCTTTACACACAGTCTAGAATTTCTCCTAGCAGACAGATTAAAGCATATCTTTTTAAAAGATATCTAATTTCATTTTAAAGATTCCATGTGATGGTAAGTCCTTTACCTTCCCTGATAACCTGTTCCAACATTTAATTACCCTCACTGCTAGGAAAATGTATCTTATTTCAAGGTTGAATTTGTCTACCTTCAACTTCCAGCTGCAGGATTTTATATTGCCTTTGTCAGCAGGGGTGACATTATCTTTATATTAAAGCCCTTATTATCTTTTCTACGTGTAAACCCTAACTACAGAGTGCCCAAATCACTTCTCAACCTCCTCTGCAATAAGCTGAATATGTGAGCTCCTTAAGCTTCACAGCGAAAGGCTTGTTTTCCAGCCCCTGGATCATTTTTGTGAACTCTCTCTCCAATATTTCCACATCCTTCAAGTGTGGACATCAGCACTGGACACAGTAGCAGCGGAGTTTCTGAGGAATTGCTTCCAGTCAGACTCTAATGGAGAAGGATTCAAAGACCCACTCCCATATAGATGGACTAAGGCTAGAAGAAGAAATTCAAGATAATATAGGTGGGAACCAATAATGCAGGCTGGATGACTGTCTTGGAAAGCAGTGACTCAGAGAAGTACTTAGGGGGCATCCTAGATAATTGCCTCAACTTTAACTCTCAGAATAATGCTCTGGCAGAAAAACTAATGTGATCTTTGGATGTATAAAATGGGGAATATCAAGCAGAAGCAGGAAAATCATCTTGTATGCAGCATGGGGCATGGATCCCCTGTTGGGAATCAACTGGGCATATCTCATCTAATCAGTTCTCTTCTATTTGCAGGGGCATTAGCAACCACTAAGTCTCTCCTGTTTTCAAGTGGCTGCACATGTCCATTTCACTGGAGCTGGAGAACTTTTTCCCATAGCAGTTCCTGTCAGGGCAGCACCTGTACCCTCCAGGCACTCATGCTGTTTAATGCGAGCAGAAGTGGGTGGAGCTGCCCTGACGTCCTGCAGGTTCTTCTTACCACTTGTGATCAGTGGTCTCAGTGTGTATGACCTCCTCATCCTTTCCCTCTTTGGAGAATTTCTGAAGCTCTATTTGTAAATAGTTTGTTTAAATGTTTATAGTTTTAATAGTTAGTGTTCATAGGTTTCTGTTTTAATTACATTTTCTTTGTTTTTTATTGACATTAGTTTGGTACTGGTCATGGCTGCAATAAGTCGATGCCAGACAGCTATCCCCACTCCGGTTGCTTAAAGTGCCTGAGTGAGGGTCATGTTAGGCATAATAGGGAGAACAGGTCCATCAGTGGTTATTAGGCAGGGATGCAATCCCATGCCCTGGGTGTCCCTAAAGCTTCAACTGCCAGAAGATTGGACTGGACAATGGGATGGATCACTCGAAATTGTCCTGTTCTGTTTATTCCCTCTGAAGCATCTGGTAGTAGCCACTATCAGAAGACAGGATACTGGGCTAGATGGACCCATTGGTCTGATCCAGTAGGGTTATCTTATATTTTTATAAGTGCCCAATCTCCAAAGGATTAAACTTTGAACCAAAAAAAAAGACAGACATTCTTGGACATTCTGACGGGGGCAGTTTTGCACTCCATTCAGTACCTAGTCACTCAGTCTGCAGGGACTCGGACTCCCCTCACTTCAGCAGTGCACTGCCCAATTTAGCAGCATTCCTGCGCCAAAAAAAGTGGGATAGAAGATATTCTCCCTCTCTGGTGCCTACCAAGCACCAGAAGAAGTTGGTGTTCCTGCTTCCAGTCTTGTTGAAAGACTCACATAAGAAGCTGCCAAGTACCAAGATTAGGGCATCCTCAGCAAGGCAGTCTTCAGTGCTGCTCCCTGGCAGTGATGAGTTGTCGACTCCAACACCTCAAGGAGTACTATTGAGACCGACTGCATTGCCAGCTTCATCTGCAGCACCAACTTCACAAACAACTTTGTCAGTTCTGACAACACCTGAGGCATACGTGGCCTCAAGGGATCTCTTAAGCTTGTTGGTACAAGATTCACTGTTCATGCAGGATGAGTTGCTTCCTGCTTCCCCCTTAGACACCTGGGGACTGGCTCTGACAATGGCCTTGGTACCTACTAGTAAATTGTCATCACTGGTGGATCCTGCGTTGGTGTCATCCGCTGGTGTTTCTGTCCACCATGCTAAGCACTCAGTACCATCAATAGGGAAGCCTTGAATGTTTTTGGTGCTGCCCTCATCTCACCGGCAGTTGGTCCCATTCATGTGTTTCTCTGCCAGGTACTGCACCATCATGGTGTTCTAATGTGGACTTGTCATCTAATTCTGAGGATGGTTCCTATACATAAAAATCCTTCTCTACAAGGATTTAAGTATCACCTCAAAGCACAGATTGAGCTCTTGATACCAAGATACCTATGTACACAGATTAGCAGAAATGCTATGGTGGGGTTGAATCCCGTTCCATACCAGGAGCAGCATTTACCTTTCTGGCACCCTTGGTGAGTTCTCCTAGATTCAAGGGCAATTTCTTCTTGACATGAGACTCCAAAATTGCATGCAAGGTACTTTTCTCCATCTACTACCATCTTTCTGTACCAATGTTGGCACAAGATCGCCACCCAAGCACTGTTCCCTGACTGGTACCATCTTCAGTGCTGATGTTGGTGGACAGTCACTGTCCAGGTGCTGTTCTCTAGCTGGTACCATCCTCTGTACTGGTGTTGATACTCATCAGTCAGAAGAATGTTTACCTTAAGCTCCTGTTCCTTCTCCTTCAGAGGTGGTTATCCCACCTGACCAGATAGACATCTTACTGACACCAATGAATACCTTCTCATGTTTGCTAAATGAGGCTGCTGTATCTGAGTTGTCTTCAATCACCGGCACCTATAAGACATACCAGGAACTTATGAAGACAGTTGCTAACTCCTCTGGAGATCCAGACTGAGCTAGTTCAAGATATGACTGTGACAGCGTACCCCATAAAGGGGCTCATAAATGTATGTATAATATAACTGGAATAGGGTTTTGCTACATAGGCCATGTAACATATCTATGTAAAGGTTATGATCTACTGGTTATGTTCATCCTAGTTGTATGCAGGCACCATTTGTGTGTTCAAAGTTATGAACATTGGCTGTATAATTGCTTGATTTCTAAGTGGCCTCAGTTAGAACATTTGATGACTTCTTGGGAAAGGAATGTGCAAATTANAGCCATCATGAAGAATCCCCTAGCTATCACCTGAGCTGGAACAAGAGCTGTACCAGGGGAAAGAATTGTGCCCAGGCCTGGAAGGTGTCCAGTCTGAGAAAAAACTTACTGAAGCATCTCTGAGGGTGAGATTATCTGTATTCAGTTTGATTAGACATAGATTTGCGCATTTTATTTTATTTTGCTGGGTAACTTACTTTGTTCTGTCTGTTACTACTTGGAATCACTTAAATCCTACTTTCTGTATTTAAATAAAATCACTTTTTACTTATTAATTAACTCAGAGTATGTATTAATACCTGGGGGAGCAAACAACTGTGCATATCTCTCTATCAGTGTTATAGAGGGCGAACAATTTATGAGTTTACCCTGCATAAGCTTTATACAGGGTAAAACGAATTTATCTGGGTTTAGACCCCATTGGGAATTGGGCATCTGAGTGCTAAAGGCAAGCACACTTCTGTGAGCTGTTTTCAGGTAAACCTGCAGCTTTGGGACAGGTGATTCAGACCCTGAGTCTGTGCTGGAGCAGACGGGTGTGTCTGGCTTTACCAAGACAGGGAGCTGAAGCCACCGAGCTGGCAGGGAGAACAGGAACAGAAGTAGCCTTTGCACATCAGTCTGGCAGCTCCCAAGTGGGTTTCTGTGATCCAACCAGTCACAATGACCACAGGCTTATGAGGATTTTACATTAGTCAGGTCTGGCTAGGATGGCTCTGCCTATTAATGAGTTGGTTTTGGAGTTTACTAAAATCTTGTGGGAGACCCTCTCCTCTAGTGTCCATGGCTAAGTGAACTGAAAAGAGGTATCAAATACACTCTGAAGGACATGAAAATTAATTGCATCCTTCCCCAGGGTCCTTGATGGTGATGGTGAGGATGAATTAAAATCCACTCCGAAGAATAAAGAAGCTAAAACACTTGATTTATTTGGGAGAAAAGTTTATTCCTCATCCAGTTTACAATTTAGAATGGCAAATTGTCAGTCAGTATTTGCCAGGTATGACTATTTGAATTGGGAAGCATTGTCTAAACTTGAGGACAAATTACCAGTTGATGTAAAAGAAGAGTTTAAGGCCTTTATTATTGTTTGCCTGCTCCTCAATACAGTCCACACTAGATGAAGCAGGGTCAGTGGCTTGGATGATGGCCACAGCCATCACTATAAGTATCATGCTTTGTGGCTCCAGGCATGGGGGTTCCAGCTGAAGTACAGTACACTACAGAAGATTTGCCTTTTGAAGGACCAAGTTTGTTTTCTGGGGAAACTGACAAAGCTGTGCACTCCTTAAAAGATTGCAGGGTGACCCTGAAGTCTTTATACCCCTGCTGCAAAGAGGAAACAGTTTTGCCTTTCTGTCCAGCAGAGATACCACTTTTATCTCCTGGATTACTCCAGGAGATACCAAAGTCTCAGAAGAAGAGCCCACCTCCCCACTATTACTTTATCTTCTACCATTAGACATCCTTCCACCTCCAAGTAGTCTGACTTTTTGGTTGAGGGCAACAAACCACTCTGATTTCCCCTTCCCACCTCTCTTCCCTGTCCTTTTCAGGGACCATTCTCACGAGACTGTTCTAATTCAGGAAGTTCAGTGTCTGATACAGTTAGGGGCCATAGAAGAAGTGCCTCCCCAGCATCCCAGGAGGGTTTTTTTCCCCACTATTTCCTTATTCCCAAATCCAAAGGAGGCCTCAGACGTATTCTGGACCTGCAAAACTTCAACCAAAACATAAAAAAGATAGAAAAGAAGGTAATCATATGAAACTATTATTCCTTTCCCTTCGCACAGTGATTGGTTTGCTACCCTTTTAATTTTTTGGTGCAGAATTCCCGCAGGAGTACTATTCCTTTGCTAGGATTTTTGTTTTTTCCTGATGTATTTAAATAATTTTTTAGCTCTACTGGCCATAGATTTTTTTTTTCTCAGGTATCTTTAGCTTCCCTAATCAATTGTTGGCATTTACTAATTGTTGATTCTACTCATTGCTGTTATCTCAATTTTTTCCATTTGTTATGTATATTTATTTATTGTTGCTTCTTTTAGATTAGGTGCTCTCATACATGGTGACACTTGAGGCAACCCAGTGTTTCCACCTCCATCTATCTAATGCCATGTTTCTTGCTCCATTATAGTCTGTTTCCATGACAGCAACATCTTTCTCAATGGTTTTCTTAGATGTCATCTATTGTTCTTCGGTTTTCTGTCTTTCCAGCAGGTGATATCCAGTCAAAGGCTTATCTAGGAATTTTTTTACCTTTGTACAACATGTCTAAATTACTTCAGCCTTCTTTCTTGAATCATTGTCTTTACAGTCTGCTGACCAGTCCTTTGTAACACATCAGTTTTGGTTACATTGTCCCACCAATGGACACCAAGTATTGTTTGCAAGCATCTCTGATGGAAAGTGTTAAGTTTCCTGTTGTTGGCTTCTAGCATTTTCCAAGTTTCAGCATCATATAACAAAGTGGGTATCACAGTGACATTGTATAACTTTATCTTGGTTCTTGTATGAATCTCCTTATTTTTCCAGATATTTGTCAGTCTTGAAAAAGCTCCACTTACCTTCCCAATTCTTGCTTCCACCTCTGTGTGCTTCTTTCATCTGCTTTCCTCTTCCATGATTGCAGAATCATGTTTTTGGACATCTATTAAAGCATTTTAAACAATTCCCCATTACCATTCTGTTTAAATATTTTCTCCCACTCAGTTTTGCTCGCGGTTGTTTTGAGTGTTAGCAACTTCATAACAATATAGCTCCCTGCTAAAGAAACCTTGCTTCTCCAGAAATGGAACAAACTTTTTCCAGGCTAAACAAAAGCTGATGTGGGCCTCTGTCTAAACCAACCTTTCTCAGCTGGGCTAGAGCAAGCCTCTGCCTAAGGCCTTGTCTACAGTACACAGTTTTGTCGGCAAAAGCTGCCTTTTGCTGACAAAACAGTGGAGGTGTACATAATACAAAGCTACTTTTGGTGGTAAAACTCCGCTGTTTGCTGACAAAATAAAACCACCTTGACGAGGCATAGAGCTTTTTGAGGCAAAGTTAAAGCAACAAAGTGTCAGTGTAGACGCTGCCATTCATTATGTCGCCATAACTGGCCTCCCTCAGTATCCCAGAATGCCCGCCGTGACTGCTCTGCTCACTCTTTTTTGAACTCGGTTGCGCTGCATCTAGCTACACAGGCATTCACCCCTCCCCTTTCAAAACTTTGGGAGTCTTTGACATTCCTCAGCATGGAGAGCTCACATTGCTGCTGAGGATGCTGCTCCCGGTAGCTGAGGAGGCTGTGGGAGAACTTGGAGGGAATAATAGAACCATTAATGTGGAATCCTGCTCTCCTGGGCACTAGGAACACAGCAGCAGGCAGGCAGAGCGAGCTGCTGCTGTGGGGATGGGGTGTGTGTGTGAGAATGCTGTGCTGTTCAGAGCCAGGGCTGATGTGTGGGGGGGCATCCCCCTCCCCCTGCCTCAGGACTGGTTGCTCAGGCTGCTGTCTGAATTTAAAGAGACAGCATGCTGACACTCTCCCCCCCCCCCACACACACACACTCTCTCTCTCTCTCTCTCTCTCACACACATATACTCTCCGACACACACACACAATCTCTCACACACTTCCCCAACACAAGCTCTGTTTCTGTCTCTTCCCCCACCCCACTCCCTGTCACACACACTCTCTCCCTTCCCGACATGTACACTTCAGTTGAAAAGTGGCTGGCAATCTAGTAGGATGCCCATGGAAGGATGGGATTGAGAAACCTGCCCCATGAGGCATTGCAAACCCTTCCCAAAGCATCCTGCGGCCAGTTGCACAGTGGGATAGATACCCACCGTACAGTGCTCTCTGTTAGGGGAGGGATAGCTCAGTGGTTTGAGCATTGGCCTGCTAAACCCAGAGTTGTGAGTTCAATCCTTGAGGGGGCCACTTAGGGATCTGGGGCAAAATTGGTCCTGCTAGTGACTCGACTCAATGACCTTTCGGGGTCCCTTCCAGCTCTATGAGATAGGTACATCGCCAATTTCTATATGTTGATGCAAGAGCTGGTAGTGTGGATGCGCTCTGCTGACACAAGGAGTGTAGTGTGAACATGCAACAGTGGTTTAATTAAAGCAGCATAACTTTCGTCGACAAAACTCTTAGTATAGACAAGGCCTAAAATAAACTCCCAGGCTAGACTAAATCTGTCATAACTGGAGCAGGCCTCTGCCTAAGCTAGGCATCTGGGGCAAGCTTTGTAATTCTACAACTCTGCCCCTACTAGCAATTACTAAGCGATGGCCCACTTGTTGTCTATAGCTCACCATGCTGCCACTGGAGGCCTGTTTGAAACATGCTCTTTTATCCATGGTAAATTTTTCAGGTCTTGCTACATGATTACTATCAATATAAAAAAGGGAAATAATTCCTAATCGTATTATTGTCACTCAAGCTGATTTGGTAAATAGTATGGACAGTGGTGCAAGTAGGGTGGTACGGTTTGCCGTACCAGTAAGATATTTATAACCAGTACGCCGTACCAGAAAGACACAGGAGGAGCAGAACATGGGGCCGCTGGGCAACCCCCACGCCAGCAGCTCCTCCTGCGCAGCTGTACTGCCCCCAGTCCCGCCCCCAGCCCTTCCACACAGCTGTGTCTCCTGAGTCCTTTCTGGGGTCTGTACAGCAGCCCCACAGGAGGACAGGGGTGGGGGCGGTACAGCCATGCCAGAGGAGTTGCCAGCGTGGGACCGCCCGGCAGCCCCTTGTTCTGCTCCTTTCGCCGCTGTGGTTCCCGGGAGAGCCCTGTACTGCAGGGCTCTCCCGGGAACCACGTCGGCAAAAGGAGCAGGGAACCGCAGCAGCAGTCTGCAGAAGAGAAGAATGAGGGGCGATTTGATAGCTGCTTTCAATTACCTGAAAGGGGGTTCCAAAGAGGATGGATCTAGACTGTTCTCAGTGATAGAAGATGACAGAACAAGGAGTAATGGTCTCAAGTTGCAGAGGGGGAGGTTTAGGTTGGACATTAGGAAAAACTTTTTCACTAGTAGGGTGGTGAAGAACTGGAATGGGTTACCTAGGGAGGTAGTGGAATCTCCTTCCTTAGAGGTTTTTAAGGTCAGGCTTGACAAAGCCCTGGCTGGGCTGATTTAGTTGGGTTTGGTCCTGCTTTGAGCAGGGGGTTGGACTAGATGACCTCCTGAGGTCCCTTCCAACCCTGAGATTCTANACACACACACACAATCTCTCACACACTTCCCCAACACAAGCTCTGTTTCTGTCTCTTCCCCCACCCCACTCCCTGTCACACACACTCTCTCCCTTCCCGACATGTACACTTCAGTTGAAAAGTGGCTGGCAATCTAGTAGGATGCCCATGGAAGGATGGGATTGAGAAACCTGCCCCATGAGGCATTGCAAACCCTTCCCAAAGCATCCTGCGGCCAGTTGCACAGTGGGATAGATACCCACCGTACAGTGCTCTCTGTTAGGGGAGGGATAGCTCAGTGGTTTGAGCATTGGCCTGCTAAACCCAGAGTTGTGAGTTCAATCCTTGAGGGGGCCACTTAGGGATCTGGGGCAAAATTGGTCCTGCTAGTGACTCGACTCAATGACCTTTCGGGGTCCCTTCCAGCTCTATGAGATAGGTACATCGCCAATTTCTATATGTTGATGCAAGAGCTGGTAGTGTGGATGCGCTCTGCTGACACAAGGAGTGTAGTGTGAACATGCAACAGTGGTTTAATTAAAGCAGCATAACTTTTGTCGACAAAACTCTTAGTATAGACAAGGCCTAAAATAAACTCCCAGGCTAGACTAAATCTGTCATAACTGGAGCAGGCCTCTGCCTAAGTTAGGCATCTGGGGCAAGCTTTGTAATTCTACAACTCTGCCCCTACTAGCAATTACTAAGCGATGGCCCACTTGTTGTCTATAGCTCACCATGCTGCCACTGGAGGCCTGTTTGAAACATGCTCTTTTATCCATGGTAAATTTTTCAGGTCTTGCTACATGATTACTATCAATATAAAAAAGGGAAATAATTCCTAATCGTATTATTGTCACTCAAGCTGATTTGGTAAATAGTATGGACAGTGGTGCAAGTAGGGTGGTACGGTTTGCCGTACCAGTAAGATATTTATAACCAGTACGCCGTACCAGAAAGACACAGGAGGAGCAGAACATGGGGCCGCTGGGCAACCCCCACGCCAGCAGCTCCTCCTGCGCAGCTGTACTGCCCCCAGTCCCGCCCCCAGCCCTTCCACACAGCTGTGTCTCCTGAGTCCTTTCTGGGGTCTGTACAGCAGCCCCACAGGAGGACAGGGGTGGGGGCGGTACAGCCATGCCAGAGGAGTTGCCAGCGTGGGACCGCCCGGCAGCCCCTTGTTCTGCTCCTTTCGCCGCTGTGGTTCCCGGGAGAGCCCTGTACTGCAGGGCTCTCCCGGGAACCACGTCGGCAAAAGGAGCAGGGAACCGCAGCAGCGAAAGGAGCAGAACGTGGGGCCACTAGGAAACCCCATGGCAGTAGCTCCTCCAGTGTGGCTGTACTGCTCACAGCCCAGCCCTGTCCTCCGGCGGGGCTGCTGTACAGACCCCAGACAGAATTCAGGAGACGCAGCTGCGTGGAAGGGCTGGGGGCGGTACAGCCATGCCGGAGGAGCTGCTGGCGTGGGGTTGCCTAATGGCCCCATGTGCCGCTCCTTTCGCCACTGCAGTTCCGGAGAGCCCTGTGGTTCAGAAGTCTCCAGCGCAGCGGGAGGAGGACAGAAACACCCCCCACCCCCAGGTAACAGGGGATGGATCATGGGGAAGGGAGGGGGAGAGCGTGGGGCCCTGGGGTGGGGGTGGAGCAGGGAGGAGTCACGGGGGGGGTCATGTGGGGAGGTCACATGTGCCCCACTCCCCTTTAGCTGGTGCAGCATACCGGTAAGAAATGAATTCTACTTGCATCACTGCGTATGGAGCACTTTTACCCATTATAACAGTATTGCGTATTCATATTGAGTGCTAGCAACATGTTGGTCATCCAAGATACCAAGATCCAATTAATAATAAGGCACTTTAACATGGGGCTGGAAGCAGAAATTTAATCACAAACTGGTGGAAATTGGTACTTTTTTTTTAAATGTCAGCCTGGGTCCTTGATTAGTTACTGTATTTCCTTCTATCTCCAGGATATTAAATAGAAAAAACAGCTATCCCAGGTTGTCTAACAGAGTGAAAGGAAATAGGATTCTTCTTCGAGTGATTGCTCATGTGTATTCCACAGTAGGGGTGCGTGCTCGCCACATGCACCGGTGCCGGAAGTTTTTCCCCTAGCAGTACCTGTAGGGGAGCGCCCCTAGCAACACCTGGAGTGGCGCCTCCATGGCGCGGTGTAAGGGGCACTGCGCTCTCCCCCCACCCTCAGTTCCTTCTTGCCTCCAGTGAAGGTGCTTTGGAACTGCTCTGCTCCAGCTTTGCTGCAGCTCTTCCCCAGAACTCTTGTTTGTTCAGTGTATGATACCTGTAGTTAGTAGTTTGATTAGTTTAATTTAGTTTAGTTAGTGCACCTGGGCTGGGGCATGCCCCGCACCCCGGGTTTTAAGTCGTGCGACACTTGTAGGCGATCTATGCCAGTGAGTGATCCGTACACGGACTGTTTACGCTGTTTGGGTGAAACCAGGAGCGCCGCCAGCTTTTCCGCCGCCCTAGGCGGCGGAAGGTCCCACCCCCGAAATGCCGCCCCCGACAGAGGCGGCGGAAGGTCCCGCCCCCGACAGAGGCGGCGGAAGGTCCTGCCCCCGAAATGCCGCCCCCGACAGAGGGGGCGGAAGGTCCCGCCCCCGAAATGCGCTGACGACCGGGGCGGCCAGCACCCCCCAAATCTTAGTGCCCATGGTGACCGCCTAGGTCGCCTAATGGGTTGCGCTGGCCCTGGGTGAAACCCATCTCAGCGATCGCTGCAAGATTTGCAAGTCGTTCAAGCCTCGGACTAAAAGAGAGAGAGAGAGGCTCCGGGCCATCCTGATTGAGTCGGCTTTGACCCCGACTCCGGCGTGCCACTCCGAGTCAGCACCAAGTACCACGGTGTCGGTGCGCGGCGACCCTCCCCCCCAGTGCCATCTACCAGTCGGCACCGCTCTCCATCCACGGGGCATGCCAAGAAGGCTAAGAAGAGGCCTTCGCCGCCGTGGCACCGGAGCAAGACTTGGGGAGAGGCTAGACTCATGTTGGGCTATCCTCGGTCCCCATTGGCCTCTAGGCCTCTGACTCAGGTTGAGCAGAGTAGCCTGGCCCGTTCAGAGCAGGCTTCCCCTGATGTCCGGATGCCCTCCACGCCAGAGGCCCTGCAAGCGGCCTGGGACGTTATGTCCATGCTGGTACCAGGAGCACCGCCAATGTTGGCCCCGTGGTCCAGAGGCAAGCCGCCCGCTGATTGCCTCGGCATGGCCCAGGCAGCATTGGTACGGGACCCACGAGCCTGGCAGTCGCCCCGCTGTGGCCGTTACCGTCCCGCCCAGACCTGCACTTCCAGGACCAGGGCCACCTCTTCCACCCCAACCTAACGGCACTTCACCTCATGGTATGGCTGCTCAATGGTTAGGCCAGGAGGAAAGGATGTGCTCGGAAGGGGTACAGTGCATCCTCTTGGAAAGCAGGCGACACTCCACGCGCCGAGCCTACTTGGCAAAGTGTTCTCGGTTCTCCCGATGGGCGGATGAGCGGGGCGTTTCCCCCATGGCTGCCCCGATCCAGCTCATTTTGGACTACCTCCTTAACTTTAGAGCCCAGTGCCTGGCGACCTCGTCCGTCAAGGTGCACTTGGCGGCCATATCGGCCTTCCATCCACCGGTGCAGGGGCACACGGTATTCTCCCATGCCATGACTGGCCGATTCCTTAAGGGATTGGATCATCTCTTCCCATACGTTAGGCCCCCTAATGTGGGACCTGAACTTGGTGCTGGCCCGGCAGATGGGTCCCCCATTTGAGCCGCTAGCTACGTGCTCCTGGTCACACCTCTTGTGGAAGGTAGTCTTCCTGGTAGCAATCACGTCGGCTAGGCTTGTCTCGGAACTCAGGGCCCTGACCTCCGAGCCCCCGTACACGGTGTTCCATAAGGATACGGTCCAGCTCCGCCCACATCCTTCGTTCCTCCTGAAGGTGGTCTCCGCCTACCACATGGGTCAGGACATTTTCCTGCCGGTCCTTTGCCCCAAGCCCCATGCACCAAGTGAGGAGCGCCGCCTCCACACGCTGGATGTGGGACGGGCTCTGGCCTTTTACCTGGAACGGACTATGCTGTTCAGGAAGTCTTCGCAGCTGTTCATCGCCACGGCCAAACGCATGAGGGGTCAGCTGATCTCCACTCAGTGGCTCTCCAACTGGATCATCTTGTACATCAGTACCTGTTATGACCTGGCGGGAATTCCTCCGCCATCAATTGTGAGGGCACACTCGACTAGGGCGCAAGCCTCATCGGCTGCCTTTTTAGCCCATGTCCCCATTCAGGACATTTGCAGGGCTGCCACATGGTCTTCAGTTCACACATTCACCTCGCATTATGTGATCGTCTCCCAGACCAGGGAAGACGCCGGGTTCGGCAGGGCTGTGCTCTGTCCCGAGAGTCTGTGAACTCCTACCCACCTCCAACAGATATAGCTTGGAATCACCTATTGAGGAATACACATGAGCAATCACTCAAAGAAGAAAGGACAGTTACCTTTTCCGTAACTGGTGTTCTTCGAGATGTGTTGCTCCTGTCTATTCCACATCCTGCCCTCCTTCCCTTCTGCCGGAGTTGTCTGACAAGAAGGAACTGAGGGTGGGGGGAGCGCGCAGCACCCCTTATACCGCGCCATGGAGGCGCCATTCCAGGGGTTGCTAGGGGCACTCCCCTACGGGTACTGCTAGGGGAAAAACTTCCGACACCGGTGCACGTGGCGAGCACGCACCCCTACTGTGGAATAGACAGGAGCAACACATCTCGAAGAACACCAGTTATGGAAAAGGTAACTGTCTTTTCCATTTGAACAATCTCTCTGGTCTGAATGGAATTTTATGGAGTTCCTAGAAGTTAGAGCCGAAAAAGATCTATTTTGTCATTTGAATGCACAAATCAGTGTTCTGAGTAACAATCGTGGATGTCCTATCTGTTTCCAGTCTTTGACCACTGCTGCACGTCGACCAGTTGTTCACAGTGATTTCCAAATCTTCTTTCTGAGTGGCTGGTTACCTTTAAACTATGTATGAGAAGTTTAAATTATTCCTTCCACTGTGCATTACCTTGCATTTATGAACATTGAATTCCGTCTGCCATTCTACCATCTCATATCCACATTGGGTTGCAGTCTATCTTCATTCATTCTCTATGCACCACACAGAGCTGAACTACAAAGAAAAGGCTGTGCTAACATTGCAGTGTGCTTTCCGTCGCATCCTGGCATGTAGAGCAAGGGAGAAGCGCCTTAGGGAGCAGAGAGAATACACAGAGTTAATGGAGCGCCTCCAGAGAGAGGTAAGAAGTAAGTTTAATTGGAAATACAGAGAGGGCATTTAGAAGATTGGTAACTGCACCAATATAGCAATAGGATGTACATGTGCAGGCCTTAATTGTGTTTTGATGCACAGAGTCCAGCACTCTCAGACATCAAGTGCACTTCTGACTGACTAATGCCTGCCCTATAGTGGCTCATTGCTGTTATCCTGACATGCATTTTTATTTAAAAAAAAAAAAAATTAAATCAGTTTTGAGATAAGCTATGCACCATAATCTTCCACTATGGAAAGAAGCTCCTAGGATTATGAGAGAGAAGATACTAGAGAACGAA
Organism: Platysternon megacephalum; assembly: GCA_003942145.1. Lineage (NCBI taxonomy): Eukaryota > Metazoa > Chordata > Testudines > Platysternidae > Platysternon > Platysternon megacephalum. Next base: position 232,884 of record QXTE01000373.1, read on the forward strand.
TTCTAAATACCTTTTCTCTGCTGTCTCAAATATATTTATTTTTCTCTTTTTTTCTAACCTTGTCTCTCTATTTTAAAGGTTCCCTGTACTATCTGGGATCATCCTCTTCCCCCCACCCCCTATCTCTGTCTGAAGTTTGCTGCCTTTTCCACAAGAATTTGTAGCCTATCACTTTCTACTGTAAAAACTAAATTTTAAATATTGGAAGGCTCTGTAATTTTTACAATAGAAAATGGGTTAAATATGATTGGAGGGACCATCAATGGTGAAACTGGAAAATAATAAATGGTGACAACCTCCCATGCTCTGCCTACATTCTATGCTCTGTCCACATGTGATGCCAAAATGAACTGCCACTCAGAGTATATTGTGCAGATCTTCAGTAATGATTGTGCCTCTTCTTTCCTGCATGCTTTAATCAGCATTGAACGAATTAATGTTAATACTTAAATTGTCATCATTAGGCTTCATTGTTAATGCCACGTGGAGATGAACGGACTAGCTCACATCTCTCAGAACTATTGTTCTTCGAGTGCTTGTTCACGTCAATTCTAAGTAGGTGCGTGCGTGCCGCATGCACAGTCGCCAGAAGGTTTTTCCCCTAGTGGTATCTGTAGGGTTGGCTCTGGAGCCCCCTGGAGTCACGCCTTCATGGTGCCGTATAGGGCCCTGCCAACCCCCCGCCTCTTCAGTTCCTTCTTAGTGCCCATGACGGTTGTTGAAACAGTGGTTCTCTCTTGCTTTGGCAAGTGATTCCCTAACGGACTCTTTTCTTTCTTCTTGTAAATAGTTAATAGTGTTAGTGTTTTAGTATAGTAAGTTAGTGACTTATCAGGGTCAATCCCACCCCTTTTTCCCTGAGATCGGGGCATGCCTCGGTCTCAAGGTTTAAACCGAGTGGGGCTTTCCAAAAGCCTATGCCTAGGGGTGATCCCCACATGTCATGTTTGAAATATATGGGAGAATCCTATCAAAAAGATCATTGCAAGATTTGCAGGGGATATTGTCCCAGAATGAAAAAGGAGAGGGACCAGAGTCTGAAACTCCTCTTGATGGAGCCAGCTCTCCGCCCACATTCAGAGCCGAGTCCATCTGAACTGGCACCCAGCATGTCTGCATCAGTGTGGAGTGCACTGGCTTCAATGAGGGAGCCCCCAGCACTGAGGAAAGACTCTGGGACGAAGGGTCCTCTGCACCATCAGGACTCTCTGGCACTGAAGAGCTCCTCACGTGGGGAGGTGCAGCACTGCTCCCAGTCACCAGTGCTGCGAAAGAAGCATAGAAAGATGGATAGGAAGCACTCACCCACACTGAAAACAGCTGAGCATGAGGGCTTGAGCGGAGTGCGACCTGCGCCGGGCCACTCCAGTTCCAGGCCGTCTAGTGCGGTACCGTGGACTCCAACCCTGCTGAGGGGTCTGTCAAGTCCGGTGCCTCTGGACTCCCCTCCGAGGAAGTACCACGGAGAGACACTAGAGCTTCCCTCCATGACGGAGACTTTTGAGGCAGCTAGGGACCTTATATCCCTTATGGCACTGCTGTCTCTTGCCAGACCACTGGCACCACAAAGGCACTCAGTGCCATCTAGAGGCAAGCCAGCCATGTCGTGGCACCAGTCGACTTCTCTTCAGCACCGCTCTCCGACACCATCCAGCATTGACTCGCCTGGTCGCCACGGAGCGAGTCTTCACCATTGGAGGCGGAGTCTTATGCCTCAAAGATAAGTCGGCACCACTCGCAGCATCAAGTATCAGAGGGGTAGCCATGTTAGTCTGGATCTGTAAAAGCAGCAAAGAATCCTGTGGCACCTTATAGACTAACAGACCTTTTGCAGCATGAGCTTTCGTGGGTGAATACCCACTTCTTCGGATGCACCTAAGGCCCGATGCGGGGCAGTCTCTCCCCCTATGCCCTGGCCAGTGCAGTGGCAAGTGCCTGCGCAATGGCCCTTTTGGACCCCATGGGCATTTCATCAGGCCCAGAGTTCGTATTCAAGGGGGTCGCTATCAGTTGCCTCTGAAGGAAGAGCTCCTCTGCTGCCTCTTTTGACCCACGAGCATTCCTGCAGTACCAAGACTGGCACCAGACCCAGCGCCGAGGTCAACAACAAGCCTGAGGAACCAGCACTGCGTGATCTTTGCAAGCCAGAAGGGCAAGAACAGTGTCCTGTAGTGGCCTGAGCACCTTACTCTTCATCTCCCGAGGGGGTGGGGACCTCTGCCCCCTAATAGCAGGGCTCACCAGGCGCTCCTGACCGGGGTGGCCCAAAACCTGGGGCTCCAGGTAGAGGAGGTGTCAGAGTCCTCAGACCTCAGAGTGGACATCTTGACCCCGGCTGGCCCTTCATGGGTTGCCCTGCCATTAATAAAGACAATCCAGGACACGACCAAAACATTGTGGCAGACTCCAGCATCTTTGCCCTCCACAGCAAAAAGAATGTAGAGGAAGTACTTCGTGTCTTCAAAAGGGTACAAATACCTCTATACCCACCCTCCACCGGGATCGCTGGTAATAGTGGCCACAAATGAATGTGAGCGGCAGAGGCAATAGGAGCCCACGCCAAAGGCAAAGAACACAAGAACATAAGAATGGCCCTACTGGATCAGACCAAAGGTCCATATAGCCCAGTATCCTGTCTTCTGACAGTGGTCAGTGCCAGCTGCCCCAGAGGGAGTGAACAGAACAGGGAATCATCAAGTGATCCATCCCCTGTCACTCATTCCCAGCTTCTGGCAAACAGAGGCTAGGGATACCATTCCTGCCCATCCTGGCTAATAGCCATTGATGGACTGATCCTCCATTAATTTATCTAGTTCTTTTCTGAACCCTGTTACAGACTTGGCCTTCACAACATCCTCTGGCAAGGAGTTCCACAGCTTGACTCTGCGTTGTGTGAAAAAATACTTCCTTTTATTTGTTTTAAACCTGCCACCTATTAATTTCATTTCATGACCCCTAGTTCTTTTGTTTACTACCTCTCATAACACCACTTCCTTATCTACTTTCTCTACACCAGTCATGATTTTATAGACCTCAATCATATCTCCCCTTAGCCGTCTCTTTTCCAGGCTGAAAAGTCTCAGTCTTATTAATCTCCCCTCATATGGAAGCCGTTCCATACCCCTAATCATTTTTGTTGCCCTTTTCTGAACCTTTTCCAATTCCAATATATCTTTTTTGAGATGGGGCGAGCACATCTGCACACAGTATTCAAGATGTGGGGACACCATGGATCTATATAGAGGCAACATGATATTTTCTGTCCTATTATCTATCCCTTTCTTAAGTATTCCCAGAATTCTGTTTGCTTTTTTGAATGCCGCTGCACATTGAGTGGATGTTTTCAGAGAACTATCCACAATGACCCCAAGATCTCTTTCTTGAGTGGTAACAGCTAATTTAGACCCCATCATTTTATATGTATAGTTGGGATTATACTTTCCAATGTGAATTACTTTGCATTTATCAACATAAAATTTCATCTGCCATTTTGTTGCCCAGTCACCCGGTTTTCATCTGCCATTTTGTTGCCCAGTTTTGAGAGATCATTTTGTAGCTCTTTGCAGTCTGCCTAGGTCTTAACTATCTTTAGTAATTTTGTATCATCTGCAAATTTTGCCACCTCACTGTTTACTCCTGTTTCCAGATAATGTATGAATATGTTGAATAAGACTGGTCCCAGAACAGACCCCTGGGGGACACCACTATTTACCTCTCTCCATTCTGAAAGCTGACCAATTATTCCTACCCCTTGTTTTTCCTATCTTTTAACCAGTTACCAATCCATGAGAGGACCTTCCCTCTTATCCCATGACAGCTTACTTTGCTTAAGAGCCTTTGGTGAGGGACCTTGTCAAAGGCTTTCTGAAAACCTAAGTACACTATATCCACTTGATCCCCTTGGTTTACATGCTTCTTGACCCCCTCATAGAATTCTAGTAGATTGGTGAGGCATGATTTCCCTTTACTAAAACCATGTTGACTCTTCCTCAGCAAATTATGTTCATCTATATGTCTGACAATATTGTTCTTTATTATAGCTTCAACCAGTTTGCCCGGTACTGAAGTCAGGCTTACAAGCCTATAATTGCCAGGATCACCTCTGGAGCCCTTTTTAAAAATTGGTGACACATTAGCTATCCTCCACTCATCTGGTACAGAAGCTGATTTAAATGATAGGTTACAGACTACAGTTAGTAGTTCTGCAATTTCACATTTGAGTTCCTTCTCTAGTCCTGGTGACTTATTGCTGTTTAATTTATCAGTTTGTTCCAAAACCTCCTCTAATGATACCTCAATCTGGGACAGTTCCTCAGATCTGTCACCTAAAAAGAATGGCTCAGGTTTGGGAATCTCCCTCACATCCTCAGCCGTAAAGACTGATGCAAAGAATTCATTTAGTTTCTCTGCAATGGCCTTATCATCCTTGAGTGCTCCTTTAGCACCTTGATCGTCCAGTGGCCCCACTGGTTGTTTAGCAGGCTTCCTGCTTCTGATGTACTTTAAAAAAATTGCTATTACTTTTTGAGTCTTTGACTAACTGTTACTCAAATTCTTTTTTGGCCTTCCTAATTGTATTTTTACACTTCATTTGCCAGTGTTTATGCTCCTTTCGATTTTCCTCACTTGGATTTAACTTCCACTTTTTAAAGGATGCCTTTTTGCCTCTCACTGCTTCTTTTACTTTGTTGTTTAGCCATGGTGGCTCTTTTTTGGTTCTCTTTACTATGTTTTTTTAATTTGGTGTATACATTTAAGTTGAGCCTCTATTATGGTGTCTTTAAAGAGTTTCCACGCAGCTTGCAGAGATTTCACTTTTGGCACTGTACCCTTTAATTTCTGTTTAACTAACCTTCTCATTTTTGTGCAGTTCCTCTTTCTGAAATTAAATGCTACAGTGTTGGGCCGCTGTGGTGTTTTTCCTGCCACAGGGATATTAAATTTAATTATATTATGGTCACTATTACCAAGCGGTTCAGCTATATTCACCTCTTGGACCTGATCCTGTGCTCCACTTGGGACTAAATCAAGAATTGCCTCTCCTCTGGTGGGTTCCAGGACCAGCTGCTCCAAGAAGCAGACATTTAAGGTGTCAAAAAACTTTATCTCTGCATCCCGTCCTGAGGTGACATGTACCCAGTAAACATGGGGATAATTGAAATCCCCGATTATTATTATTGATTTTTTTATTTTAATAGCCTCTCTAATCTCCCTGAGCATTTCACAGTCACTCTCAACATCCTGGTAAGGTGGTCGGTAATATATCCCTACCGCTATATTCTTATTATTAGAGCACGGAATTTCTATCCATAGAGATTCTATGGTACAGTTTGAGTCATTTACTATTTTTACTTCATTTGATTCTACTCTTTCTTTCACATTCATGCCACTCCCCCCACCAGCACGACCTGTTCTGTCCTTCCGATATATTTTGTACCCTGGTATTACTGTATCCCATTGATTATCCTCATTCCACCAGTTTCTGTGATGCCTATTATATCAATATCCTCATTTAATACGAGGCACTCTAGTTCACCCATTTTATTATTTAGACTTCTAGCATTGGTATATAAGTACTTTAAAAACTTGTCTCCTTTTAGCTGTCTGCCATTACACGATGTAATTGAATGGAACTCTTTTTTTATTTGACGGTTTCTGATCAGACCCTGCCTGTATTTTATCATTTTCCATCCTCTCGTCCTCACTAGGACATAGAGATTCACTATTAATAGATCTTCCCCAAGGGATGTCCGAACCATGTGCTCCTCCGCACCTGTCGGCTTTCCCCCAGCCCTTAGTTTAAAAACTGCTCAACGACCTTTTTAATGTTAAGTGCCAGCAATCTGGTTCCATTTTGGTTTAGGTGGAGCCCATCCTTCCTGTATAGGCTCCCCCTTTTCCAAAAGTTTCCCCAGTTCCTAATAAATCTAAACCTCTTTTCCCTACACCATCATCTCATCCACGCATTGAGACTCTGCAGTTCTGCCTGTCTAACTGGCCCTGCGCGTGGAACTGGGAGCATCTCAGAGGATGCAAAGAAGCTGGACCTCTTCAGTAGGAAAATATACTCTATCAGGGAGCTCCAGCTTTGCATTGCAAATCAGCAGGCGGTCCTCAGTAGGTAAAGTTTCAAATCCTGGCAAGCCATGTCAAAGTTCAAGGAGCTGGTACCTTCGGACTTCAGGGTAGAATTTTCAGCCCTAGTGGAAGAGGGCAAAATGGTGGCAAAGGCCTCATTGCAGGCCTCTCTGGATGTGGTGGATTCAGCGGCTTGCTCCATGTCATCAGTGGTGGCCATGAGACAGAGTTCTTGGCTGCAGGCCTTGGGCCTCCCACACAAGGTCCAGCAGATAATCCAGGACCTTCCCTTTGAAGGCCCAGCCTTATTCTCCAAGCAGACAGACTCGAAACTCCACAGCCTTAAAGACACCACACCCCTGCGCCACAGAGGAAATGTTTCAAACCTCAACCCCTGCCACGTTTTTACGAAATACAGCCCAGGCAAGATTACAGTAGAAGCCGGGCAGAAACTCTAGAAGAAGGCCCCCTCTGGCTCCTTTCTCCTAAGGACCCAGCACTACTCGCCAGTCCTCCGGGTCAAAGCAGAACTTTTGAGGGTGCGCCCGGGAGCGAAGAACCAGTCCAAATCCTGGATCTACCTCACCTGTGGTTTTTGGATCATTTATCCCACTTCTATTATGCGGGGCCCAGATTACTTCAGATCAGTGGGTGCTACGCATGATTGGACTGGGATATTCCCTTCGATTCAGTTCTCTCCCTCCTTCCCACACCCCTTCCCCGTCCCTCTTCACGGACCCTTAAGAGCAACTCTTAATATTGGAGATGCAGATGCTCCTAAGAATGGGAGCAGTAGAGGAGGTCCCCTGGGAGTTAAGAGGCAAAGGACTCTACTCCCACTATTTTCTAATCCCAAAAGCCAAAGGTGGTCTTAGACCCATCTTGGACAGATTCATGAAGAAGCTGAGGTTCCGCATGGTCATTCCTTCCTTGGATCCAGGGGATTGGTATGCCACCCTCGACTTGAAGGATGCTTATTTTCACATATCAATAATCCCAAATCACAGAAGGTTCCTCAGGTTCATAGTGAACCATACCCACTATCAGTTTACAGTCCTCCCCTTCTGCCTGTCAGTGGCCCCTCACGTGTTCACCAAGTGCATGGCAGTCGTTGCCACATTCCTGAGGAAACAAAGTATACAGGTGTTTCCATTCCTTGATGACCAGCTGATCAAGGGACGCACGAGGGTGCAGATAGAAGAGCACGTGGACCTGATAAGGTCAACTTTTGACAGGCTAGGCCAGAGGTGGGCAAACTACGGCCCAAGGGCCGCGTCCAGCCCATCAGACCTTTTAATCCGGCCCTTGAGCTCCTGCCAGGGACTGGGGTCGGTGGCTTGCCCCACTCTGGCGCTCCAGCCGGGGAGTGGGGTTGGGGGCTTGCCCCGCTCTGTGCATGCTGTGGCTCCGCGCGGCTCCCGGAAGCAGCAGCATGTCCCCCCTCCAGCTCCTACGCATAGGGGCAGCTAGGGGGCTCTGCACACTACCCCCACCCCAAGCGCCACCCCCTGCAGCTCCCATTGGCTCGGAACCCCCTGCCCCAGCCCTGATCCCCCACCTGCCCTCTGAACCCCTCGGTCCCAGCCTGGAGCACCCTCCTACACCCCAAACCCCTCATCTCCAGCCCCACCCCAGAGCCCGCACCCCCAGCCGGAGCCCTCACCCACGCACCCAGCATCCCATCCCCCTGCCCCAGCCTGGAGCCCCCTCCCACACCCTGAACTAATTTCTGGCCCCACCCCAGAGTCCACACCCCCAGCTGGAGCCCTCACCCCCTCCTGCACCCCAAACCAAAATTTTGTGAGCATTCATGGCCCACCATACAATTTCCATATCCAGATGTGGCACTCAGGCCAAAAAGTTTGCCCACCCCTGGGCTAGGCCTATTGGTAAATACACAAAAGTTGACTTTTACTCCCACTCGGATGATAGAGTTCATATGGGCTGTGCTGGATTCAAAGCAAGCCAGATCATTGCTCCCGGAGTCTCGTTTCCAGGCTATTTTCTCCATCATAGAGGACCTCAGGCACTACTACCCTACTATCATGGCACAGAACTGCCTGAAACTTCTGTGGCACATGGCGGCATGTACGTATGTGGTTCAGCAAGCAAGACTGTGTCTCAGGCCTCCTCAGTCTTGGCTGGCATTAGCGTATTGCCCAAGTCGAGACCACTTGGACAAGGTGGTTGCGCTCCCTTCTTTGGTAGTCGAGGCCCTCCTGTGGTGGCTCAATACATGAACGGTCTGCGCAAGGGCTCCCTTCTCAAGACCTCACCCCGCACTCTCTCTAGTTACAGACGGGTCGGGGTGGGGTGGGGAGCTCACCTTGGGAAGCTGAGGACTCAAGGCCTCTGGTCCCAAGAAGAGGTCTCGCTCCACATCAATGTCAGAGAGATAAGAGTAGTACGCCTGTCCTGCTAGACCTTTCAAACCCTACTGGAGGGAAAATCTTTATTGGTCATGAGGGACAATACAACAGCGATGTTTTATATAAATAGACAGGCTGGAGCACGTTCCTCTCCCCTGTGTCAGGAAGCCCTCAATCTGTGTGAGTTCTGCATAGCCCACTTGATACATCTCGAGGCTTCTTACCTTCCAGGATCCCAAAACGAGTTGGTGGACCATCTCAGCTGGTCCTTCTGCAACCACGAGTGATCTATTTGCCCGGACATTGTGAACAGCATCTTCCAAAGGTGGGGAGTTCCCCACATAGACTTGTTTGCAACAAGACACAACAGGAAGTGCCTGCAGTTCTGTTCCCTCCTGAATCACAGCCGGGGCTCGATCGCAAACACATTCCTCCTTCCCTGGAAGGAGCACCTGTTTTACGCGTTGCCACCCATCCCGCTCATTCACAAGGCTCTGCTGAAGGTCAGGAAGGAAAGGTCGCCTTTGATATTGATAGCTCCAGCCTGGCCACATCAGCACTGGTATACTACACTCCTAAACCTGTCGGTGGAGACGCCAATCAGCCTGCCCCAAGTTCCACACTTGATCACACAGGACCACGGCCGTGTTCAACATCCCAACCTCAAGTCTCTCCACCTCACAGCATGGAAACTCCATGGCTAAGCCCCTTGGAGTTGGTATGCTCAGGGCCCGTTAGAGAGGTCCTTGGCAGCAGGAAACCATCCACTAGGGCCACATACCTGGCTAAGTGGAAAAGATTTTCCATCTGGTCAATGCAGAAGGGGACTTCGCCTTTGCAGTCATCAATACCCTCCATTTTGGACTATTCGTTGCACCTAAAACAGCAATGGCTGTCAGGGTCCTCCATAAAGGTTCCCTTGGCTGCGATTTTGGCGTTCCACCCCTGGGTGGCCGACCGATCAGTCTTTGCTAACCCAATTGTTGGCTGTTTTTCTCAAGGGGCTGGACAGGTTATACCCCCAAATGCAACAACCAATCCCTGCATGGGATCTCAATCTTGTACAATCAAGATTAATGGGACCCCTGTTTGAGCCCCTAGCGACTTGTTCACTGCTCTACCTATCCTGGAAGGTGGCTTTCCTGGCAGTTATCACTTCAGTCAGGAGGGTCTCTGAACTCAAGCCTTCACATCTGAGCCCCTGTACATGATGTTCTGTAAGGACAAGGTTTGACTTCAGCCTCACCCAGCCTTCCTTCTGAAGGTAGTCTCACAATTCCACACAAACCAAGACACTTTCCTCGGTTTTCTACCTAAAGACGCATGCCAACAGCCGAGAGCGAAAACTCCATTCCCTGGACATTAGGTGGGCGTTGGCCTTTTATATTGAAAGGACAAAACTGTTTTGGAAGACAACTCAGCTTTTTGTAGCAATAGCTGACAGAATGACGGGCTGCCCGGTGTCATCCCAGAGAATCTCATTGTGGATCACATCTTTGTATTCGTGTGTGCTATGATTTGGCAAAGATACATGCACCTGCACTGACAGCACACGCCATTAGGCCTCAGACATTTTCAGCAGCTTTTCTGGCACTGGTCCCAATCTGTAGAACTGCAACATGGTTGTCTATGCACACCTTTAGTTCGTATTATGCTATTGTACAGCAAGTCAGAGACAATGCCACATTTGGCAGGGCAGTACTTCAATCCGTGAATCAGCGATGCAAGCTGCGTGACCTCCGACCCCTCCTTCTAGGGACTGCTTGGGACTCACCTACTTGGAATCTATATGAGCAAGCACTAGAAGAAGAAAAAACGGTTATATACCTTTTCAAAACGGTTGTTCTTCGAGATGTGTTGCTACGTCCATTCTAAGACCCACCCACCTACCCCTCAGTCAGAGTCAGCTGGCGAGAAGGAACTGAAGAGGCGGGGGGGGTGGGGGGGGAGGTGTCAGCAGGGCCCTATACACGGCACCATGAAGGCGCGACTCCAGGGGGCTCCAGAGCTGACCCTACGGATACCACTAGGGGAAAAAAACCTTCCGGCGACTGCATGCGGCACTCACACACCTACTTGGAATTGACATGAGCAACACATCTCGAAGAACAACAGTTACCAAGAGGTAGGTAACTGTTTTTTTCAGTCTGCCTGCAGACTCAGACAGACTTCATGGAATTGGTTAAAGTTGGGGCATATTTTGAAGATTGTCTTCACAACCATGAGGCTAGATACTTCATTTTTAAAATGAAAGTTGAGACCCTGGAGCAAAGATAGCAGCTTTCCTAGAAAAGCTTGAGCTTTCTCAACTGGCAAAATCCAACCCCTGAAGGCTTCAAATTGCTTCAGAAATAATAATCACACTCAGAAAAGTGGGGGTTAGGGCCTCTCTCCTGGAGCTCGGGGTACATGAAAGAAGTAGCACGGGGGGGCAAACTAAGGCCCATGGGCCGCGTCCGGCCCATCAGGCCTTTTAATCCAGCCCTTGAGCTCCCGCCGGGGAGCTGCGAGGTTAGGGGCTTGTCCCGCTCTGGCGCTCCAGCCAGGGAGTGGGGTCGGGGGCTTGCTGCGCAGCTCCCGGAACAAAAGGCAAGTCCCCCCTCCAGCTCCTACACGTAGGGACAGCCGGGGGCTCTCTGCACGCTGCCCCCTCCCCAAGCACTGCCCCCGCAGCTCCCATTGGGAGCTGCAGGGGCGGCACCTGCGGATGGGGCAGTGTGCAGAGCCACATGGACGGCTCTGTGCCTCCGCGTAGGAGCCAGAGGGGGGACATGCCGCTGCTTCCGGGAGCTACTTGAGGTAAGCGCTGCCTGGAGCCTGTACCCCTGACCCCCCCCCAGGCCTCAACCCCCTGCCCCAGCCCTGATCCCCCTCCCGCCCCCCAACCCCTCAGTCCCAGCCTGGAGCACCCTCCCGCACCCCAAACCCCTCATCCCCAGCCCTACCCCAGAGCCCACCCCCCCAGCCAGAACCCTCACACACATACCCCTGCACCCCAGCCCCCTGCCCCAGTCTGGAGCCCCCTCCCACACCCTGAACTCCTCATTTCTGGCCCCACCCTGGAGCCTTCACCCCCAGCCCGAGCCCTCACCCCTCCCACACCCCAGCCCCCAATTTCATGAGCATTCATGGCCCACCGTCCAATTTTTATACCCAGATGTGGCCCTCAGGCCAAAAAGTTTGCGCACCCCTGAAGTAGCATCTCAGTATCTCATAAATTAGATGGAAAAAAGGGACCATAATAATCATCTGATTCTAGACTGATCTCCACAACACAAGAGAGAGAATTGCACTTCATGATTCATACACTGAGCCCAGTAACTTGTGTACGTCTTCACACAATGCACAGTTAACCTGTGGGACTCATTGCCAGGAGACATTGTGAAGCCAAAACTACAACGGGATTCAAAAAAGAACTAGATGTGTTCATGAAGGATAGGTCCATCAATGGCTATTAGTCAAGATGGTCAGGGATGCAACCCCATGCTCTGGATGTCCATAGACTCTGATTGCCAGAAGCTGGGAGTGGACAGCAGGGAATGGATCACTCAATGATTGCCTGTTCTGTTCATTCCCTCTGAAGCACCTGGCACCAGCCGCTGTCAGAAGACAGGATGCTGGGCTAGATGGACCATTGGTCTGACCCAGCAAGGCCATTCTTCTGTTCTTATGTAACTTGTGGTTGAACTGGAGCATCTCTTTTAGAAAGACACCCAATCTAGATTTAAAGATTTCAAGTGACAGAGAATCCATCACATACCTTGGTAATCTGTTCCAGTGCTTAATTATCCTATTAAAAATGTGTGCCTTATTTTCCATTTAAATTTGTCTAGTTTCAACTTCTAGACATTGGATTTATGTCTTTATCTGCTTAATTAAAGCTCTCTCTAACATCAGAATTTTTCTCCCTGTATCATGCTGTCCTGTGAAAACTGTAATTGTCTCAGTGTTACTTTGTGCATTCCTGTCTATTGTTTCATTCAGATGTCTCTTACTGTACACTTAGACTGTAAGCTCTTAGAGGCAGGCACGGTCTCTTTGTTGTGTTATGATTGTGTATATAGTGTAGCACAACATGTTACTGCTGCTGCATTATAAATAATCATAGAATCATAGAACTGGAAGGGACCTCGAGAGGTCGTCTAGTCCAGTCCCCTGCACTCGTGGCAGAATTAAGTATGATCTAGACCATTCCTGACAGGTGTTTGTCTAACCTGCTCTTAAAAATCTCCAATAATGGAGACTCCACAACCTCCCAAGGCAATTTATTCCAGTGCTTAACTACCCTGACAGTTAGGAAGTTTTTCCTAATGTCCAACCTAAGCCTCCCTTGCTGCAATTTAAGACCATTGCTTCTTGTCCTATCCTCAGAGGCTAAGAAAAACAAATTTTCTCCCTCCTCCTTGTAACAAGCTTTTACATACTTGAAAACTGTTATCATGTCCCCTCTCAGTCTTCTCTTTTCCAGACTAAACAAACCCAATTGTTTCAATCTTCCCTCATAGGTCATGTTTTCTAGACCTTTAATCATTTTCGTCGCTCTTCTCTGAACTCTCTCCAATTTGTCCACATCCTTCCTGAAATATGGCATCCAGAACTTGACATAATACTCCAATTGAGGCCTAATCAGCGTGGAGTAGAATGGAATTACTTCTCGCATCTTGCTTACAACACTCCTGCTAATACATCCCAGAATGATGTTCATTTTTTTTGCAACAGTGTTACACTATTGACTCATAGTTAGCATGTGGTCCACTATGACCCCCAGATCCCTTTCTGCAGTACTCCTTCCTAGGCAGTCATTTCCCATTTTGTATGTGTGCAACTGATTGTTCCTTCCTAAGTGAAGTACTTTGCATTTGTCCTTATTGAATTTCTTCCTATTTACTTCAGACCATTTCTCCAGTTTGTCCAGATCATTTTGAATTTTAAGCCTATCCTCCAAAGCACTTGCAACCCCTCCCAGCTTGGTATCGCCCGCTGACTTTATAAGTGTACTCTCTGTGCCATTATCTAAATCATTGATGAAGATATTGAACAGAACCGGACTCAGAACTGATCCCTGTGGGACCCCACTTGTTAGGCCCTTCCAGCATGACTATGAACCACTGTTAACTACTCTCTGGGAAAGTTTTTCCAACCTTATAGTAGCTCCATCTAGGTTGCATTTACCTAGTTTGTTTATGAGAATGTCATGTGAGACAGTATCAAAAGCTTTACTGAGGTCAAGATATACCACAACTACCACTTTCCCCCATCCACAAGGCTTGTTACCCTGTCAAAGAAAGCTATCAGGTTGGTTTGACATGATTTGTTCTTGACAAATCCATGCTGACTTGTTACTTATTACCTTATTAATATATGGAGATATACCTATCTCATAGAACTGGAAGGGACCTTGAAAGGTCATCAAGTCGAGCCCCCTATCTTCACTAGCAGGACCAAGTACTGATTTTGCCCCAGATCACTAAGTGGCCCCCTCAAGGATTGAATTCACAACCCTGGGTTGAGCAGGCCAATGCTCAAACCACTGAGCTATCCCTCCCCCCTTATCTTCTAGATGTTTGCAAATTGATCGCTTAATTATTTGCTCCATTATCTTTCCGGGTACAGAAGTTAAGCTGACTGGTCTGTAATTCCCTGGGTTGTCCTTATTTCCCTTTCTATAGATTGGCACTATATTTGCTCTTTTCCAGTCTTCTGGAATCTCTCCCATCTTCCATGACTTTTCAAAGATAATTGCTAATGGCTCAGATATCTCCTCAGTCAGCTCCTTGAGTATTCTAGGATGCATTTCATCAGGCCCTGGTGACTTGAAGACATCTAATTTGTCCAAGTAATATTTAACTTGTTCTTTCCCTATTTTAGCCTCTTCTGATCCTACCTAATTTTCACTGGCATTCACTATGTTAGACGTCCAATCACCACCAACCATCTTGGTGAAAACCGAAACAAAGAAGTCATTAAGCACCTCTGCCATGTCCACATTTTCTGTTATTATTATAATAATTATATTATTATAATAACTTATTTAATAAGTTATTATAATAACAATGGAGAAACCATCTTCAGCCTAGGGTTGCCCCCTTTTTAAAAAAGGGAAGAAGGAAGATCCAGGGAACTACAGGCCAGTTAGTCTCACCTCAGTCCCTGGAAAAATCATGGAACAGGTCCTCAAGGAATCAATCCTGAACCACTTAAAGGAGGGGAAAGTGATCAGGAACAGTCAGCATGGATTCACCAAGGGCAAGTCATGCCTGACTAACCTAATTGCCTTCTATGATAAGATAACCGGCTCTGTGGATGAGGGGAAAGCAGTGGATGTGCTATTTCTGGACTTTAGCAAAGCTTTTGATACAGTCTCCCACAGTATTCTTGCCAGCAAGTTAAAGAAGTATGGGCTGGATGAATGGACGGTAAGGTGGATAGAAAACTGGCTAGATGGTCGGGCTCAACGGGTAGTGATCAATGGTTCCTTGTCTAGTTGGCAGCCGGTATCAAGTGGAGTGCCCCAAGGGTCGGTGCTGGGGCCGGTTTTATTCAATATCTTCATTAACGATCTGGAAGATGGTGTGGACTGCACCCTTAGCAAGTTTGCAGATGACACTAAACTGGGAGGAGTGGTTGATACGCTGGAGGGTAGGGATAGGATACAGAGGGACCTAGACAAATTAGAGGATTGGGCCAAAAGAAATATGATGAGGTTCAACAAGGACAAGTGCAGAGTCCTGCATTTAGGACGAAAGAATCCCATGCACTGCTATAGACTAGGGACCGAATGGCTGGGCAGCAGTTCTGCAGAAAAGGACCTAGGGGTTACGGTGGACGAAAAGCTGAATATGAGTCAACAGTGTGCCCTTGTTGCCAAGAAGGCTAATGGCATTTTGGGTTGTATAAGTAGGGGCATTTCCAGCAGATCGAGGGATGTGATCATTCCCCTCTACTCAGCACTGGTGAGGCCTCATTTGGAGTACTGTGTCCAGTTTTGGGCCCCACACTACAAGAAGGATGTGGATAAATTGGAGAGAGTCCAGCGGAGGGCAACAAAAATGATTAGGGGGCTGGAGCACATGACTTACGAGGAGAGGCTGAGGGAACTGGGATTGTTTAGTCTGCAGAAGAGAAGAATGAGGGGCGATTTGATAGCTGCTTTCAACTACCTGAAAGGGGGTTCCAAAGAGGATGGATCTAGACTGTTCTCAGTGATAGAAGATGACAGAACAAGGAGTAATGGTCTCAAGTTGCAGAGGGGGAGGTTTAGGTTGGACATTAGGAAAAACTTTTTCACTAGTAGGGTGGTGAAGAACTGGAATGGGTTACCTAGGGAGGTAGTGGAATCTCCTTCCTTAGAGGTTTTTAAGGTCAGGCTTGACAAAGCCCTGGCTGGGCTGATTTAGTTGGGGTTGGTCCTGCTTTGAGCAGGGGGTTGGACTAGATGACCTCCTGAGGTCCCTTCCAACCCTGAGATTCTATGATTCTATGAACTGTCTAATCGCACAAACCCAACACCCCTGCCAAGTCCCTTCTCCGAGGCGCCATCCCCTGCTCACTCCATCCCCCGTCCCTCCGTCAATCGCTGTCCCCCACCCTCACTCACTTTCACCGGACTGTGGCAGGCGGTTGGGTGCAGGGGGGGTGCAGGCTCTGGGATGGGGAATGGGGCCAAGGGGTTCAGAGTGTGGGAGGGGGCTCCGGGCTGAGCCTGGGGCAGAGGGTTGGGGTGCAGGAGGGGTGTGTGGTTTGGGCTCTGGGACAGAGTTTGGGTGCAGGAGGGGGCTCAGGGCTGGGTGCGGGAGGAGGTGCAGGTTCTGGGAGGGAGTTTGGGTGTGGGAGGGGGATCAGGGCTGGGGTAGGGGTGCAGGAGGGGGTAAGGGTTGCAGGCTCCAGCCAGGCAGCACTTCCGTCAGGCAGCTCCCGGAAGCGGATGGCATGTCTGGTTCCTAGGCTCAGGGGTGGCCAGGTCGCTCTGCACACCGCCCCCTGCCTGCAGGCACCGCCCCCAATGCTCCCATTGGCCACAGTTCCCATTGGCAGCGCTCAGGGCGGGGGCAGCGCTCTGAGACCCCCTGGCCGCCCTTGCACCTAGGAGCTGAATATGTCAGCTGCTTCCAGGAGCTGCGCGGAGCCAGAGCAGGTAGGGAGTCTGCCTTAGCCTCACTGCGCCGCCAACCGGACTTTGGCCTATTAAAATCTCCTGGATTGCCTTTAATAGTCACCGGGAGATTGAGGCCGATTCCAGGAGACTCCCGGCCAATCTTGGAGGGTTGGCAACCCTACTTCAGCCCACTTCCCTTTCCATGTGGGTGCTTGGAGCCTCTGTTTTCTGGTGCACATGGCTGAGAGTCCCTTTGAGTTTTGAGCTGCAATGACTGTTTTATTGCAGGCCTTCATTGCGATGGTGAAGAAGGAGCAGGAAGAAGCTGAACGGGAGAGACAGAAAGAGGAAGAAAAAAAGAAGCAGCAGCGAGAAATACAACAAAGGAAGAAACGGATGCTGGAGGCGGCATTTGATGGGGATGTGGAAGAGATGAAGGCTGTGCTAAAGGAAGTTAGTACTTGGCAGGGGAGAGGTTCCATAGGAACTGGAATACACATAAGAAAGGGAGGGACCTCATGTCTTTTTCTGTGAGCTCTGTTCATTTTCAAATGTATTGATTTGGATCATAGTCCATTGTTGAAGGCTGTAGAAATGGTTCCTTCTGAAACATGCTTTATGCAAGAGGCCCCAAGCCTCCTGGTTCCTCCCCTCAGAGACTTGTTCATTAGGTAACAAAGGACAAAACATAAATGAAGTAGGGAGCTAGTAAGGTGTTTGCCATGCATCTGGGTTGCATCATGCTGTGTTTGTCTCTTCCTGCCTCTCATCTCTTTCTGCCTGCTTTGCCTGCTTTGATCGTGAGCTCTTTGATGCAGGGAGTATGCTTTGTGTGTGTCTGGAAAACACCTGAAACTTCACAATGTAAATAAACTGTATCCAAAAATCTGTTTTCACTAATCTTTCAGCTAATACACAATTCCCAGGGGTACCCAGAGCAGAAGGCATTCTTTTCCCATTCTCCATGTTTATCTTCTCCATTTGTCTGTTTCTATCCAGGTGTCAGATTTGGACACTAAGAATGGTGTGGGTACCGATGAAAAAGGGAAGGCCACACGTCTCTCTAATCACATCAACATGGTGGAGTGCACTGACGCCAATGGGAACACCCCCCTTTCGGAGGCAGCAGGAGGTGGCCACCCCAACGCTATCAAGCTGCTGATAGAAAATGGAGCCAATCCCAACTGCAAGGTACGAAATTGTGGTGGTGGAAGGAAATAGGCCACAACTGAAATGGGAACTGCCTGAGATTCAATAGAACAAGACTCACAGCAACTTGTATAAACAATGTTATGAAAGATAGCTTGGCTAGACTGCGGGGTCAGCTAATGTGCTATGTGTCTAATTGCACTTCAGTACTCAACTCATACTGCCTTACTTGCTGTAGTGGGGATAAGAGGGCAAGGTTCAATCCTTAGTAGGTAATTAACCCCTAAGACAGTCCATTGGGGGTCCAGAATTGATATCCATGTGGGAGAGATCTCCAAGAGGCTGTGTTAAATCCTCCACTAGCAGAATCCCCAGCACAGTAATCGAGTGGTTTCTCCATGTGTTTGTTCACATGGATTGTAGCCTTTGTGCACATGTGTACCATGCATATGAGACTGGACTCTTTGGGCCAGCAGAGTCCATTGGGGCCATGCCTGTGCTCTGGATGTCCTTGCCTCCCCCCAACCCAAGGCTATCAAGTGTGGAGGTGCCCTACTGTCCCTCAGTTCCTTCCTACCACTAATGGTAGTGAGACAAAAACAAGGAGTCTGGTGGCACCTTAAAGACTAACAGATTTATCTGGGCATAAGCTTTCATGGGTAAAAAACCCACTTCTTCAGATGCATGGAGTGAAAATTACAGATGCAGGCATTATTATACAGACCACCTACAGTGTCCTGGAAAGCCTCATCAACATACCTCTCTGCCTCCCTTAGCTCCTCCAGTTCCGCCACCCTGGCCTCCAAAGCCCGTACATGGTCTCTGAGGGCCAGGAGCTCCTTGCACCAGATGCACAGATACGCCACCCACCCACAGGGCAGGTAATCATACATGCTACACTGAGTGCAATAAACAGGATAGCCCCCACTCTGCTGCTGGGCTTCTGCCTGCATTCTCTCCTACAGCTACCAAGGTTACTGACAGGGTTTTTGTTTAAATCAAGAAGTTTTAATTATAGTTTAGTTTAAAGGTTTTAAAGAATGGCAAGTGTACCTTGCCCCCTTCCAAACTCCCTCTAAAAACTCCCTGTTAGTGGCTCTCTGGTCGCTTGCTCACGGCTTTATAAAGCCCTGGCCTTCCTGATAGCCCTGCCCCCTGACTAAGGCTCAGCCAATGAACAAAGGCTTCATAGGCTTCTATTAGACGACAGGAACACAGTCTAAACGGCTCTTGTAGGTACAGAAAACAGGACCCCCTCAGTCAGGTCCCTCTTGGGGCGTGGGGAGCCCAGACCTGGGTTCTGGGCCTCCCCCCCATCTCCCCAGCCAGCTCCAAACTGAAACCCCTTCCTGCTGCCTCCCCCAGCCACACCCCCGACCCCTCCTCCAGCCTTTGTCCAGTTTCCTGGGCAGAAGGTGTCACCTGGTCCCAACCCCCTCCTGGGTGCAGGTTACGAAGGGCAGTCACCATTGTTTACATGCTGGCTGTCAAGTATCATCCCTCAGTGAAGTCACCCCCTTATTTCCCATCCCCATCTAGTAGGGTGCAGCACCCCAGGGAAATGGAGCCACACCCCGTGTTGGCAGAAGACAGTAAACTAGTAAAACTCCCATGCAACATTACCAGGTTAATACTTCCTACTCCGTCACAGGTTTGAGCCTCCATTTCCGGAAATATTGTTCCATATTTTGGAGGTCCTCAGTTAATGCACTGTTACAGGCTGGGGACCGACTGGCTAAGCAGCAGTTCTGCAGAAAAGGACCTGGGGATAACAGTGGACAAGAACATAAGAACATAAGAAAAGCCGTACCGGGTCAGACCAAAGGTCCATCTAGCCCAGTATCTGTCTACCGACAGTGGCCAATGCCAGGTGCCCCAGAGGGAGTGAACCTAACAGGCAATGATCAAGTGATCTCTCTCCTGCCATCCATCTCCATCCTCTGACGAACAGAGGCTAGGGACACCATTCTTACCCATCCTGGCTAATAGCCATTTATGGACTTAGCCACCATGAATTTATCCAGTCCCCTTTTAAACATTGTTATAGTCCTAGCCTTCACAACCTCCTCAGGTAAGGAGTTCCACAAGTTGACTGTGCGCTGCGTGAAGAAGAACTTCCTTTTATTTGTTTTAAACCTGCTGCCTATTAATTTCATTTGGTGACCCCTAGTTCTTGTATTATGGGAATAAGTAAATAACTTTTCCTTATCCACTTTCTCAACATCACTCATGATTTTATATACCTCTATCATGTCCCCCCTTAGTCTTCTCTTTTCCAAGCCGAAGAGTCCCAGCCTCTCTAATCTCTCCTCGTATGGGACCCTCTCTAAACCCCTAATCATTTTAGTTGCCCTTTTCTGAACCTTTTCTAGTGCTAGAATATCCTTTTTGAGGTGAGGAGACCACATCTGTACACAGTATTCGAGATGTGGGCGTACCATGGATTTATATAAGGGCAATAATATATTCTCTGTCTTATTCTCTATCCCCTTTTTAATGATTCCTAACATCCTGTTTGCTTTTTTGACCGCCTCTGCACACTGCGTGGACATCTTTAGAGAACTATCCACAATGACGCCAAGATCTTTTTCCTGACTCGTTGTAGCTAAATTAGCCCCCATCATGTTGTATGTATAGTTGGGGTTATTTTTTCCAATGTGCATTACTTTACATTTATCCACATTAAATTTCATTTGCCATTTTGTTGCCCAATCACTTAGTTTTGTGAGATCTTTTTGAAGTTCTTCACAATCTGCTTTGGTCTTAACTATCTTGAGTAGTTTAGTATCATCTGCAAACTTTGCCACCTCACTGTTTACCCCTTTCTCCAGATCATTTATGAATAAATTGAATAGGATTGGTCCTAGGACTGACCCTTGGGGAACACCACTAGTTACCTCTCTCCATTCTGAGAATTTACCACTAATTCCTACCCTTTGTTCCCTGTCCTTTAACCAGTTCTCAATCCATGAAAGGACCTTCCCTTTTATCCCATGACAGCTTAATTTACGTAGGAGCCTTTGGTGAGGGACCTTGTCAAAGGCCTTCTGGAAATCTAAGTACACTATGTCCACCGGATCCCCCTTTTCCACATGTTTGTTGACCCCTTCAAAGAACTCTAATAGATTAGTAAGACACGATTTCCCTTTACAGAAACCATGTTGACTCTTGCTCAAGAGTTTATGTTTTTCTATGTGTCTGACAATTTTATTCTTTAGTCACCATCGAAGCTGGATATGAGTCAGCAGTGTGCCCTCGTTGCCAAGAAGGCCAACGGCATATTGGGCTGTATTAGTAGGAGCATTGCCAGCAGATCGAGGGACGTGATCATTCCCCTCTATTCGGCACTGGTGAGGCCACATCTGGAGTATTGTGTCCAGTTTTGGTCCCCCCACTACAGAAAGGATGTGGACAAATTGGAGAGAGTCCAGCGGAGGGCAACGAAATGATCAGGGGGCTGAGGCATATGACTTATGAGGAGAGGCTGAGGGAACTGGGCTTATTTAGTGTGCAGAAGAGAAGAGTGAGCGGAGATTTGATAGGAGCCTTCAGCTACCTGAAGGGGGGTTCCAAAGTGGATGCACCTAGGCAGTTCTCAGTGGTGGCAGATGACAGAACAAGGAGCAATGGTCTCAAGTTGGAGTGGGGGAGGTCTAGGTTGGATATTAAGAAAAAATATTTCTCTAGGAGGGTGGTGAAGCACTGGAATGGATTACCTAGGGAGGTGGTGGAATCTCCATCCTTAAAGGTTTTCAAGGCCCGGCTTGACAAAGCCCTGGCTGGGATGATTTAGTTGGGGTTGGTTCTGCTTTGAGCGGGGGGTTGGACTAGATGACCTCCTGAGGTCTCTTCCAACCCTAATCTTCTATGATTCTATAACCCAGGGGTCGGCAACCTTTCAGCAGTGGTGTGCCGAGTCTTCATTTATTCACTTTAATTTAAGGTTTCGCGTGCCGGTAATACATTTTAATGTTTTTTAGAAGGTCGCTCTCTATAAGTCTATATATTATGTAACTAAACTAGTTTTTATTGTAAAATAAACAAGGTTTTCAAAATGTTTAAGAAGCTTCATTTAAAATTAAATTAAAATGTTGATCTTATGCCGCCGGCCCACTCAGCACGCTGCTGGTCTGGGGTTCTGTTCACCTAGGCTGGCAGCGGGCTGAGTGGGGCCTGCGGCCAGGACCCCGGCTGGCAAGGGTCCGGCAGCCAGAACCCCAGACCGGCAGCGGGCTGTGCGGGGCCGGCGGCTGGGACCCCAAACCGGCAGTGGGCTGAGCGGCTCAGCCCACTGCCACTCAGGAGTTCCATCTGCCAGCTCCTGCCAGCCGGGATCCCGGCTGCCAGACCCGCTCAGCCCGCTGCCGGTCTGGGGTCCCGGCCCTGCCCACCTACAGTGGATACCTACCTTCTCCCTGGTTCTGGCCCATTCTCTTCCTCTCTCTGCACTGAGCTGAGGGTGGGAGTGCGCTGAGCACAGGGCTGGGGGTGAAGGGTCTGGCCAGGAGCTAGAATGAGGGAGGGGGCTCAGGGTTGGGGCAGGAGGTTTGGGTGTGGGGCACTTACCTGGGCAGCTCCCATTGCAGGTGGGAATGTGTGGGAGTGTGTGTGTGCAGGAGCTCCCATTTGGTGCTCAGAGTGGGGCTGGAGATGTGGGGGGTGCAAGAGTCAGGAT
Organism: Platysternon megacephalum; assembly: GCA_003942145.1. NCBI lineage: Eukaryota > Metazoa > Chordata > Testudines > Platysternidae > Platysternon > Platysternon megacephalum. The sequence goes on from QXTE01000373.1 coordinate 255,250, forward strand.
GTGGGGGGGTGCATGGGGTGTGGGGGGGCTGGGTATGTGTGTGGGTGCCAGAGTCAGGGCTGGGGTCGTGGGGGGGGNCCCCTCCAGAGACCCCCCGCCCCTAACCACCCCCCGGGATCCCACCCCCCTATCCAACCCTCCCGGCCCCCTTACCATGTTCTGCTCCGCACAGAGCCAGATATGCTGCCCCGTGGGAGCGGGCAGCCCCGCCCCTCAGAGCGCTGCACGTGGGGTGGCATGGCTCCAGGGGAGGGGGGAGCGTGTCTGCCTCCCCGCGGAGCCAACACTGCCCCGCGGGAGCGGGCGGCACTGACTCCTAGAGCGCTGCGCACGGGGCGGTATGGCTTATGGGGAGGGGGGGCGTGTCTGCCTCCCCCCGGAGCCAACCCGGCCCCGCGGGAGCGGGCGGCCCTGAGTCCTAGAGCGCTGCGCACGGGGCGGTATGGCTTATGGGGAGGGGGGAGCGTGTCTGCCTCCCCTGGAGCCATGCCGCCCCACGTGCAGCGCTCTAGAGCCGGCAAGGCTCCAGGGGAGGGGGGAAGGCGGGGGAGGGGCCGGCGGCTTGCTGTGCTCAGCCGGGCGCTCCGGCCCGGGAGCGCAGACCCCGCAGCTTGCCGCGCCGGGAAGAGGGGGCGGGGCGGAGAAGAACGGGCTGGGCAGGATTTTTAATGGCCCGCTGCTCTGGCAGGCAGCAGCGTGCCATTAAAAATTGGCTCGCGTGCCATAGGTTGCCGACCCCTGCTATAACCTGTCCATGATTTTTACTAAAAATACCCATGACTAAATTATAGCATTACCTATTAATTTCTCTTGTGCCCCTCCCATCTTCACACACTGATCAATTGCCTTTCTTTTAGTTATGTTCCAACGTCTCCCTCCTGGTAGTCAGTCCTCCTACCTTCACCCCCAAATCCCTTTTCCCTTCAGAAAATAGCAATTTGGTGAAGTCAGCCCTTCTGATATTAGTGGGGTAGGAGCCTGCTTCTCAGGCTATGAATGTGGATTGTGTTCCATAACTACTTTACATAGGCATTATAAACCTATACCTAAGGCCCCAGATCCTGAAATCACTTGAAGTCAGAACCTCCACTTCCATTAAAAAAAAAAGTAAAGTTTGAAAATATGACTCAAGTGTAACCGATGCAGGAATGTTTGTCTGAGACTGCAGAGAGCCTCCAGCAGAAAGAAGACATGGCTGGCCCCACACCTACCACCAGAGGCAACTAGGCCCCTGCTGTGCTGAAGAGGACCCTGTCACTCTTCTGGCTCTAATGGAGGGGATATGGAGGCAGGGCTGGCTCTATGCACCAGCAAAGCAAGCAGGTGCTTGGGGCGGCACATTTGCAGGGGCAGCATTCGGGCCATCCTTTTTGTGTGTGTGTGTGTGTTTGGGGGCCTGCCCTGCGGGCGCTCACCCAGGTAGACACTGTCCCAGCCCCCAAGCTGACACTGAAGTCCAGGTGGAAGAGCCGCAGCGGGTGGCCAAAGCTGGCCCCGGGACTGGGGTCCAGCAGCGTGTCGTGCACGGGGGGCGCCTGGGGGCCACTGTGGTTCGTGCCGCTGGCCACGGTCGAGCCATCCGGCGGGCTCCGACACATGGAGCGCAGGACACTCAGGCTGGGGGCCGCCCTGTGGGGCGCACGGAGCCGCCTGCAAGTGCCGCAGGGCGGCTGCCCCCCAGCGCCGCAGCTGGGGCTGGGCGAAGCGGCCCGAGCCGCCCAGGGGCTGTGGCAGGGCGGCCAGGAGCAGCAGCGGGGCCATAGAGGGGACCAATGCCCGGGGCGCTGCCGTGCGGGGCCCGCGTCCCGCTCTCCGGGGCTCCGTTCCCTGCCGGCAGCTCCCTCTGAGGCTGCCCTGCCCGGGCTCCTCAGCCCCCTGCCGGGGCGGTCCCCCCGGCTCTGCCCTCCCAATTCCCCGCTGGTCCTGGAGGCAGGAGTCCCGGCTGGAGGGACCCTGGGCTGAGGCGCAGCCCGGGAGCCCCGCTGCTTACCCCGACCCTGCCAGCACCAGACTGGCTGGAGGTGAGGGGGGAGCAGGCGGAGTCAGGGCCCCCCTGGGCGCCGGGAAGGAGTCGGGTGGATGCAGCCTCCGCCTCTGCTAGTGTCATGAGCGGGATGCTGATGATCTGCCCTGGGAGCGAGTTACCAGTGACCCAGGGCGGGGGCCGCCGGGGGGTGCCGGTGGGGGGGGGAGATGCGAGGGCGGGGGGGGGGGGGCGCCGGGGGGGGGGGGGGTCGGGGGGCCCCAGGGCTGGGATGGGGGGCAGCCAAAAAATTTTTTGCTTGGGGCGGCAAAAAACCTAGAGCCGGCCCTGTATGGAGGCAAGGGAAAAGGGAAAACTTCTTAGCTTGCCCAGGGGGCCCTGGGAGGATTGGCCTTCCACTATGAGGAGCCCCTCTGAGGGGTGCTTCACTGTACCAGGGAAATGGGACTCAGCTTTGTGGGGGACTCAGCTGCTGGCTCTGATGAACCTGAGTGGCCAAGAAAGGAAAGAGACTAGAGGCACTGCACATCTCCTAGTGGCCTCTTTCTTTTTCTGGGTGCAGAATGAATGACTGAGCACTCAAATTTAACAAACATGATGAAGGGTATGGGGAAGAGAGGGATAAGGAAAATGGAGAATAGTGGAGAGAAAGTGTTTAAACTCAGAAAAGAGCAACTGTGCAGCCAATGTGAGAGGAGAGATTGAGACAAACATTTTCTAGGCCAATATTGCAAATAAGAGGAAGAGCAAGATGGATGTTTTTTCAAGTTATCAGGTATCATAAAGATGTGTCATCAAAAAGTGATGAGGAAAACTGTTCTTGACTGTGGGGAAAAAGAGTGACAGAGCATCATGCTATGGAGCAACCTGCTAGCAGCTCAGGAATGGATAGGAATGATAAATGGGCAAAAGTTGAAACCTCAAATGCAGTGTGAGATCCTATTGTGGGTGGGTTGCATCCACTCCTGACAGAGACCTGAGCAGTCTGTCTCTTCCTTCCACTTTGGAAACACTTCTGTAGCTTGTCATGCCAATAAAGTCTCATTGAAATGAATGTAGGATCTGGAATGAATGAAGAGGCAGGAAGGAGAATGAATGAAAGGAGCAGATGCAATGAGGGAGAGGATAGAGGAAGAAGGGAATGTGTGAGGGTGGGAGAGGCTGTGCTATGAGCTTGGGCAGCCATTTGTTCCACACACAAGAAGAAAAAAAAAGAGGGACCATTAGTTGCTATCTCTGCATGAAGGCCTTTGCTGACACCACATGAAAAGTGGACTCAGTGTACATGCTGCAGCCACCTCCATCATCGTTTGTGTGGGAAAGATGCAGACATGGCATTTCCTGCCCAGATGAGTGGGGGCTGAGACCTCCTTCCCTCTGGACAGAACCCAGCTTGTATGACGATAGAGTGATGTTCTAGAAAGGAGGGGGACCACAGCCTGCACAAAGGGGAGCAATGGTAGACCACCCGCTAGCCCAGCAGGTTGCTCTTATATGTGTGACTATGAGAGAATGAACTGTCACAAGGGTGAAAAAACCCAACAACCCCAAGAATCTGTAGGTAGTGGACTACCCCAGAAAATTAGAACTACGGTGTGGTTCAGCTGGCTCTAATCAATCACAAATCCTCTCAGAAGCTGCTGGGAGTGGAAGGGATCTAGGATTTACATAAATCAGCCCCACCTAATTCTGAGGTTGAGGGAACAATTCCAGAGAGGGAAGTTTTAAAGACAGCACCAGATCATTGTCCGAGGAGCAGTAACACCTTGGAAAAGAAGGTACTGAGTTTGGGCACAGGCTGGGCTCTGCCTCCCTATAAAGACTTTGGACTTTCTAGAGAATAAAAAGGCTTTGGGTACACAAAGGGAAACTTACAAGGAAATAGGACTGAAAGTAAATGGGTGTAGATAAAATAAATACTGGTAAACCCTTTTTAAAGAATTCCTACATGCTCTGGCTTCCTCCCCTCCCCCCCAAGTGCCCCATTACAACCCTAAGCAGGGATGGGATGATGGTGTGGAGGGGTAGGGTTGTGGCACAGAAGATACCCCATGTGAGAGTGTCTAGGGCCCCAAATTGCTTTAATCAGGTTCTGCTGGTACCCACTTCTGCAGCGGGAGAGGGAGCTTTATAGGTTGTCCTTTATGCAGGTTGGGTGGAGATGTACAGAGCATTGATGACAGCAGATTGCTATATGTGACTGTCAGACACTATTTTCCTCATGTTAATTGTTTTTATTTGTGTAGGGAGCTTTTGGCAGGACCCCTCTTTATCGTGCTGCTTTTGGTGGTCACATGGCTGCAGTGGAGACCCTTCTTCAATATGGAGCAGACCCCAGACTTTATGCTGATGATGGCAACACGCCTGAACAAGTAGGGGCAATTTGTTCTATTTCCCTTTGCCTTACAATAACATTGTTTCTTTTTGGTTTTTGGTCTCTTATATTGTCTCCTCTGCTCCCTGAATGAGCCTCACAAACAAGAGTGGATATTGACTGACTATGCAGGGGGTGCAGTGGCACTGACTCTACCCAGAGTGCTATAAACTGTTGGAAGTAAACCTGAAAACAGAGGTGAAAATATATCCTTTTTTCTCTAAACTTAGCTCTACTGATCTCAGGTGTTACTTGTAACAAGAGCAAGTAAAGCATTTTCAGCCAGGCATGTGACTTTGTGTTGAGTTGTGTCCATTTAGTTTCAGTTTAACTGCTGTTTCATTTCTTTGAGTGATTGTGCACACAGATTCCATTCTTGGTGCACATGTGCCCTGTGCACATGCGATCATATTCTTTTGAATAGCTGTGTCCCACGGGAATTCCCCTGCATCCTGGGAGCCCCTGCAACCACCGTAGCTGAGGGTATAAGGAGCAGGGCAGCCTGAACAGCCTTTCAGTTCCTTCTGACCACCTATGGCTTCAACATGGAGCCCTGCGATCTCAGTGACCTCCAATCTGCAAGAGATTATTTAGCTATTGTTTTCTGATTCGCTATTTACAGTTCATTAGTTAGCATACCTGTCCCCTATTCCCTGTGGAAACAGTGTGTTGATAGGATTTCTGCCCCCCGCCCCCATGCCAGCCTCTGTACATGGTTAGACACCCGCCCCCCCCATACATACGATCAAAATGCGTAAAGGCAAGGCCCAGGATTCAAGATCTCTTCTACCTGGGACTCAGCAAAGCCCATGATTGATGCTCAGCACCTCCTATGCTTAGGCAAAGACCATATGCCTGAGCACTACTTAATGTAAGATTTTCAAAGTACACACTTTAATCCAGAGAGGGCAGACTGAAGTTACATCTTCTGGAGGCTTTGATGCAAGCGTTGTCTGATCCAGGCAAGCTGGCCAAGAAACCTCCCCATTTGTCTCAGTCCATCATAGAATCATAGAATATCAGGGTTGGAAGGGACCTCAGGAGGTATCTAGTCCAACCCCCTGCTCAAAGCAGTACCAATTGATTCCTTCATAGAATCCTTGAGGACCTGCTCCATGATTTTTCCAGGGACTGAGGTGAGGCTGACTGGCTTGTAGCTCCCTGGATCCTCCTTCTTCCCTTTTTAAAAGATGGGCACTACATTAGCCTTTTTCCAGTCATCCGGGACCTTCCCGGATCACCATGAGTTTTCAAAGATAATGGCCAATGGCTCTGCAATCACATCCGCCAACTCCTTTAGCACCCTTGGATGCAGCGCATCTGGCCCCATGTGCTCCTGTGCTACTGTGAGCTGTAATACTATCCCAAACACCACAGATGTTCACAAGCCCTATTCCTCTTCTGCTTCTACTTCAACATAATACAGAGGCCCAAAGACATCCAGCACCAAAGGAGATGTAGATCTCCCTTACGCACTGGGAGATGGAGTTCCTATCCTAAGGCTTGCACAGTGTGAAGGCAAATCTGGCACTGACCATTGCTGACCAGAGCAAGCATTGTGCTGCACCAGATACTGCTCATGCTACTTTCCCTGTGATAGTAACATGTACACCAATATAAAAAAAAACCCAGAGCAGACCACTCCATCACTGAGGAAACTGACCCAGAACTAGTCAGCATAGAACACCATGGTGCTGAAGGCATCAGTGAAACAGAGTGCTTTAATGTCATTGATGGGGTCACCGTACCGTATACTTCTCTGCACTGGCAGTAAGACCAGTACTGGAGTTCCCAACGTTAGATGCTTAGGGAGGCAATGGAGAGACCTGGTCCATCTCATATTCCAACAGCACTGGCTATACACCTGACTGAGTAGGACTCCCCAGAACACTGTGCCCCCTCTCAGTATCCTCTGAGGATCATAGAATCATAGAAGATTAGGGTTGGAAGAGACCTCAGGAGGTATCTAGTCCAACCCCCTGCTCAAAGCAGGACCAACCCCAACTAAATCATCCCAGCCAGGGCTTTGTCAAGGATGGAGATTCCACCACCTCCCTAGGTAACCCACACTCCCAGGGAAATATTTTTTCCTAATATCCAACCTAGACCTCCCCCACTGCAACTTGAGACCATTGCTCCTTGTTCTGTCATCTGCCACCACTGATAACAGCCAAGCTCCATGCTCTGTGGAACCCCCCTTGAGTGCTCCTTTAGCATCTCAATCCTCCAGTGGTCCTACTGGTTGTTTAGCAGGCTTCTTGCTTCTGATGTACTTAAAAAAATGTTACTCTTACTTGTTGAGTCTTTGGGTAGCTGTTCTTCAAATTTTTTATTTTTTTTTTGGCCTTCCTAATTATATTTTTACACTTCATTTGTCAGAGTTTAGGCTCCTTTCTATTTTCCTCACTAGGATTTAACTTCCCATTTTTAAAGGATGCCTTTTTGTCTCTCACTGTTTTGTTTTTTTACTTTGTTGTTTAACCCTGGCTGCACTTTTTTGGTTCTCTTACTATGTTTTTTAATTTGGGGTATACATTTAAGTTGAGCCTCTATTATGGTGTATTTAAAAAGCTTCCATGCAGCTTGCAGGGATTTCACTTTTGGCACTGTACCTCTTAATTTCTGTTTAACTAACTTCCTCGTTTTTGTGTGGTCCCCACTATGCCTTGGTTCAGGCCTCTAGGTCAGATTCAAAACTTTGGTAGAGCAGTCCTCCAGGTGATACTCCTCTTACCTATCTCTTAGGAAGGATACTGCTTGCTAGTGATGAAGAGCGGAATCTGTACAGACAATCACTTGAAAAAGAAAGTAGTTATTTACCCTACAGCACCTGTAGTTCTTTAGGTGTATTGTCCACACAGATTCCATGATCTCCTGTCTGTCTTTGCTAACAGAAGTCCTGACCCTAGGGATCCTTATTGGCAAGGGAACTAAGAGGTGGTTGAGGCCATCCTGCCCCTTATAACCTCTGCTCTGAGGGCTTGCAACAATGCCCAGGGTATAGGCATGGCCCCGACAGACACTGCTATTCAAAAGAATCCGATCTTACATGCATGGGGCACATGAACACCAAAATCGGAATCCCATGCGGAGAACACATCTCGAGCTACAGTTAATGTAGGGTAAGTAACCATTCTTTATGTGAGTAAAGACTGTTGATAGGCACTCATACATGGCAGGGATGCAGACTGTTTAACTACAAGGGTGAGATAAATCATCCCATCAGGTTCATTCATGCAAAGAGTAAAATAGCGTCAACAGGACAGTCCCTCAAGTTAAGAGTGATTATTTGGATTAAGGAAACTACCCGGGGTTAGCAGTCCCTATGATGTTAGTGGTGCAGATTGCCCTTTCTTTGGTCCCACTTCTCTTAGATGAAGGGTTATGTTCCCAGCCCTAGTACCCATTGTTGGTGCAGCTGAGATTGGAGTTTGGAGGGTAGTTCGCAGCCATTAATTTATGTATTTACAGCCACAATGGTGTTTGTGTTTGTTTCCAATAAGATTGCTTCTTTGGACAGCTTGGTTGCCATTCTGCACTCCTGGGACATCAGCCTGACTGAGTTGATGCTACAGAAGATGGAGGCAGAACAGCAAAGAAGAGCCTTGCTGGAAAAGAAGCAGAAAGAAGCTGAGACTCACCGGTGAGACCTGCACCCCAGCCCTAGCCAGGAAAGGGAAGATAGTTAGATACAGCAGTCACAAACACTGTTACACTGAAAGGGTTTTTTGCCTTTTGAATGGGTTACAGTTTGAGAACTTGGACTTTATGAGACAAAAGGCAAAAGAAGCTACCCAAGAGGCAGAATAGTAAGATAAGAAGGGATAAAAGAAGGAACCTCAAGTTTATGTCCCAGGTGTTGCCCAAGAGTTTGTCCCATTGCAGGGGGTGATGTCATTTGGTTCCTTTTCCTCACCTTGTCTGATCAGGACATCTTTTAGAATCAGGGAAGGGGGTCCAGAAACTGCAGTGCTGCCATGCCCCTCCCCACTGAGAGGGACTCAGAGACTGAACTGTGTTATTCTTTCCCATAGAATGAGCGAGGAGGTGGAGCAGCTGGCTAAAGCGCAGGAGAGATGTAACAAGGAGGTCAGGCCTGCTCTTTTTAGAAACTATTAAACAGCCCCCAGGGTATCATTGTTCCCCCATTTCCAGCCCTTCCCTGCAGTGGTCATACTTCTTCTTATTCTTCAGTGCCGAACTTTCCTGCTCAGCTGATCCCTGAAGGGATTGAGTTGGAATTGGTATGCGTTTAGATGCTGATCTCTGGACTTACAGTTGTCAGCCCTTCTAGTCTTAAAGAGAGGGGCAGCACTTGCTAATTGGTGTAATTTGTGCAAGACTGGTTTGTACCTGCATGGAGAAAACGCAATTCCATCTGCTCTCTCTCCAAGAGAGAGTTGATGGTATATGTTCTGTACTCCTCATGGTGCATGCCTGGGACAGATATTCATGCTGCTCAGTTGCACTTGCATAGAGACTGCCAACCAGCCTGCCCTAGCTGCTGGTCAGTTCCCTTTGACCTTTTTATACAGTCAGCCAACTGGTTCCAACATCTGATCCAGACCAGGGGTTTACTGTCCCTCCTGAGAACAGTAGGGTAGAATTTATCCCCTCTGTGTGACAGGAAAGTTGCAGCCCCATCTAGAGCATAGGGACATGGAATTTAAGCCTTACCAGTGTGACAAAGGATTCTGCTTTCCTCCCCACCTAAGAAAAAGTTGTGTTGGGGGGCCACCTTCATCTTTCCCATCTGTTTCCTCCTTTTTCCTCCCATGCAGCTGCAGCAGGCCTACTGTGAACTGAACAGGAGAATCACGGAGCATGACAAGTGTCAGAGAAAGCAGATGGTCAATGCAGAGCTGACCCTGCAGGTGAGGCTCCCAGGCCCTTATGCCCCGTTAGGCCTGAAGGGAAGGGACTCCACAGAGGTTCCAAGCTGCCTTTGCTCCATTGGACCTGAGGGGCAGCTTGGGGCTCTCTGCCACATCCTTTCAGAATATTTGGGGTACGAGGTCTGTACAGTGTGCACCCAACATTGTGTCTCATTGGAAGGTGGGGCTCATAGATTATTAGGCCAGAAGGGACCGTTGCGATCATCTAGTCTGACCTGCTTAACACAGGCCATAGGAGTTCCCTGAATGAATTCCTATTTACATTAGAGCATATCTTTTAGAAAATATCCAAACTTTGTTAGAACGTCCAGTGATGGAGATATCACAATTCCAGGGTTAACGGCACCTCTGGCTTGGTCTGCTCAAAGGCACCGCTTTAAGTCTCAGGCTTCCAGCCACCATCTCTCTATGGGCAGGGACCCATGTCCCTCTCCCTCCAGACTAGGTATTTAGGCTTGCAGTCCCCCTTCCAATTCGCTGTGCTTATCCCAGCAGGTCTGACTTTAGTTCAGTGCCTGCAGTTCTGCTCTCTCCCAGTGGCTATGATGGTTGTTTCACAAAGCACAATATATACAGTATATTTAGGACAAAAGCATTACAGAGTACATATAATTAAAAAAAATTGTCTACATGCGTGCTAAGCTTACCAGGTGACACCCATCATCCACATGGAGACCCTGGTAGGTTTCCAGTTCTTCAAACCCAACAGCAGGGTTTTTCCCTCTCAGTTACAGTCTCATGTTAATTTGAGGATCAAATGAGGGTCACTCAATCAGTTCAGGCTGAGCCTTTGTACCAAAAACCCTTTCTTTGTCATCTGGGTCCTTGAACCTGGTCTGAATCAGTATGTGTAATGCCCCCCACGAGTTGGTAATTATCTGGAGTTGTTTACCTGTCCTGGGATTTGCAGGATTCCCCCCCCCCCTCCCCCCCCCCACACACACACACACACTTATTGTAGTTACTGGAGTTAGCTCTGTAATCCTTCCCCATGGAGCTAGAATACAATCCTTATCTGAAAAAGATACATAACATTTAGAGATACAAAAGCTTTGGGATATTTACTGTACCCGTTGTCAAGTTGTCCTGCAGTGTCTCAAGAGCATGAGAACCAACCTCAGGGCAGACTGTTAAAAAAACAGGCACAAACCCCAAACTGGTTGAGAGTTCTATAGTTACATTTCACCAACCAGTTATCAAGTGTTTACTCCTCAGGCACTATAACAGCCTTAACGTGGAGTCACAGACAGCCCCTGGGGTACTCCCTGTCTCGCCACCCAGGGAAGCTTGCCATTGTGATAGATGGCCCTCTCACCACGAATAACAGCAATATTCAGGTTACGCCCAGTCCTGAATTGCATGTTAGAGCTCACACCAAAGACAACGCTTGTAGCCAATCCTATACTAAACTATCTAAAGATTTACTAAATGGGAAAAGGAAACAAGTTTTTTACAAGGTTAAAGCAGATAATGACTTACAATCTTAACTTTCAAAAAGTAATAGAAGCTTCTATAATAAGCAAGGTCTGTATGTCCTTTAGGGCTAACCCAGGGTAAGCACTGGGGATCTTTTGTTTATTCTAGTAATCCTTGTTCCCCCAGAGTCCAAGCCATATAAAGATACAGTTCCTGTTTGTTCGGGGGTTTTATTCACTTCCTCACTTCTGCTTTGAGCTGCCAACTCAGCTGATGGGAACAATTCACTTGCAAGACTCATCTTCTCGGAGATGGGAAGAGTAAACAACAAAGTCTTTCTTTTGTCCTCTCTAATATTCCAGGCTGGTCTGTGGGGTGTCAGTGTGCCTTCCTTGTTGGGCAGGCCATAACACCTTTTGTCGGAGACCAGCATTTCACACTAATTAATGTCTCTCTCCTGTCTGGTACTTTACACAGTTACAAAGGGTTACAATGCAATCAGTAGCGGCGCCAGCTCTGCCGGCGCCCTAGGCGGCGGAAGGTCCCGCCCCCAAAATCCCGCCCCAACAGCGGCGGCGGAAGGTCCCGCCCCCAAATTTTTACGGGCGGCGGGGGCGCAGGCGCCCCCAAAGTAGCAGCGCCCTAGGCGACCGCCTAGGTCGCCTAATGGAAGCGCCGGCCCTGAATGCAATGCAAATATTACCTTACAATGTGGGATACAGATGTTTTAGGTGAGATTAATGCATGCAGCAGCTCACAAGCATTCAATAAACTCTGAACACATTCTTATAATTCTAATATCTGTTTTAACAATAATAACACACAAGTGAGCCAGACTGATTTTTAGCTCTATGTTTGTCAGTATTCAACTGAGGCATGGGTATCTTGGCCTGAGCTGGCACCAGGTCTGCCAGTGTCACACCCATAGCACCTGTTCCATCTCAGTATAATCTTTTGAAGGTTCTACACATCCAAGATCACATATCTGACACAGGAGAATTCACCACAACACTTGGTAAATTATTCCAATGGTTCATGACCCTCATTGTTAAAATGTTGAGCCTTGTTTCTAGTCTTAATTTGTCTAATTTAATCTTGCAATCATCAGATCTTTGTTTGCTAGATAGAAGAGCCCTTAGAACCATAGAATATCAGGGTTGGAAGGGACCTCAGGTGGTAATCTAGTCCAACCCCCTGCTCAAAGCAGGACTAACCCCAACTAAATCATCCCAGCCAGGGCTTTGTCAAGCCGGGCCTTAAAACCCATTCCAGTGCTTCACCACCCTCCTAGTGAAATAGTTTTTCCTAGTATCCAACCTAGACTTCCTCCACTGCAACTTGCGACCATTGCTCCTTGTTCTGTCATCTGCCACCACTGAGAACAGCCGAGCTCCATCCTCTATGTAAACCCCCTTCAGGTAGTTGAAAGCAGCTATCAAATCTGTCCTCACTCTTCTCTTCTGCAGACTAAATAATCCCGGTTCCCTCAGCCTCTCCTCATAAGTCATGTGCTCCCGCCCCCTAATCATTTTTGTTGCCCTCTGCTGGACTCTTTCCAATTTGTCCACATCCTTTCTGTAGTGGGGGGACCAAAACTGGACACAGTACTCCAGATGTGGCCTCACCAGTGCCGAATAGAGGGGAATGATCACGTCCGTCGATCTGCTGGCAATGCCCCTACTTATACAGCCAAAAATGCCGTTAGCCTTCTTGGCAACAAGGACACACTGTCGACTCATATCCAGCTTCTCGTCCACTGTAACCCCTAGGTCCTTTTCTGCAGAACTGCTGCCTAGCCACTCGGTCCCTAGTCTGTAACAGTGAATGGGATTCTTCCGTCCTAAGTGCAGGACTCTGCACTTGTCCTTGTTGAACCTCATCAGATTTCTTTTGGCCCAATCCTCTAATTTGTCTAGGTCCCTCTGTATCCTATTCCTACCCTCCAGCGTATCTACCACTCTTCCTAGTTTAGTGTCATCTGCAAACTTGCTGAGAGTGCAGTCCACTCCATCCTCCAGATTATTAATGAAGATATTGAACAAAACCGGCCCCAGGACCGACCCTTGGGGCACTCCACTTGATACCGGCTGCCAACTAGACATCAAGCCGTTGATCACTACCCACTGAGCCCAGTGATCTAGCCAGCTTTCTATCCACCTTATAGTCCATTTATCCAGCCCATACTTCTTTAAGTTGCCGGCAAGAATACTGTGGGAGACCGTATCAAAAGCTGTGCTAAAGTCAAGGTATATCACATCCACCACTTTCCCCATATCCACAGAGCCACTTATCTCCTCATAGAAGGCAATTATGTTGGTCAGACATGACCTGCCCTTGGTGAATCCACGTTGACTGTTCCTGATCACCTTCCTCTCCTCCAAGTGCTTCAAAATGAATTCCTTGAGGGCCTGCTCCATGATTTTTCCAGGGACTGAGGTGAGGCTGACCGGTCTGTAGTTCCCTGGATTCTCCTTCTTCACTTTTTAAAAGATGGGCGCTATATTTGCCTTTTGCCAATCGTCTGGGACCTCCCCTGATCGCCACGAGTTTTCGAAGATGATGGCCAATGGCTGATGTGATTGCAGAGCCAACTTCCTGAGCACCCTCAGATGCAATGCATGTGGCCCCATGAACATGTGTATGTCCAGCTTTTCTAAATAGTCCTTAACCTGTTCTTTCACCATTGAGGGCTGCTCACCTCCTCCCCATACTGTGCTGCCCAGTGCAGCAGTCTGGGAGCTGACCTTGTCTGTGAAGACCGAGGGAAAAAAAGCATTGAGTACTTCAGCTTTTTCCACATCATCTGTCACTAAGTTGCCTCCCCCATTCAGTAAGGGTCCCACACTTTCCCTGACCTTCTTGTTGCTAACATACCTGTAGAAACCCTTCTTGTTACCCTTCACATCCCTTCCTAGCTGAAACTCCCAATTGTGCTTTGACCTTCCTGATTACACCCCTGCATGCTCGAGCAATATTTTTATACTCCTCCCTAGTCATCTGTCCAAGTTTCCACTTCTTGTAAGCTTCCTTTTTGAGTTTAAGCTCACCAAAGATTTCTCTGTTAAGCCAAGCTGATCACCTGCCATATTTGCTATTTTTTCTCCACATCAGGATGGTTTGTTCCTGCACCCTCAATAAGGCTTCTTTGAAATACAGCCAGCTCTCCTGGACTCCTTTCTCCCTCATATTAGCCTCCCAGGGGATCCTGCCCATCAGTTCCCTGAGGAAGTCAAAGTCTGCTTTTCTGAAGTCCAGGGTCCATATTCTGCTGCTCTCCTTTCTTCCTTTTGTCAGGATCCTGAACTCAACCATCTCACGGTCACTTCTGCCCAGGTTGCCACCCACTTCTACTTCCCCTACCAATTCTTCTCTCTTTGTGAGCAGCAGGTCAAGAGGAGCACAGCCCCTAATTGGTTCCTCTAGCACTTGCACCAGGAAGTTGTCCCCAACACTCTCCAAAAACTTCCTGGATTGTCTGTGCACTGCTGTATTGCTCTCCCAGCAGATGTCAGGGTGATTGAAGTCCCCCATGAGAACTTCATCCTTCTGATCCGGTGGTCTATAGCAGACGCCCACCACGACATCACCCTTGTTCCTCTCACCTCTAAACTTAACCCAAAGACTCTCAACAGGGTTTTCTCCAGTTTCATACTGGAGCTCTGAGCAATCATACCCCACTCTTACATACAGTGCAACTCCTCCACCTTTTCTCCCCTGCCTGTCCTTCCTGAACAGTTTATACCCATCCATGACAGTACTCCAATCATGTGAGTTACCCCACCAAGTCTCTGTTATTCCAATCACATCATAGTTCCTTGACTGTGCCAGGACTTCCAATTCTTCCTGCTTGTTTCCCAGGCTTCTTGTGTTCATGTACAGGCACCTAAGATAACTAGCTGATTGCCCTGCTTTCTCAGTATGAGTCAGGAGGCCTCTGCTGTTGCACTCTCCTCCTTGTGTTTCCTCCCGGTATCCCACTTTCCCACTTACCTCAGGGCTTAGGTCTCCATCCCCCAAAATTATCCAATTTCTGTTCCTCATATAGGTATTTATTATACTATGATCAAATCACCTCTTAACAGTCTCTTTGTTGACCTAAATAGATAGAGCTCATTGAGTCTGTCATTATACAGCTTGTTTCTAATCAGTGTTTCCCAACTGGGGTGTCGTCAGGCCCGAACAGGCGTGCCGTGGAAATTTTTGAAAAACGACATGTGTGAACAAAAAAACCTTCCCTTATATTTTAATTAGTGGCTGAGCTGGATCACATTCTGTACTTAAAATATTATTCAAATATTATGCATGCATCACATTCCATTCCCCAAAGCAAGGTTAAGATAGCAAATTTGAGTCCTGCGGAGTGGTGGCGGGGGGAGGAGGAAGGAAAGGGGGGAAAGCTGCCTTCTGATTGGCTATCTGCCTCACTGCCCCGCTTCCTCCAAGGGCAGAGCAACCAATCAAAGCTCAATCACCCTCCCTTTCCCTCTTCCCTCCTGTGAGCAACAGGTTGGCTCCTCTGTACCTCCTCCTGCAGCCAGAGGCAGGGGGAAGAGCTCCAGGAGCCTTCCTGGAAGAGGAATGGGGACTCTGCTGCAGCCCCCCAGGGCTTTGAGGGGGACGTTAGAAAGAACTGAGACAGTTGTTGTGTCACACTATCTTTTGTGCTCCAAACATTTGGAGCTGTGGAGGAGGGGAGCTGGGGGCATGAGGTGCTGCAATAGGCATTGCTTTCTGAAGGCTTTTACTGATCCAGACTGTACTTTCAGCACATCCAATGAGTGCTTGTGTTCTCAGCCATGCAACAAGGGACTTGGATCAGGGGATATACATCTGCTACCGACTCGATGGCTCCCTCTTTGATCTTCGAAGACTCATGCTAAGACCAAGATGCTGGAGAGGCTTCTTGTTGAGGCACTTTTTGCAGATGACTGCGCCTTGATGGCTCATAGACATCAGGTCATTGTTGATAGATTTTCTGAAGCAGCCCAGCTCTTTAGTCTCACCATCAGTCTCAGGAAGACAGAAGTCTTGTTCCAGCCAGCACCTCATTCCAATGCCCCAGTGCCAGCCATCTTCATCCATGGCACACAGTTGAAAAATGTGGATCAGTTCAAGTATTTGGGCAGTACCATCTCAAGTGTCGGTTCCCTTGATAAGGAAATCTCCTCCAGAATTAGTAAAGCCAGCCAGGCCTTTGGTCGACTTCGAACAAAAGTTCTTAACCAACACAACATCCATCTCTCCACCAAATTGAAGATCTACAGTGCAGTGGTTCTAACGTCTCTCCTGTATGAATCTGAGATGTGGACTCTTTATAGACGTCACATTAAACAGCTTGAGCAATTTCACATGCGCTCCCTCCGTTCAATAATGAGCATTTGCTGGCAGGAATATTAAAGTCCTTGAGAGAGCAAACACAACCAGCATTGAGGAAATTTTATTGAGAACATAACTTAGGTGGACCGGGCATGTCATCAGAATGGAAGACCACTGTCTCCCAAAACAGATCTTGTTTGGGGAGCTAAGTCAGGGCAAAAGAAAGAAGGGTCGTCCGTATAAGCGCTTCAAAGATAATCTGAAGAATCATGAAATTATCTCCTGGCTGCATGTGAAAGGCACCACAGAGCTGCATAATCAAACATCATAGATACAGACTTCCCATGCCCTCAGTGCGGTTGACTCTGTGCATCAGGATTCAGAGTCATATGCGTAGCCATATATGAGAACTACGACAATATCGTCGTCATCACCAGGGATGGACTACCAATAATACTGATTAGATTTGCGGATGATACAAAGATTAGTAGAGTGGTAAAAAATGACAAGGACAGGATAGTGGAAGATTGGACAAATGACCAGGGAGGAGTATAAAAATATTGCTCAGGCATGCAGGAGTGAAATCAGGAAGGCCAAATCACACTTGGAGTTGCAGCTAGCAAGAGATGTTAAGAGTAACAAGAAGGGTTTCTTCAGGTATGTTAGCAACAAGAAGAAAGTCAAGGAAAGTGTGGGCCCCTTACTGAATGAGGGAGGCAACCTAGTGACCGAGGATGTGGAAAAAGCTAATGTACTCAATGCTTTTTTTGCCTCTGTCTTCACGAACAAGGTCAGCTCCCAGACTGCTGCACTGGGCAGCACAGTATGGGGAGAAGGTGACCAGCCCTCTGTGGAGAAAGAAGTGGTTCGGGACTATTTAGAAAAACTGGACGAGCACAAGTCCATGGGGCCGGATGCGCTGCATCCGAGGGTGCTAAAGGAGTTGGCGGATGTGATTGCAGAGCCATTGGCCATTATCTTTGAAAACTCATGGCGATCGGGGGAGGTCCCGGATGACTGGAAAAAGGCTAATGTAGTGCCCATCTTTAAAAAAGGGAAGAAGGAGGATCCGGGGAACTACAGGCCAGTCAGCCTCACCTCAGTCCCTGGAAAAATCATGGAGCAGGTCCTCAAGGAATCAATTCTGAAGCACTTAGAGGAGAGGAAAGTGATCAGGAACAGTCAGCATGGATTCACCAAGGGCAAGTCATGCCTGACTAACCTAATTGCCTTCTATGAGGAGATAACTGGGTCTGTGGATGAGGGGAAAGCAGTGGATGTGTTATTCCTTGACTTTAGCAAAGCTTTTGATACGGTCTCCCACAGTATTCTTGCCGGCAAGTTAAAGAAGTATGGGCTGGATGAATGGACTATAAGGTGGATAGAAAGCTGGCTAGATCGTCGGGCTCAACGGGTAGTGATCAACGGCTCCATGTCTAGTTGGCAGCCGGTTTCAAGCGGAGTGCCCCAAGGGTCGGTCCTGGGGCCGGTTTTGTTCAATATCTTCATTAATGATCTGGAGGATGGCGTGGACTGCACTCTCAGCAAATTTGCAGATGACACTAAACTGGGAGGAGTGGTAGATACGCTGGAGGGTAGGGATAGGATACAGAGGGACCTAGACAAATTAGAGGATTGGGCCAAAAGAAACCTGATGAGGTTCAACAAGGACAAGTGCAGAGTCCTGCACTTAGGACGGAA
>QXTE01000373.1:274699-434592 GCA_003942145.1 Platysternon megacephalum
ACAGTGTGCCCTTGTTGCCAAGAAGGCTAACGGCATTTTGGGCTGTATAAGTAGGGGCATTGCCAGCAGATCGAGGGACGTGATCGTTCCCCTCTATTCGACATTGGTGAGGCCTCACCTGGAGTACTGTGTCCAGTTTTGGGCCCCACACTACAAGAAGGATGTGGAAAAATTGGAAAGAGTCCAGCGGAGGGCAACAAAAATGATTAGGGGGCTGGAGCACATGAGTTATGAGGAGAGGCTGAGGGAACTGGGATTGTTTAGTCTGCAGAAGAGAAGAATGAGGGGGGATTTGATAGCTGCTTTCAACTACCTGAAAGGGGGTTCCAAAGAGGATGGATCTAGACTGTTCACAGTGGTACCAGATGACAGAACAAGGAGTAATGGTCTCAAGTTGCAGTGGGGGAGGTTTAGATTGGATATTAGGAAAAACTTTTTCACTAGGAGGGTGGTGAAGCACTGGAATGGGTTACCTAGGGAGGTGGTGGAATCTCCTTCCTTAGAGGTTTTTAAGGTCAGGCTTGACAAAGCCCTGGCTGTGATGATTTAGTAGGGATTAGGTCCTGCTTTGAGCAGGGGGTTGGACTAGATGACCTCCTGAGGTCCCTTCCAACCCTGATATTCTATGATTCTATGATAGTCATATGGAGTGAAGTGGATTGCTAGGTAAACTGGGTCCATTCAAACAAAATGTTATAACAAAGACAAATGGAAGGTCGTATCTCTAGAAACAAAGAAAGCAGCCCCTATTACAGAATGGGGTTGTATCCCGGAAATCAGTGACTCTGAAAAGGATTTAATGGTCATAGTGGACAAGCAACTGAACATGGGCTCCCAGTGTGATGCTGTGGCAAAAGGGTCTAATGCGATCCTTAGGTGTATAGGGAAGTAGTGAGTAAAAGTGGGGTGGTGATTTTATTTCTGTATACAGTATTGGTGAGATCGATCCTGGAATGCAATTCTATGGCCTGTTTTGTACAAGAGTTCAGATTAAATGATCCAATAGTCCCATTTGGTCTTAAAATCTATGAAAAACTTGTCCTAATGCAAAAAGAACGAGGAGTACTTGTGGCACCTTAGAGACTAACAAATTTATTTGGGCATAAGCTTTCATGGGCCAAAACCCACTTCATAGGATGCATACAGTGGAAAATACAGTAGGAAGATATATATACACAGAGAACATAAAAAAATGGGTGTTGCCATAGCAACTATAACGAGACTCATCAATTAAGGTGGGCTATTATCATGCATCCGATGAAGTGGGTTTTAGCCCACGAAAGCTTATGCCCAAATAAATTTGTTAGTCTCTAAGGTGCCACAAGGACTCCTCGTTCTTCTCGCTGATACAGACTAACACGACTACCACTCTGAAACTTGTCCTAATGTATTTCCTTACTTTAGGCAATTGGTGATGCAGAGAAGTTGGTGGAGACTCTACGTCTGGCAGCTGAGAAAGCAGAGGAGAAACTGTCCCTGGCCAGGCTCAGGTTGCGAGAACAGACTCAGGAAGGTAGGTTTAGGCCTTGGTCATGAACTGCTTGATAGAGTTAGATTGGGGGAAGAGGGAGGTTCTTGATCAGGACCCGGGTGTATCTATAGTTCTTTGAGTCTTTGTTCATATGGATCCTACTCATGGTGCACATGTGCTCCACGAATATGAGATTGAAATCTTTTGACCAGGTAGGAAAGTTTCTCTACAATGAGCCACCAGTCAGAACAAAAAGAACCCCAAGATCCTGCCAGCTGGGTACAAGACACTTCATAAACTAACTATATTAATTATTAAGACTAAAACTGTTAGAAAAAATGATGGTAAACTTAGAGACAGTGGACAGATAGTGCTGAGTTCTATCTCACTACAATGGGTGGTTAAGAGGGAACTGAGATGCAGTCAGTGCTGCTCTGCCCAGGGCCGGCGCAACCCATTAGGCGACCTAGGAGGTCGCCTAGGGCACTGCTATTTTGGGGGCGCCGGCGCCCCGGCCGCCCGTAGAAATTTGGGGGCGGGACCTTCCGCCGCCACTGTTGGGGGCGGCATTTCGGGGGCGGGACCTTCCGCCACCTAGGGCGCCGGAAGAGCTGGCGCCACTACTGGCTCTGCCCTATCTGACCTCAGGTGTATTGCTGGAGAGACCTTGCTTGCAAGCAGCCTCTGGCCCACGAGAGACTTTGTCTGGGGTGGAGGATACAATACAACTTTGTTGTTATGTCTTTTATAGTCCTAAGCATATTTTCAAACCTTGTCACCTACATTTGGTGCTTAAATCTTGTATTTGAGCTCAAATATCCAATGTAGGCCCTTAAATCCCAGTATGAGAACCCAAATAGCGGATTTGATCACAGTCTATAAGTATCTACATGCAGAACAGAAATTACTGGCCTTTATGCAAGAGTTACTGGGTGATGTTCCATGGCCTGTATTATACAGAAAGTCAGATTCGATTATTCCAATGTTCTTTTCTGGCTTTATAATCTATGTGTCTATGAAGATTCAAATCTCCAAAGGGCATAAACACCAAGGAGGAAGAAGAAATGTTTAGAGTAGTCCAAGTAGGTATACCTAGGGCAATAGAATGAAATTAAGAAAGGGAGAAGTTAGGTTAATATCTGGGAAATTTCCCTGATTATTCGGCTATGGACTCATCTTCCAAGGGAAGTGGCAGCATGGTAATACAAAAATCAATAATAGTTTCTACTGAAGGGGCTTGCACCACTTTCCTTGGAAGTGCTTAACCATTCAACATTAATGTTCTTGCTGTGTTTTGTGTAGAATAGATAATGCTATTCAGTGCTTTCTCTATCCTTTACTAGGGGTGGGGGATGAATTCCAAGGGCTGAAGTGCTCTGTACAAGAGCTTGATGATGTGCTATTGAAGGATGTGGGAGGCAAAATCCATTCAGATGGACGGTGAGTTAGAAAAGACAATGGTCATACAGATATCGCCCTTGCTGTCATGTTTGTATCCAGCAGAAATGTCTTCACAATAATGCTGCCTCCCTCAACACCAAGGAAGAGAGCCTTCGCAAAGGGGCTGACCTAAACGTATTGATACGCCTCTTGCCATTAAGCAGCCCTGATGTAGTGGGCTGTTGGACTAGTATCATTATACCCCATGCTGAAGAAGGCCCTTTTATTGTTGGTATTAATAATTCTATTATTTATTTGTTAAATGCATGAAATCTGCTCAGCTTTGGTACAAGACACAAAATTATTGTATTCCCTGATCACCTTACAACCTAAAGAAAGAGAGAAAAATGGAGAAGAGGAGGGAAACCCGAAGGAGGGATGAGACATATGGAGAGGCTTTATTTTAGACTCACTTCTAGGAATCACATAAGAAGAAGGTTTTTAAGGAGGGATCATCTCCTTGGTGCCACCAGTGTTACCTGGGGTTTCTCAGAACCCAAAGCAGGGGTAACGTAACTGTTTCTCTCCAGGAGGTGTCAGGAATAAATCAATGGGAACCCAGCGCTTCCGTCTGATAAATGATTGATACAAGCAAGCGTGCTCTTATCTAAAACTACTATTTATTAGATATTAAGTGCACACACGCAATAGGTTTAAGACATCCTAGATATAGTTACCCATAGTCTGAGATGGTTTCAACTGATCACCAGCTGGGCTTCCAGGGGCCCTCTTTCTGTCCAGCCGATGGGGAGTTTAGATGTCAGCTCCTTGCCCAAAGAAAAGCTCCCTTGGACTGCTCAGGGGTATTTGTTTTTACCTAATCTTTTATAGCTATCTCTAACAAAACACACAACCTATAGTGACTCCTAGTAGGTCAATATATAACAACCTCTACTGGATCACTGTAGCGGGGTGGACACCCGCTCCTGCCTGGAAAGGCTTGAAAGCAGCCCTGGCAAGGGCTGCAGCTCTAAAAGCTGGGCTGATTGGGGAAGCAGTGGCATCTGGGCCCGCCCCAATCAGGCCTCAGCTGGCCCTATAAAGAGGCTGGGAGCCAGGAGCTCAGCAGTCTCTCTCTGTTTGTAGAGGGAGATGGGCCTGGCTGCAGGGAGCTAAAGACAGGTACCTGAGTGGAGCAGGGCTGGGGAAAGGCAGAGGAGCTGGGGAGCTCCAGCCTGGAAAGCCCCAGGCTGCGGCCTAGCATTAGGCCAAGAGGTACTGGGGGTTGCAGAGGGCAGCCCAAGGGTAGGCCAAGGCAGCAGGTCCAAACCCAACCTGGCCTATGATGAGTGGCTGACACTGCAGTCTGCCCCAGGGCGCGGGGGCTAGTTGGTGACTGGCAGTAGCCTACAACTGAGGCAAGGTGTGGTTAGTGGGAGGGGGAGACCCAGAGAAAGGGGCACCGGGATCCTGGGAGGGACACGGGCCAGTGGCAAGCCAGATCACCAGCCTGCAGGGGGCGCTCCAGGACGCTGGAAGAGCTAATTCCTGAGACAACCAGCAGGAGGCGCTGCAGGGGTGAGTCCGCGCTCCCTTACAGTCACCAATTCTCCTAATTTCAGCAAACTACTCATTATCTCAAAACATTTCTAATATTTCCAGCCATAACAACAATACGTCAGGGGCACCTAAAACCAAGGTCGCTCTTCACTCACGCTCTTCCATAACTTTCTCTCCCATCCTCCCGTTCTGATTAACAAACTGCAAGTATGCAGCTGTCTGACCTTGTCTCACAAAGGACTAAGATTATTCCTAGCTATGTGATGTTTGGTTTTCAGCTGGCAGTGGCTGAACATACAAAATGGTTGACTGNATCCTACATGGGATCCTACATGGAGGGCTGGAGGAAGTGTCTGCTTGTTGCTAGTTCTCCAGCAGGTGGGGGAAATATTTGCTGGTTGTATTGGGTTTTGGTGTTAGGTCTTTCAGCTCTAGTTCAGATGCTTAGTTCCCTGTCCCCACTAATGATGGGTGTCTGTCTCATCTTCACATACAGATGGCCATTAATCATTGATCCATCTGGACAGGCTGCAACTTTCCTGCGGTATCGAGACACAAATTACTTGAATACACTGAACCCAAACGATATGAACATGGAGACCATTCGACTGGCCTTGTTGGGGGCCCTCCGGTAGGTGGCAGAGTACCAGGAATGGGAGGGCAGGATGGCAGGCTTGGACACAGCATAGGTTGGTGTTCCTGATGATCTCAGAGTGTGCATACTGAGATGGATGAATAAAACCATTAGCTGGTAGTGCATGTGGCTGTGAGGGAGTGAGTTGCTTTTTGATACCCTCTGCCAACTCTGCACTTCCAGTAGCTGCACTTCCTTCACAGTTAGCACTTCTGGTCTTTATTCATGAAAGGGACTGCTGGCTGAGTGAGGGGCCTTTTCTCCCCAGTCCCCTTCCCACATTGTGCTAAAGGGAAGGCTGCCCATACATGTAATGCTTGAGACCCATCATTATTAAGAGAGAGAGAGAGATTGTTTTGTCTATCTTTTGTACCAAGGACCGTGGACTGTCCTGTAGTACATATGATCAACCATTCAGACCTCTGTCCTTAGGTATGGAAAGCCAGTGGTGTTTGACATGATGGAAGTGAACATGTTTGATGCCGTGAAGAGGCAGTTGGAGGGAATAGAGTCTGGACTGGCAGAGGCAATTCTGAGCAAGCAGATACTGCAGAATGAAA
Source organism: Platysternon megacephalum (assembly GCA_003942145.1). Classification (NCBI taxonomy): domain Eukaryota; kingdom Metazoa; phylum Chordata; order Testudines; family Platysternidae; genus Platysternon; species Platysternon megacephalum. The sequence continues at coordinate 280,305 of QXTE01000373.1, forward strand.
GGTAAGAATTTGTGGGTATGGTAAACCCCATGATCTTCAATGGAGAAATGGCACCTCTTCCAACCAAACCCTATTCTCTCCCAGACTGGGGCCAAGGGAATGGCATATTCCTACACCTCATATCAGCCCTGTCCCCTCCCAGCCTGGGAAGCCAGGGAGAAGGCTGAGCACCTCTACCCCAGAGCCCTATTTCCCATCATTCTCAGATACTAATGTTATGAGGGCCAGGGCCAAATAAGTATCTAGCTGTAGATACCTAGGGGTGAGGGACAGGCACCTCCAGCCCTTCGGCCTTCTCCCCTTATAATTCTGGGGAAAGGCCAAAAGATTGCTGGAATATTTATCCTTTTCAAGCCCAGGGATGAGACTGTCACCTCAACCACTCCAACACTGGCCCGTAACAGTCCAGGGTAGGGTTTGAGAAATTCCTGCACCCTAAGTAAAGTTTTCTGGAAATCCCTCTCTTGATGCCCAATCAGGTGTGTGAACTGCGCTATTCAATCAAGACTGCCTTTGACTCTGAAACCTAACAATGACTTTTTAAATGTCAACTTTGTTAACTGTTTTGTCACTGTACCAGAGACATCCAGTAAATGGGCTATCTCGTAATCATAAGCTCAAACTGCTGCCATGTATCTTGAGTACCAAAACCACCAGCTTCCCTGACAGGGTCTCCCCCCCTACACTCTGAACTCTGGGGTACAGATGTGGGGACCCACATGAAAGACCCCCTAAATTTATATTCTGTCAGCTTAGATTAAAAACTTCCCAAGGCACAAATTCCTTTCCTTGTCCTTGGACGGTATTGCTGCCACCACCAAGTGATTTACATGAAATTTCAGGGAAGGGTCACTTGGAATCCCTATCCCCCCAAAATATCCCCCCAAGCCCATTCACCCCCTTTTCTGGGGAGGCTTGAGAATAATATACCAACCAATTGTCTTAGCAATGCGAGTACAGACCAGACCCTTTGTCTTCAGGACACTGAAAATCAATCAGGTTCTTAAAAGAAGAACCTTATTTAAAAAGAAAAAAGTAAAAGAATCACACCTGCAAAATCAGGATGGAAGGTAAATAAAAAGATTTAAAACACAGAGGATTCCGCTCTGGCTCAGCTTCACAGGGTAAATAAAAAGATTTAAAACACAGAGGATTCCGCTCTGGCTCAGCTTCACAGTTACAAAAACAGGAATAAAATTACCTCTGTAGCATAGGAAAATTCACAAGCTAAAACAAAAGATAACCTAACGCAGTTCCTTGCCTACTTACAATTTCTGTGGTTTTAGATGGAATATTCCAGGTATATTTTCAGGAGATGTTGTACCTGCTTGGCTTCTCTCTCCATCCAGAGAGGGAACAACCAAGAGAGAGCAAACAAAACCTTCCCCCTCCAGATTTGAAAGTATCTTCTTTCCTCATTGGTCCTTCTGGTCAGGTGCCAACTAGGTTATTTGACCTACTTAACCCCTTCCAGGTAAGGTGATTCAGTACAGCTGCCAAGGAGGGATTTTATGCTACCCTTCTCTCTATATTTATGACATTCCCCTAATAGCTTATAGGATGTATTGTCAATGTTCTAGGTACAGGGAATATCATGGTCCCGATGTGTAGAAGGGGCTCTATAAATATGTCAGACAAAAAAGAATGATCAGGGTTGGTGAGCTGGTAATGGAAGATGATAGGAAAGCAGAGCTGCTCAATGCCTTCTTTGCTTCAGTCTTCACACACAAAAATAATGTGCCCAGACAACCAACGATGTTATCATAGACAATAAAGGGGAAGGGATGCAGATCGGGATAAGCAAAGAACATGTCAGAGGTCTTCTGACTAGTCTGAATGTATTATAGTCAGCAGGGCCTGATGGTATTCACCCCAAGATGCTGAAGGAATTAACTGAAGAACTCTTGGAGCTGCTTGCAATAATATTTGCAAATTCTTCTTTGAGTGCTGTCCCCTTGGGTGCTCCACTGTAGGTGCAACAGCGCCTTTGCATTTGGAATCAGAGATCTTCAATAGCAGTGCCCGTCAGACCGCACATGCACACCTCCCCTCTCTTGCGCTATGCACGTGTCGTATATATGGCGCTGTGTGGTCCGACCACCCTCAGTTCCCTCTCTACCACCTGCAGTCTGGAACAGAACACTTAGCAGAGCCCATGTTGTTATTTAGATAGTATCTTACCTGTTTTTCTTCTCATAGTTGTTAGTTCCTTACTTTCCCTTTTCTGTTTCTTCCTCCTAAAACAACAAAAAAGAAGTATTAGTTCGTTCTCCTGTTTTCCCTCCTTCCCCTCAGGGAAGCTACATCCTCATCCTTATGCCTGGTTCACCCGGGTTTACGTAGTGTGTCTTGTGCGGAGCTGCCTTCTCTATCCGCTGCCTAGGAGAGGGACACGTTCCTCAGAAGTGTTCCCATTGCCTGGGTTTGAAGCCGAGAGCCAGAAAGAACATGGACCTTAAACTCAAATTAATTCTAGGGCTGTCAAGTGATTAAAAAAATTAATCACAATTAATCGTGCTGTTAAACAATAATAGAATACCATTTTTATAAATATTTTTGGATGTTTTCTACATTTTCAAATATATTGATTTCAATTACAACACAGAATACAATGTGTACAGTGATCACTTTATTTATTATAAATATTTCACGGTAAAAATAAAGTAGTATTTTCAATTCACTTAATACAAGTTCTGTAGTGCAATCTCTTTATCATTAAAGTTGAACTTACAAATGTAGAGTTATATACCAAAAATAACTGCATTCAAAAATAAAACGATGTAAAACTTTAGAGCCTACAAGTCCACTCAGTCCTACTTCTTGTTCAGCCAATCGCTCAGACAAACAAGTTTGTTTACATTTGCAGGAGATAATGCTGCCCACTTCTTGTTTACAGTGTCACCTGAAAGTGACAACAGGCATTCGCATGGCATTGTTGTAGCTGGCGTTGCAAGATATTTATGTGTCAGATGCGCTAAAGATTCATATGTCCCTTCATGCTTCAACCACCATTCCAGAGGACATGCGTCCATGCTGTGGAAGAAACGAACTCCACTCTCAGATTGGAGGCAACAAAATCAGAGACAGCTTTATTCAGGACATGCAATTGCAAGGGAAGAACACAGCTGACAGAGAGCATCTCTGCCTCAGTTTCTTCAAAGTACAAGCAATATCACAGAAGCATTTATACATTTTAGTGGCATGCATTAATTAAAAACATCTGCAGTTTGTTTATGTTATGTCCTGCCCATTCCTGTATTTTCTCACTTCTGTTCTCAAAACATCGCTATCTCAAGGCTGGGTCACGCTGACTCTACTCTGCTGTCTTCCCAACCGCTTTTGACATGAGCCCTGCTTCTACAGGTCTCGCGATATTAGGCTAAGACTTAGCATGACAGTTGCTCTGTTTCTTACAACTGAGAGGCCTATATTTAAATCCTTTAACCCTGTTTCCACAATGCTGATGATGGGTTCTGCTCGATAACGGTCCAAAGCAGTGCAGACTGATGCATGTTTATTTTCATCATCTGAGTCCGATGTCACCAGCAGAAGGTTGATTTTCTTTTTTGGTGGTTCGGGTTCTGTAGCTTCCGCATCAGAGTGTTGCTCTTTGAAGACTTCTGAAAGCATGCTCCACACCTCATACCTCTCAGATTTTGGAAGGCACTTCAGATTCTTAAATCTTGGGTCGGGTACTGTAGCTATCTTTAGAAATCTCACACTGGTACCTTCTTTGTGTTTTGTCAAATCTGCAGTGAAAGTGTTCTTAAAATGAACAACATGCTGGGTCATCAAGGTCTCGCGCAGTTCGAGTCTAGGCTGAGGCACATAAACAAAGTCACAACTGCAGAGTATTCCAAAGTAAACAAGTTTATTACGTTTGAATGTGGTGCCCCCCTGCTAGCCAGGGGAGGACCCAGAGTACAAGTTACTCAGGGTTATATGCTTTGTAACAGTGCATGTTATCCTCGTGCACCGTAATGCTCAACCAATTAACAAGCTTTTCCTTATCTCCTACCTATCCTAGCAAGCATTCTCCTTATGCTAGCCCAACCCCCCTTCCCCAAATGCAGGGAGTCAGCCTCTTCTTATCACTGTTTCTCCTGCCAGATAATCCCTCTTCCCCCTCCCAATTTCCTGGTACATGAGGTGCTCGCTTCTAGTTAAGGGCGGGCCCAAATCAAAATACAGTCACTCATGCGAACTTTCCCTAACAAAATCTTGGGTCGAGTGCTGTAGCTATCTTTAGAAATCTCACACTGATACCTTCTTTACGTTTTATCAAGTCTTCAGTGAAAGTGTTCTTAAAACGAACAACATGCTGGGTCATCATCTGAGACTGCTATAACATTAAATATATGGCAGAATGCAGGTAAAACACAGAGCAGGAGACATACAATTCTCCCCCAAGGCGTTCTGTCACAAATTTAATTAATGCATTTTTTTTAATGAGCATCATCAGCATGGCAGCATGTCCTCTGGAATGGTGGCCAAAGCATGAAGGGGCATATGAATGTTTAGCATATCTGGCATGTAAATACTTTGCAATGTCGGCTACAAAAGTGCCATGTGAACATCTGTTCTCACTTTCAGGTGACATTGTAAATAAGAAGCTGGCAGCATTATGTCTCGTAAATCTAAACAAACTTGAGTCAACAATGCAATGCCGCTGCAAAAAAAACTAAATGCAATTTTGGGTTGCATTAACAGAGGCATAGCATGCAAGTCACAGGAGGTGATTGTAATGCTCTACTTGGCTCTGGTTAGACCTCAGCTGAAGTACTGTCTCCAGTTTTGGTCACAACTATATAGAAAGGATGTAGAGAAACTGGAAAGGATCAAAAGGTGAGTGACAAAGATGATCAAAGGGATGGAATTCAAGGCATACGAGCAAAGGCTAAAGGAACTGGAAAAGAGGAGACTGAGGAGGGATATGATAGCGGTCTTCAAATACTTGAAAGGCTGCTATAAAAAAGATGGGAAAAAATTGTTCTCTTGGTGCAGAGGACAGAATAAGAGGCAATANAGGCACTTCAGATTCTTAAATCTTGGGTCGGGTACTGTAGCTATCTTTAGAAATCTCACACTGGTACCTTCTTTGTGTTTTGTCAAATCTGCAGTGAAAGTGTTCTTAAAATGAACAACATGCTGGGTCATCAAGGTCTCGCGCAGTTCGAGTCTAGGCTGAGGCACATAAACAAAGTCACAACTGCAGAGTATTCCAAAGTAAACAAGTTTATTACGTTTGAATGTGGTGCCCCCCTGCTAGCCAGGGGAGGACCCAGAGTACAAGTTACTCAGGGTTATATGCTTTGTAACAGTGCATGTTATCCTCGTGCACCGTAATGCTCAACCAATTAACAAGCTTTTCCTTATCTCCTACCTATCCTAGCAAGCATTCTCCTTATGCTAGCCCAACCCCCCTTCCCCAAATGCAGGGAGTCAGCCTCTTCTTATCACTGTTTCTCCTGCCAGATAATCCCTCTTCCCCCTCCCAATTTCCTGGTACATGAGGTGCTCGCTTCTAGTTAAGGGCGGGCCCAAATCAAAATACAGTCACTCATGCGAACTTTCCCTAACAAAATCTTGGGTCGAGTGCTGTAGCTATCTTTAGAAATCTCACACTGGTACCTTCTTTACGTTTTGTCAAGTCTGCAGTGAAAGTGTTCTTAAAACGAACAACATGCTGAGTCATCATCTGAGACTGCTATAACATTAAATATATGGCAGAATGCAGGTAAAACACAGAGCAGGAGACATACAATTCTCCCCCAAGGCGTTCTGTCACAAATTTAATTAATGCATTTTTTTTAATGAGCATCATCAGCATGGCAGCATGTCCTCTGGAATGGTGGCCAAAGCATGAAGGGGCATATGAATGTTTAGCATATCTGGCATGTAAATACTTTGCAATGTCGGCTACAAAAGTGCCATGTGAACATCTGTTCTCACTTTCAGGTGACATTGTAAATAAGAAGCTGGCAGCATTATGTCTCGTAAATCTAAACAAACTTGAGTCAACAATGCAATGCCGCTGCAAAAAAAACTAAATGCAATTTTGGGTTGCATTAACAGAGGCATAGCATGCAAGTCACAGGAGGTGATTGTAATGCTCTACTTGGCTCTGGTTAGACCTCAGCTGAAGTACTGTCTCCAGTTTTGGTCACAACTATATAGAAAGGATGTAGAGAAACTGGAAAGGATCAAAAGGTGAGTGACAAAGATGATCAAAGGGATGGAATTCAAGGCATACGAGCAAAGGCTAAAGGAACTGGAAAAGAGGAGACTGAGGAGGGATATGATAGCGGTCTTCAAATACTTGAAAGGCTGCTATAAAAAAGATGGGAAAAAATTGTTCTCTTGGTGCAGAGGACAGAATAAGAGGCAATAGGTTCAAACTACAGCATAGCAGATTTAGATTAAACCTCAAGAAAAACTTCCTTCCTGTAGGAACAGTAGAACAATGGAACAAACTGCCTAGGGAAGTCGCGGAAGCTCCTTCACTGAAGATTTTCAAAAAGAGCCTGGATATCATCTGTCTCAGACACAACAAATCCTGCATTGTGGTGGTGGTGGGGGTTTAAACTAGATCAAAGATTCTCAACCTTTCCAGGCTACTGTACCCCTTTCAGGAGTCTGATATGCCTTACGTACCCCAAGTTTCACCTCTCTTAAAAAGTACTTGCTTACAAAATCAGACATAAACATACAAAAGTGTGACAGCACCCTCACTATTACTGAAAAATTGCTTACTTTCTCATTTTTACCATATAATTATAAAATAAATCAATTGGAATATAAATATTGTACTTACATTTCAGTTTATAGTATATAGAGCAAAATAAACAAGTAATTGTATGAAATTTTAGTTTGTGCTGACTTTGCTACTGCTTTTTATGTAGCCTGTTTGCCCTGGCTGGGATGATTTAGTTGGGAATTGGTCCTGCTTTGAGCAGGGGGTTGGACTAGATGACCTCCTGAGGTCCCGTCCAACCCTGATATTCTATGATTCTATGAAAACTAGGCAAATATGTAGGTGAGTTGATGTACCCCCTGGAAGACCTCTGAGTACCCCCAGGGGTACATGTACCCCTGGTTGAGAACCACTGGACTAGATGACTGTTGCAGTCCCTTTTAACCTTATGGTTCTATGATTCTATAATTCTATGTCTTACTACTCTTCCTCCTGGGGCTCTTCTCCTTATCCATACAATGCCCTACAGTGTCCATATTGGGTTCCTTGGGGACCATAGAGGGAACATCCTTCTCAGGTGCCCTGTGAGAGCGAGAGAGAGACTCAGAAGCAGAGCCTCAGGATTCCTGTTGAGATTTATTACCATCCTAGAATACTCAAGGAGCTGACTGAGGAGATATCTGAGCCATTAACAATTATTTTTGGAAAGTCATGGAAGACGGGAGAGATTCCAGACGACTGGAAAAGGGCAAATAAAGTGCCAATCTATAAAAAGGGAAATAAGGACAACCCAGGGAATTACAGACCAGTCAGCTTAACTTCTGTACCCAGAAATATAATGGAGCAAATAATTAAGCAATCAATTTGCAAATATCTAGAAGATAATAAGGTGATAAGTAACAGTCAGCATGGATTTGTCAAGAACAAGTCATGTCAAACCAACCTGATAGCCTTCTTTGACAGGGTAACAAGCCTTCATAAGTTGCTAGACATACTACACACCTCCAGACCCAATCACTCTCCTGATTAATGATGCCTTTTTGGAGCCTGTAAAAAACTGTATGGCAAACTCCTGCTACTTCTCCTCCCACAGCAACGAAGACTGAGATGTGCGATGTTCTCACTAAGGGAGCTGAATATCTGTATTCCCACCCACTAGTCGGTTTTATGGCTAATGAGAGAACCAAGCAGCACCCCTCCCAAAATTACCCCATTTGAAAAAGACTCAAAGCATCTTGAGCTCTTTGATGAAAAAGGCTAGTCTATAATTTTCTTAACTATAACAACATCACTGAATTTATTGACAAATTGCTGCAGGAACATGAAGCAATTCCAGTCTTTAAAAACAGTGTCACTTGAGAGCAAGATCTTCATTGCAGGCTAAAATAATAAATAAAATAATAATAATAAATAATAAATTCATTGCAGGCTGCCTTAGATGCAGCAGATATCACTTTGTGCTTTACAGCGACTTCTGTAGTAATGCATCGGTCATGGTGGCTTCAATCTTTGGATATTCCAGGGAAAGTTCAAGCCACAGTGGAGAACCTTCCATTCCACAGTCCTAATCTTTTGGGTGAAAAGATGGATGAGTTTCTTCACATTATCAGAATCCCACCCCACTCTCCAGTCTTTAAGCATTTACACTGCTGCAACAAAGAGAAAATACAGTAAATCTCAGTTTTACCCAGAGCAGAGAACAAGCCCCTTTTTACCCCCAGAGACCACCAACACCTCTAAGGAAGTATCAGAGACTGCAGAAGAGAATACTGTCTGCTGCTACCAACTTCTCTTTGCAAGTGGTGTCCACCAGCAAGCATCCCTTTTGATGGGATTGTTGGGAGATGAAAACCAGCCATTCACCTGGATATAGCTACCTCTTCCTCCCAGATTCCTTTTGGGAATAGCCTTTTTCTGTAACGCAGAACATGGGCTGCAATAATGACAGGCAAGTGTGTGTTGGAAATCATCGTATGGTTATGCAATCCAATTCCACACAATTGGTACCTTCTGCCACTCTCGCTGTCCCATTTGACAGACCCCTCATGAGAGCCTTCTCACCCAGGAGAAGGATTCTCTCCTTCAACTAGGAGTGATAAAAATTGTTCTGATATAACAGAGAGGGAAATGCTTTTACTTCAAATATTCCTCAGAGCCAAGAAAAAAGGAAGTTGGAGGGTTTTCTTAGATCTCAAAGAATTTCATTCGTCATCTGAGATTCAGGATAGTCACCTGAGCCTCCATAATGCTGTCGATAGAACCTGTAGGATGCATATTTTCATATTGAAATTAATCCTGCACACAAGAGATTTCTGAGAGTAGTCGTCAGTCTAAACCACTACCAATACTGAGTGTTACCTTAAAGTGGTGTGGTGATGTTCATGTGACAATAAGGGATAGCAGTCGTTACTTAGCTAGACAACCGGCTCATAAAGGGAAAGTTTGATCAGAAAGTTAAAAGCTTGTTTCAAACATTTCTCCAACTTTTCATGTCTCTTGGTTTAAAGGTAAGAAAAGAAAAGCCTGTGTTATCTCCCAACACAGTATATAGAGTGTATTGCTGTGAGACTGGATTCCTGGACAGCCAGAGTGTGCTTAGCTGATGGCAGATTTCAAACTATGTCCATCTTTAACACTCAACTTCAAATGATTTCATGAACAACATTAAGGTTCTCTCGCAGTCTGCTGAGCCACATGGCTTCATGCACTTTTGTGATGTTGCATACTAGCTTGGTTCAGGACAGCATACACCTCAAGCAAACACAGTCTATATATAACTTTAACACTTCCACAAAAGGTTCTTTCCTCTCTCAACTGGTGGAAAGACCCAGATGCACTTTGTATACAAGTTCCTTTTATTCCACCCCTTCTGAAAAGAACTAAGGTGACAGATGCATCTCTTGTGGGTTAAAGAGGAGATCTAGACCATCATTTAGTTAAGGGCAAGTGTGGATTCCAAAGGAGTCACTCTTACACATCAATTTTCTGGAGCTCAGAGCAGAATCCAGTACATGCATGCACTTCTTACTGATGATTCAAAATAACTTAATTTGGATAATGACAGACAATATGACTACAGTATTTTTCATAAACAAGGGGGAATTAGGTTGTCTCTTGTGTTCAGAAGCATTATGATTATGCATACACCACTGCATCAACCTGTCAGGTATTCACAATGTATTAGCAGACAATTTTAGCAGACACTTCTCACCAGAACATGAATGAGAGATTCAGAAGTCAGTGGGTCACTTTATCTTCCATAAGTTTTGGATATTTTGTTCCAGAGAGGGTCAGAGTCCAGGTTCTCTGGCAGATGCACTCCTGATCCCTTTGTCACAAAATGATGTATGCCTATGCACTGATCCCATTACTTCCCAGAGTATTACAAACAATCAAACAGGACAAAGCACTAGTTATCCTAGTGGCCCTTGTGTGACTGAGACAGTATTGGTTCCCAGAACATCTTCATTTGTTCACTTGACCTCTGATGCCAGACGTCCTGTCTCAGAATGAGGGAGGGACTCATCATCCCAATCTGTCCTCCCTCCACAAGACTGTTTGGTTTTTGGGTGGATGTCAGAACTAGAAAGAATGTGGAATCATAGAGTCAGAGGAATGTGGGGCTTGAAGGAATCTCAAGGGGTCATCTAGTCATGTGAGACTGTGTCAAAAGCCTCATTAAAATCAAGACATATCAGATCTACTGCTTCCTGCCCTATCCACTAGGCTAGCAACCCCATCAAAAAAGAAAATTAGGTTGGCTTGGCATGTTTTAGCAGGAGTGTTGTAAGCAAGATATGAGAAGTAATTCTTCTGTTCTGCACTGATTAGGCCTCAACTGGAGTATTGTGTCCAGTTCTGGGCACCACATTTTAGGAAAAATGTGGACAAATTGGAGAAAGGCCAGAGAAGAGCAACAAAAATGATTAAAGGTCTAGAAAACATGACCTCAGAGGAAAGATTGAAAAAACTGGGTTTGTTAAGTCTGGAGAAGAGAAGACTCAGAGGGGACATAACAGTTTTCAGGTACAAAAAAGGTTGTTACAATGGGCTTAAATTGCTGCAATTTACAAGGTTGTTACAAGGAGAGAGAAAGATGGTATGCATTGGTGGAGGCATCTAGGTCAAATGCTTCTTTTGGTAGGGCAGTTCTTCAATCTGTTCTTAGAACCCCAAGAAACCACCACCATAGTTAGATCACTGCTGGGGCGTCACCTGAAGTGGAATACACATAGGGACAAGCATTTGAAGAAGAAAGAAAAGTTACTTCTCTGGACAGTAATTGGAAGAAAGAGGGATCCTCAATCCAGACCTTACAAGGCGGCCAGACACAGAAATAGACCATCTTGACAATGCCAGACACAACTACAACAAGCAGGGTCCCAACCATCAGGAAACAAACCACAGTTTTGAAGGCTTGGTCGAGGGTCTGAACGACCTCCCCTTAACACCAGCACCTACCTGCCTATTTGGTCACTGTCTACAGCGTTTTTACCAAGCTTGGGAGCATATTACACAAGACCATTGGGTCTTAGAAATAGTTCAGTTGTGCTATTCCATCCCTTTTACTTCTTGCCCCCCATCCCCTACCTCTGCAGGGACCCTTCGCACGAGCACCTTCTAAGACTGGAAGTAGATCATCTACTACAGCTAGGTGCTGTGGAACCAATACCAGCACAATACAGAGGGAAATATTTTTATTCCCACTATTTCCTGACCCAGAAGAAAAGTGGTGGATGGTGACCAATACTAGACCTACGAAAACTCAACAAATGTGTACCCTCCCAAAAATTCAAGATGGTCACCTTAGGCACAATAATCCCAGTGCTGGAACAGGGGAACTGGTTTTGAGCCCTCAACCTACAAGATACATATTTCCACATCTCAGTACATCGAACTCACAGCCGATTCCTCCAATTCACAGTGGAACATGACCACTTCCAATACAGAGTGCTCCCATTCGGACTGTCCACTGCACCTAGGGTGTTCTCCAAAATCCTTGCAGTAGTCTCAGCCCACCTGCGCGAACAAGGAATCATATTTTCCCCATACCTAGACGATTGCCTTATCAAAGGACACTCGTACACAGAGACATAAACAACCACATGACTGACCATCAACCTCTTCCAAAGACTGGGGTTGCAAATAAACTTTCAGAAATCCACATTGACATCCACACAACAACTGGAATTCATCGGGGCACACCTGGACTCAATTCAAGACAGAGCCTCCCTACCTCATGCCAGCTTCCTAGCCATCAAACATCTCATAGACACCATCTCCATCTGTCCACGAATCAAGGCATGCCAGATTACACATGCGGTGTCTTCAGGGCTGGCAGCGTTCAGTATACAAACCCACCAAACACAGCCTCAACATTATGGTAACACCAGCGACCAAGGTTTTAGCATCCCTACAATGGTGGAAAAGACCGGAGAACATCTGCGTAGGTGTTCCCTTTCACCACAGACCTCCTTCAATCATGATCACAACAGACGCCTCCCTACTGGGCTGAGGGGCACACCTTGACTACCACATGACACAAGGCAGGTGGACGACATCGGAAGCATGCCTTCACATAAATTTGCTAGAACTCAGAGCAATAAGTTACACCTGTCTTCACTTCCTACCACTCATAAGAAACGAATCAATTCGAGCGATGACAGACAATGTTGCATGCATGCTCTACATCAACAGACAAGGTGGGGGGGCTGATCCCATTCCCTAGGCATTGAAGCCATGAGACTATGGAACTGGTGTATCCAGCAGCACATCGACATCTCAGCTTCTTACTTACCAGGATGCCAAAACACCGTTGCCAACACACTAAGCAGATGGTTTTCACAGGAGCACGAATAGGAACTGAACCCTACGGTCTTACAACAGATATTCTATCAATGGGGGTTCCCATCTAGCGACTTATTCTCCACAGCACAGAACCACAAATGCCCGCTACGCAAGACCAGGGACGACAAAGCCAAGAACATCTTGATTGCCCCAGAATGGCCCAGACAGACCTGGTACCCTTAGCTGCTGCGTATGTCAAGTCATCCTCCACGAACTCTTCCAATGAGGAGAGACCTCCTCTCACAGGCCGACAATCAGATCCTCCATCCACAACTGTGAAGCTCCATCTGAAAGCATGGCTCCTCCATGGTTCCAATTACATGAGTTAACCTGTTCGGAGCAGGCAGTGGTGGATTTAGAGTTAGTGGGGCCCTGTGTGCACCTTCATCTTTGCCCCCCGCTCCCCCTCGGGACCCAGCCAAGAAAAAGAACATTCTCTCTTATCTCCCCCCCCCCCGTTTTTCTTTTTTTTCTTCATCCTCCCCCTATATTATAAGTAAGGGGAAGTAAATGACAGTGAAGTGAGGTACCTTGATTGGGGCAGGCGGTTGGGGTTCAGGAGGAAGTGCGGGCGGCGGGCTCTGGGTGGGGGTTGGGGTGTGGGAGGAGGGGTGAGGGCTCTGGGAGGGAGTTTGGGTGCAGGCTCTGGGCTGGGGCAGGGGTGCGGGAGGGGGGTAGGGGTGCGGCGCTTACCTTGGGCAGTGCGGCTCCCAAAGCAACCGGCACACACACCCCTCTGGCAGCAGCTCCTAGGAGGGGAGGGCAGGGGGTCTCCATGCACCGCTGCCTGCAGGCACCACCCCCACAGCTCCCATTGGCTGCAGTTCCCAGCCAATGGGAGCTGCAGCGTCGGCGCTCGGGGTGGGGGCAGTGCACGGAGACACACACCCCTGGGTGCCGCAGGGACATGCCGGCTGCTTCCGGGAGCAAAGCGGCACGGAGGGAGGGAGGCAGAGCGGGCAGGGAGCTGCCTGGGGTGGGGGCAGTTCGCGGAGCCACCTTCCCCTCCCGCCAGGGGCACGCAGAGACATGCCAACAGCCAGATGCTTCCGGGAGCAGCGTGGGCGCCACCAGCCCTGGCGAGCCCTGCTGCGCTGCCGGCTGGGACTCGGGGGCAGGTTGTCAGATATTTGTCCTGCATTTTGGGGGCCCCCTGTTGTTGGGGGCCCTGTGCCACCGCACAGTTTGTTTCATGGTAAATCTGCTCTTGGGAGCAGGTCAAACACGTGTTACTGAAGAGCAGACGTGATTCCACGTGCAATACTTACCTACAGAAGTGGAAACGTTTTTCCACAAGGTGCCTACATAAACAACTTACTCCCTGAATGACACCCCTTCCAATGGTGCTAGACTACGTTGTAGAGCTAAAGAACTCAGAGTTATTGTCAGGGTTCCCTCCCCACTCTGAACTCTGGGGTACAGTTGTGGGGACCCGCATGAAAGACCCCCTAAGCTTATATTCCACCAGTTTAGGTTAAAAACTTCCCCAAGATACAAATTCCTTTCCTTGTCCTTGGACGGTATTGCTGCCACCGCCAAGTGATTTAAACAAACATTCAGGGAGGGGCCACTTGGAGCCCTATCCCCCCCAAGCCCCTTCACCCCCTTTTCTGGAGGGGCTTGAGAATAATATACCAACCAATAGGTTAACAAAGTGAGCACAGACCAAATCCCTGGTTTTTAGGACACTGAAAATCAATCAGGTTCTTACAAGAAGAATTTTATTTAAAAAAAAAGTAAAAGAATCACACCTGCAAAATCAGGATGGAAGATAACGTTACAGGGTAAATAAAAAGATTTAAAACGCAGAGGATTCTCCTCTAGGCTCAACTTCAAAGTTACAAAAACAGGAATACACTCCCTCTTAGCATAGGGAAAATTCACAAGCTAAAACAAAAGATAATCTAACGCATTTCCTTGCTCTTACTTACAATTTTTGTAATTGTTAGATGTATTAGCTCAGTATCTTTTTAGGAGCTGGGTTACCTGCTTGGTCTCTCTCTTTGTCCCAAGAGGGAACCAAAAAAAAGAGCACAAACAAAACCTTCCCCTCCCCCGGCTTTGAAAGTATTTTCTTTCCCCATTGGTCCTTCTGGTCAGGTGCCAACTAGGTTAATTGAACTGATTAACCTCTTACAGGTAAGTGATTCTGTACCTCTGGCCAGAGAGATTTATGTTACTGCATACGTAAAGGTTGTTGACAGCTATCATTAAGCTTTATCAACGTACATCTTGTGACGGATTCTCAACGTTTACACATTCAACTACAAAACGCTTCCTTGCAGGTCTCCAGAGCCTTGACTCTGAAGTGCACCCTCCCACGCCCACGTGGGATCTGAACTTAGTCCTCAGGGGACTCATGCGACCCCCCCGCTTCAAACCCCTAGCTACCTGCTCCTTACTACACATGTCAATGAAGGTAGCATTCCTCATTGCCATCACATCATCTAGAAGAATGAGCGAGATTAGTGCACTGATGGCCAGTCCACCCTACATGATTCTCTTCAAGGATAAAGTCACACTGTGACCTCACCCTAAATTCCTTCCGAAAGTGACGTCTACCTTCCACACCAACCAGCTTATCCCTCTTCCTACATTCTACCCTAAACCCCATAAAACCTCACAAGAGGCTTCATTACACACTCTTGATGTTAGGAGGGCCATAGCCTTCTACTTAGGACTAAACCTTTTCGTAAATCACCAAGACTGTTCTTTTCAACAACTGAACACGCCAAGGGTGATGCGATATCCATGCAATGACTTTCCAAGTGGATATTGGACTGTATCCGATCATGCTATCAAGCCCATGACATAGAACTCCCTGCTGAGGTCAGGTCCCACTCTACTTGAGCCATGTCAACATCTGTGGCATTCCTGGATAACATACCCATTCTGGATATCTGCAAAACTGCCACATGGGCATCAGAACATACGTTTGTCAAGCACTATGCCATTACACAGGACTCCAGGGCAGATGCCATATTAGGCCTTACTGTCCTTTCCGCTGCAACTATGCACATAACTCCAAAGTCCCGCCCCCACCATAGTGGGGACTGCTCTACAGTCACCTAAAGTGGAGCACCCACAGGGCCATCACTCGAAGAAGAGAGGGTTACTCACCTTCTGCAGTAACTGAGGTTCTTTGAGATGTGTGTCCCTGCTCTTCCGCTCTACTTTGGAGTTCGACACGAGGACTCTACGGTAGAGAAGGAACCGAGAGGGTCGGACCATGCACGAGCAGAAGAGACTCCAATGGCGCCACAAGACAGCTGCTGTGCATCCGTGGCCCAACCAGGCACTGCTACCGAAAATCTCCACTCAACGGTGCCGGGACGCACCGTCACCTGAAGTGAAGTGGAGCACCCACCGTGACACACATCTCGAAGAACCTCAGTTACTGCACAAGGTGAGTAACCCTCTCTTCTGCTTTACCAAGCCCTCCTCGGAACCAAAACAGGATGGAAGTCCCAAGATGATTCTCCATACAGGGGTTACCGAAAGCCACTACGAGATCATAGACACTGAGACTACCTAGGAAGGCCCTGGCATCAAGGAGTCATTAGCACTGATGCTCTGGATTGCTGTGTATTTCACAGTGGCACTAATCCAGAACAGGACCTAAAAAATTCATGGTCCTGGCTTAGAACTGGAAGTTAATTAAAATTGGAGGTTGGTAGCGCAGAACCCAACAATAGTTTAATAAAATTCTCTTCTATGAGGCCCTGGCCACATATGGGTCAGTCAGAGCTTTGAGGCCCTGAATCCACATCTATGCTTGGCTGCTAGTGCTAATTTTTATAGCTCCCCCCCAGAATTGTGCTGGATCTTGGCTTTACAGATCCAGGTCTTCCGGAGTGGAATCAGAGGCCAGAGCGCCAGTCTGGGCACACGGCCAGAATTGTTAGATCAACCTAGCCAGACCCAAGGCTCTGGACAGACCCAAGGATCTTGATGGTGAATGGATGCTTAAGTCAATGCTGGATTTACAGGTGGCCAGACTTAATCAACTAGGGCTGAAGAGCCTCTCCCATTGCGTGGGCACTGAGTCGGCCCTCCAGTATCTGCGGGACAATCCTTTAAGTTGATGCTGAGCTTGCCCAGTGCCAACCATTGACAACTTGTGCCTCCCGATATTGGGGAGGTGGGGGCACAATCTAAAGGGGAGGACATGTGACCGCCCCACCTGCGTCCCCAGCAACTCCCCACCTTGTGCCCAGCCCAGGGCTGCTATGCTTTCCCCACCCCACCAGAGTTACCTGGGGGCGGGGGTATTGTCCTTCTCCCACTGCGCCTCCCCCCTGGCATGTTCAGCCCCTGTCCCTGGCAGGTGGGGAGCGGGAGGGAGCCACTTCTCATGCTGGCTGAAGTTGGCCGCTCCAGGTCGCTGCTCTGTGCAGCACGGCGGCTGCCTGAGAGAGCTCATTTGGGGGGGGGGTGCCCCCCCCCCCGCCCAGGTCTGGCTGCCGGAGACAGGGACCGAGCAAGTCAGAAACGTGTCGGGGGGAAATGGCTTCTGTCTCGCTCGCCTCTGCGCCGGCAACCGGCCTGGGCGGGGAGTGGCCTGGCACCACCGCCACCTCCCCAAATGGGCTCTCTCAGGCAGCCGCCGCACTGCACAGAGCAGCGGTCCACAGCGGCCATACAACAATGGCTGGTCCCGCCCCCTCCACTCCCCACCCAGGCCTGGCTGCCAGTGACAGGGCCAACTGTGCCAGGGGGCAGGCGCAGCAGGGGGGAGGCCAGAGCCCCTCTCCCCACTCCCGGCAGGCCAAGCGGAAATCTGGAGGGGTCACTTGACTCAGAATGCCCCCCCATGCGTTGGCTAATTTTAGTCAACTAGACTGAAGAGCCGCCCTCCTCAGCAGGACTATGTGAGGCAGCCCTTCTGCTGCTCAGGTCCAGCCAAAGCTCTCCTCGTATGTTCCTTATGGAGCCCCGACAGTCTCACGCTAACAACATTTGCTCCCAAAGGGCAGGCAATGAAAACGAGACGGGAAGCATGGAGAACACTGGGTGTGCTCAGAGCTCGCTCAACTTCAGTGGCTCAAAGGAACTGAAAAGTGGTTTGTGTCCGAAATAGATTGCGGTCCGTTAAGCTTGGTATTGAGTGAGGAAAAACAGGCAGAACCAGAATAACAGTGAAAAAGCCAAATGCCTGCGTTTATTTGGGGGATAATTACAACTTGGGCCGGGGGAGTAGGCAACTTTGATTGGATTGGTATCAAAATACAACCACAACTCAAAACACAGTAAGAATACACTGTATACTGCTCACCACACCACACCAAATAGGCAGACACACCAATCTTACAAGATAGGAATCGGGTTCGTCAGGGCGGTACCCGGTGCAACACAGAACAGAGACCCACGGGCCACTGCCTCAGCCACCCTTGCTTTCACACTAAGGGTAACCCAGAGTGTGGTGCGGCTGCAGCTGGGCAGATTCCACTCACATAGACCACGGGGCCTTGGTCTGCTAATCTCCAGGTGGAGACAGCTCCCAGATTCATGCACTCCAGACAAAGACAGAGCAGTGATTCACACACATAAAACAGTTTGCAATTAACAATTTACTAACAACTAGAACAACTATACATGCTAGCTAAGCAATTGTGCAATTCTGAGCTCATTAATACAACTCTGATATCCTGAGTAGATATTTGGTACCGAGGTAGGGAGGGGAAAAATAAGAGGCTAGATAAGCTAACTGTCAGATATCAAAAAACAAATACCGCACTCCAGGCGCAGCTGACCAGCAGAACAGACACTGGAAGCATGACGAGCTGACAGGGATTGGGTCCAAACGATACGACACGAGCGCGCTTTACTGGGAGGAGACCCTGGCTGAAAGGTTGATCAGGTCCTTCAGCTAACACGCGGATGCTCCACAAAAATTTTGGGGGGAAAACTAGTTTTATAGAAAGGTCTCACTCCCTCGTGTCGGTATCTGATTGGCTCCCTGGTCCCTCCTCCCTCCAGGCTCCGAGCTGTTGCCACCCCACGTTGCACACGGCACACTGGAGTTGACAAGCAAACAAGCTTGGCCTTTAGATGACTGGGTCCAAAAAGAGCGGGAAAGTGAGTCGCTGGGCAGGATTAACCTGACCTCCAGACGACCGGCCCAAAAAAAACCAGGTTGCTGGGCAGAATCAGACCTTCACACACAGAACTAGCCTGACCTTTAGATGGCCCAGCAGGAGAGAAAAAAAATTACAAACAGGAGAACATACACGACCAGTGTTGCAGGGCAGGATTGAGTCTCTACTCTTCTCTTATATACAAGAACCTAGTCCAAGATGGAGGCAGTCCTGTCCTTTTTAACAGGACAAGATGGCCGTGGACCGACAATTGGCCATACAAAGCCATCACTGCATATCGGATTGCGACAGTTTGGACCAAGACTTCTCAACCCTTCTCTTTCTGAGACTCCCCCGCCCCCACCCACCACAACATACTATAAAAACTCCAGGGTCCAGTGTTTGTGTGAGGGGGGCTTGGGGCTCTAGCTTCAGCCACCAGCTGTATTGCGGGGGGTGGGGGCTCTGGGGTTTTAGCTCTGCAGGGCTTGGGGCGTCAGCTGTGGCGGGGTTCTGGACTTCAGCCACCAGGCAGGGAGGGGCTCGGGGCGCCGAGTGGGGTCAGGGCTCAGCTCAGACTTTCTTTCCTGCGCGGCGTTGGGGGCGGGGGGCTCAGGGCTTCAGCCACATGGGGTGCTGGGGCTCTGGGCGGGGTGGAGCTTGGGACTTCAGCCCCGCAGGGGCACTCGGGCTCCAGGCTTTAGGCGCACGGGGACCACTCCCAGCTTCAGCCCCGCGGGAAGCGCTGTGGCTCAGGGCGCTGGGCTTCAGTCCCGTGGAGGGGCACCGGGGCTAGGGGTTTTAGCCCTGGGGGGGGGGGGGGGGGGGCGGGGGGGGGGGGGGGGGGGGGGGGGGGGGGGGGGGGGGGGGGGGGGGGGGAGTGCTGGGGCTCAGGCCTCCCCGTGGCTCCGCTCCCGGTTTCAGCCCCAAAGAGGTGCCGGGGCTTAGGGTGCCGGGCTGGAGCCATGGGGCCCTGTGGCCCCCTGAAACCAACTCACAGATCCCCGGGAGGCTGCGGACCCCTGGTTGAGAACTGCTGGTTTGGACTATGCTGTCTTTGATGCCTCTGGAACTCTCCAGGATGGGAGGAGAGGCAGAGAGGTGTGAGTGCGTGCCAGACCATTCCAATGGTGCACACTGCAGGGTTCTTGATTCTACCCTGGCAATATGCAGAAAGTTCGCCTTCCCTGAAGCTGTATGTGAAAAAGTTTGTTGTTTCAGCATATTTATTTTTATTTATGTAATGGGTATAACAAGTTCAGGCATTAACACAGATAGTCTCAAATTTAAATTTGAAGAGGTTTAGTTTTTAAAAGAACTTACAATAATTTATTTTTTTATTTTATTTTAAAATTGATTTTTGAAAAAAATTCCTGCTTTTTATCTACCTTTATGTGGTACGCCCCTTCCTTGAAGCCTTATCCAGCTGATTGGGGATGGTTCCTAGAGAACCTTGATGGTTGAGGAGAGAGAAAACCTGCTTCCCTGGTGGTTACTTGGTCTGCACCCTTGAGTCCTTTGCATGTCTCTCTTTCGCGCCTCTGTTTGTTCCATGCATTCTTGAGCATGGCTTGTTGCTTGCATCCACTTGTGCTCCTGAGCTGTTGAATAGCTTTGGAGCAAAGTTGGGGTTTGCAGAGACCTCCCTCTGTAACAAATGTCTCTTTTTCTTACAAAGCAGCACTGGCCCCTACGAGAATGGTCCCAAGAGGCCTGGTAGCTCTAGCATCTCTTGGCCTTTGTTTTGCTCCAGTTGGGTTACACCTCCATGAGAGGGAGCAGGAACAAATAGTCAAAGCGTTCTGTGACTGGGCCACAGAAATCTCAGTGCACTGAGGGGCGGCGGAGCAGGGGGCCATGATGTTTGTTGCTGCTGTCGTGATAAAAGCTGGGGTTCCAGTGGCAAAGGTGTGACTGCAGCACTTCCATGTTCTCTGCATTGCTGAAGGCAGCGAATGGGACCTGTAGCTAGAAGAAGGTGTGGCCAAGCTCTGTGAACACATTAGAACTGTTTCTTATATGTGCTGGAGAGAGGTGCAGTCCCAGAGGGTTAGATTTATAGAAGGACTTTGGCAGCTAACTGTGTCTTTAGTCCATAATGTAGGTGCCACTGCCATCACAGAACCACAGCTCAGTTGACACATAACCCTGTAGCCACCGAAGGTTCGGCCAGTAAAGTCCCCTACCCACCTAAGTCCTGACACCACACAGATGCTTAGCACGTGAGGTCACACCTAAGCCTGGCAGCATTCTCAAACGCTGCAGCCACTGACTTATCGTGCCTAAGGGCCATGAGCTGGCAGGCCGCTCAGAGCATGCTTAAGCCCCCCACAAAAGCCAGCGAGGGGAGGGGAGAAGTGCGTGTGTGGGCGTGTTTATAACCAATAGCTAAGTGATTAGCTGGGATGTGGGAGACCCAGATTTGCAGTTCAGTGTTACTTGAGTTACAGCAGGGCCTAAGTCTGGGACCAGGGAGCGGGAGGGTGAGATGGTACCTGAAACCATGAACGGCAATAAGGTTATGCAGGGCGGGGCCACAGAAAAGCCTGAAGGGCATCAGAGCAACCATGAGGGGGTCTGAGACAGTGCTGGGAGTGATGCTGTGAGAAAAGGAAAGACTCACCAAAGCCCAGCAAGGTGCGGGAAAGGAGTGAGAGCCAGATCCCCAGAAGTATGTAGTCACCAACGCCCTTTGCTGATACAGTACCACTCTCAGTATTCCCTCAGGGCGTCCCCTTTTGCACGCCATTGAGGTCTTTCAGGCGTCTTTATGGCACCGTCTACACTTCGCCCCTATGTAATTCATAGCTCTTCATGGCTTCAGCTGCCATCTCACGGCCCTCTCCTTCCACCATTGTTAGCGTCAATCATCAAGGCAGAGACATTCGCTTTGCACAGTTGCAACTTTGGTGCCTGGCCCTACCCAGGGGAATTGTGTTTCCTTGAGCCAGTGTCCTGGCAACACCACCTGTGGCTTTTTAGAAGAAGTCAGTGTGGCCAGGTGAGCTCAGTAACAGCACGCCTATAAACCGTGCTGTTCAACTGCCTGTCTCCTTCCTCTTACAGGTACCTGTCCTTAGTCAGGGCAACAGATGGACCAGAGTATTCACCGACTGAATTTCAAGCAACTAGACTTGGAAACTTTAAATTATTTGTTGTCATCAAACGTCACCAGCCCCCTGAGGAATTGCTCCAAATTCTCCTTCCAATTCGGGTCATTCTGGCCAAGTGCAGCCTGTAGGCATGGGGCAACAGGCAGCAAGTGGGGTGGCAGCTGGTGTCTCATTAAAGTGAAATTGTATTACAAGGCTTGTGTTTTGTAACCAATCATGGGCAGCGCTGGGGGGTCAGCTTTCTGCGTTTCTGAAGGGAAGGCCACGAAGTGCAGGGATCATAATAGGGCAGATGGGTAGGTGCCAAATAGCTGAGCTGAACTCACCCTTCCAACAGCTAAAACTGCAGGATGCAATTATGTTCAGCAGCCCTATGGGCAAGGCTATACATTTATGACTCAAGGCCCCCTTTGCAGGCTCAGCTTGTCTCCCCAGACAGTGAGATGTTCATTTTCTTTCAGACAGCGAGTAGGACGATGAGGCCATTTCTTGCAGTCCCTGCCCTTTGCGCTGTGATACCTCAGCAGCAGGCAGGAAATATGAAAGAAAAGTGCCTCTGCCTGACCCCTGCAGTCATCTCCTTTCTGTTTATGATCCTGCCCCCACCCCACCCCCTTGCTGGACTTAGTGTAGCCTAACACCCCTTTAGTGCAACTGCTGAAGGAGGCTGCAACTTGGTGCCATTTCCATTAGACCCACTGAGACTGTTGTTCTGCTGCAAGCATAGTGTAACGGCCAGTCGGCCTGCCGTTACCCTTCATCCAGGTCTTAATGGTGTCGCTAACAGGGCCTAGCACACACGAGTCTTTACTAAACAGTGCATTGACCTGTGCCTGGCTGCACCCATTGTCACTATCAGGGACTCGGTGTATGCATCTTGGGTGCCCTTAGGCCTTAGCCATGCTCAGGCCCTTTATCAAAAGTCTGGCTGTTAAGAGCTGCAGTTTGGCTGTGGCAGCTGCCGTGTAGCCAAGGCTCCAGATGCATGCGGCACTTGCTGTAGGCAACAGATTTAACTGGCATTGTTAAAAGGCCCAAAAGCTGTCAAGGCCTCGTTTATATGAGGGCAGCTAAAGCACTGCTAGCACTAGAGGGACGGTAGCGTGCATGCTCTGTGGAAGCATGGCTTTGCTCACTGAATGCAGGAAGTGGGATATGAGCTTGAGCCCAGATGAGCCGAACCAGCAGCCAACCTGGCACAGATCTGGTACTGACTGGAGTTTTACAGACCCAAAATAGAGGTGACTGCACCAAGTCCTATTATTGATATAAAAAGCTCCTTAGTTTTATAGCCTTGTCTGAGCATGGGTGCAGGGTATTTCAAGGAGGGATGCAGCCAGCCTGTCCCCAATGTGATGCAGTCCAAATGCCCACAGGTCAAGTGGCGAGCGTCAGGGTGGACTTGTGGCACCATGGCGTGGATAGTGGAAGACTAACCATTGAAATGGTGGTTTGTTTGTTTTTCATACACGCTTAGTCATCGCTGCTTGCCCAAGTTTTCTTCCTTGAACCTAGTTCTTCTAGCACCCAGCAGGCAACTGTCCTGCAGTGACTGTAGTGGCAGCATGTCCCCTATAGCCTGCTGAAAAGTGGCCATGCTGACATCAAGATGACAAGTATCCACCTGAAGCAAATGTGAACATACTTACTGAGGGGGCAGTTGGTGGGATTGTTCTTACACTGCATCACCCCAGGGTAGGGAAGGGCTGAATTATAGGCCATCTGGGCCCTACCACTGCTAGGATTCTTTTGTGGTAGCCACTAGATACCTTGCTGTGCAGGTTGCTTCACGAAAGCCTGGGTTCCCCATCTATAAGAGCCTGCCCTTTAGAGAGTGCGTGTGTGTGTGAGAGAGTGAAACATGATTACGTTGGCAGGTGACATGCAAAACTTGATGTGTGATGGGGGGACAGGAAGGAGTTCAAGGAGTATAATAGACGCAAGGAGCTCAATCTATGTAGTTTAACAAAGAACAGTTAAAAGATAATTTGATTTGGTCTACAAATATGTACATGGGGAACAAGTATTCAATAATGGGCTCTTCAGTCTGGCAGAGAAAGGTATAATATGATCCAATGGGTGGACGTTGAAGCTAGACAAATTCAGACTGGAAATAAGGCGTAATTTTCTAACAATGAGCATAATTAACCACTGGAACAATTTACCCAGTTGTTGTGGTGACCACTCCATATCGGGCAATTTTAAAATCAAGACTGGATGTTTTTCTAAAAAATATGCTCTGGGAATTAGTTTGGGGCCGTTCGCTGACTAGCCATGAAATCTCTGAAAGAAGTCTCAAGATGGGAGAGACCATATATGGCAGGGCAGATGTGACGGACGTTGAGGCAGAGATGCTGGAAGACTTGGCTTTCTCTAGATTTGAAAGTAAAAGCAGTGAATAGAGAGAGGCCCTTCTTGTGCTGCCCACTGGCCTGAGGAAAGAGCTTCATCCACAGACAGACACAGGCTCTAAAATGTAAAGTAAACTTTATTCTCCTTGAACCACAAAATAGATTTCTTTGGTTGTACAAATTTCACTAGTTACAGTCTTGATGAGCTAATTTTTCCTCTGCATCTCTCAGGAGAGGAGAGAGATCAGAGCCTGGCACCCAGGTACCGCAAAGGGAAAGGAAAATCACAAGTTAGTCACCAAAACCAATTCATGATTGTTTCCAGAAATTGCTCTTGTTAAAAAGCAAATGCTAAAATGAGGTTTTAAAAAGGAAAAGCTCAAATTGCTGATGATGGCAGCAGCCATGGCTGCAGTTTGATAGATTATTGGATTTCCACCCGTCCAAGCCCTGTGAAATTAAACATATCAATTCATTTAAAATGAGCCATGTGATTTGGTGTGAAGAGAGGAGATTCTCAACTAAAAGAAACCGCATCCAGTCATTTAGTAAATGTACAAGCAGAAGTGCCCTCCACTCCCTAGTCACATCCTGGCACTGGGAGGATTAAGGGCCAACTCTGGGCTTACTGCTGGCGGCATCAGCAAGTAAGAGAGCACCGATTTGTTAGAGGGAGTGGAAAGATCACTCAGACCATTGCCAAGACCAAGCTCAGATGCCTTGCTTTGATTTGGGGCGTGTGTGGATAAGGGCTGCTTAACTCGCGGAGGGCAGTAAGAACAAGAGAAACAATAATTTCACTGGTAGACATAGGCGCCAAGTCACTGGCGCCAGATCCTTGGGTTCACTTGGTACTGAGGCTGATAGAGCCCTTGTTCCAGGCAGGAAGCCAGCAATAACATCCTTGGTGCATCTGTAAAGAATCTCTTGTGCCCTAATCTGTAGGTAAAGCGTCAGGATGCCACCAAGTTGTCAGAGAGAGACCGTAGGATTTCTAGTTAGTGCGAGGCATATCTCGTTATCCGTTATCTCCCTGCATGGTGCTCACTTTATCTGTGCTCCAACCTCCCTCAAAACTCACATTTTACTTCAGTGGTCATGGGCAACACAGTGAGAGCCACTACCTCCTGCTGCCACCACCATCGCTCTCTGTGTACCATCATCATCCTGCACCCAGTACCCTTAACTTGACCCCAGCCAATCCATATCCCACCTTACTCCCTGCACCCCATACTATAACCTTACCCCCACTGTCTCCTTATTTGTACCGCCTACTGCTGTGTCACCACATTCTAATCCCCAGCTAGTCTGTCCCTACTGCTGTCACATGCACACACTGCTATAGCCTTGCACTCCCATCTGCCCTAGTTCATCCAGCGCATGTATGCTACTCTCACACAGGACAGTCAGCACCTGTTCCCCACGTCCCCCCTCCCCATGTAGTGTTTGCCTAGAATGGACCACAGCCTATGCTACATGAATTACATGTGCATCTGGGGGGCAGAGCTATTGCCCGAGGAACAGCGTCACACCAAGCCAGATGATTGTTGGCCTGGTGGTGGAGTGGAATGGGGACAATGCATTCTAGAGATGTCACAGATCCCTGCCTCTGCACGGACATGACACTCCATGGTTGGGGGGAGCTGGCTTTTGACAAATCAGTGGGATTTAGAAGGGAGTAAAGGGCTGGCCCTTCCTGCTAAGTCATATCAGAACAAAGCCCCCGTAGTAGCCACTGAAAAACCCAAGTGGAGGGAATAACAGGTGCAGCGTCAGACACACACACACACACACACACACATACTATTTACAGACTAACAAACTGCTGCTGCCCACTGCCCTGCCCCCCTCCCCCCCGTCAGACATCTACAAGTCCAGCACTGTCCTGTTTTGTTCAGCACATGCCCCAGTGCACTGTGGGTAGTGAGAGAAAAAGGAGGTTCACAGCCTAAAGGAAGTTAGTTAACCACAACGCCTCCTGGGTGCGCAGTTCCCAGCCAATGCCAAGGAGGCAGCTGTGGGACCCAGTCCAGTGCTGTCTGTGGAGTGCAGGAAGGTGTAGAGCCCTGTGCTGGGCTGTCCTGTTGCCCCGGTGCATCAGGCCCTCTATGTGGGGACAGCAGCCTCCAGACTGCGACGGCTGTGTCGGAGTTTGCGCTTGCTGCTGTACAGAGCCATTTCTTCAAGTGCTGATGTGGTGGGTGTTGAGGAATCGTGAGTTACTAACAGCTCCTCTTCCTCTGCTGGCCCACTCTGCTCCTGGGGAACTGAGCAGAGACAGACAGACAGGAATCAGGCAGGAGACAGACAGTATTTCCCACAGAGCAGCATGCCTCTGAGATACAGAGTGATCACTTTGTGAACAGAGACACTGGATTTATGGCTTAGTATGACAATCTATAACCCACTAACAACCCCCTTCCCTCGCTCCCTCCCTTCCTTTCCTCCCTATGACAGGAGGGGTGTTAACGGGCCACTTCACCTTGAACTAACGACTTATGCTAAAGAAACTGTTCCACCCTGTGTCTAGCTGTGAGACTCTGAGTACCTGCAGAAGAGCTCAGTGTAAGCTTGACAGCTTGTTTCTCACCAACACAAGTTGGTCCAATAAAAAGCATCACCTCCCCGGCCTTGTCTCCCTAAGACCCTTCCAGGCAAGCAGCTGGTAAAGTGAAAAAACAATCCCATTTTGGTTCTCTTGAAATGGAACTTTTCTGAATTTCTGTCCCATGAAAAATTTCAATTTTTTTATTTTGTCCTGAATAAGCATTACTGTTTCCCCCTGAAACCTCACAGCTAGCTATGCCCTGTGGTCTCCTAGACTCATTCCCACCCTCCAGTCAAACCAGAACAAATTAATTGGATGCCAAAGAAAAGTCATTTCATTTCCACCTGCTGCTATGACCCGTTCTGCCGTGACCAAGGGCAGAAGGGTTTGGGAGAGCAGCAGGTGTCACCATCACTGGACTGGACTTACAAATCAGTACCTGTGCAGTCACACTCACACCTATAGAGCCAGCTAGCTCTGAGGTATCTGTCACCACGTTACCTCGGTGCAGGCCCTCTTGGGTCATGCCTAGTGCTTCTCCCACAACAGTGCGGTACTGTTTTCGCTATAATGTCCCTAGCACTGTAGGATGTAGTTGCAAGTTCTCTATAATCAGGGCTCTGTCCCACGTAGTTTTAAATGCTCCAGGATGGGATTCCCACTCCTTCCCTGGGGAAGATTCCCCAGACTGAGAGCTTGTAGTTGGGAATAACTAACAAAATTATACAGCTTGGTGGTGATGGGGGACTTCAGCTACCCAGAGAGCTGTTGGGAAAATAACACAGCAGGGCACCGATTATCCACCAAGTTCTTGGAATGCAATGGAGACAACTTTTTATTACCGAAGGTGGAGAAAGCGATTAGTGGAGAGGCTGTTCTGGATTTGATTCTGGCAACTAAGGAAGAACTGGTTGAGAATTCGAAGGTGGAAGGCTGTTTGGGTGAAAGTGATCATGATATGACAGAGTTCATGATTCTAAGGAATGGTAGGAGGGAGCTAGAATTCAGGATGTGACAGACTGTCTGCTGAGACTGATCAAGCCCTCGAACTGCTACCCCTTCCCACATGGGCACCAATGATACTGCCAAGAATGACCTTGAGCGGCTCACTGCAGACAACGTGGCTCTGGGAAGGATAAAGGAGTTGAAGGCACAAGTCGTGTTCTCGTCCATCCTCCCTGTTGAAGGAAAAGGCCCAGGTAGGGAACATTGAATTGTGGAAGTAAATGTGTGGTTACGCAGGTGGTGTCGGAGAAAGGGCTTTGGATTCTTCGACGATGGGATATTGTTCCAGGAAGAAGGATTGCTAGGAAGAATCATAGAAGATTAGGGTTGGAAGAGGCTGCTACTTTGCCTCAGTCTTCACAGAGAAGGTCAGCTCCCAGACTGCTGCACTGGGCAGCACAGTATGGGGAGGAGGTGAGCAGCCCTCAGTGGTGAAAGAACAGGTTAAGGACTATTTAGAAAAACTGGACATGCACAAGTCTATGGGGCTGGATCTAATGCATCTGAGGGTGCTGAGGGAGTTGGCTGATGTGATTGCAGAGACATTGGCCATTATCTTTGAAAACTCGTGGTGATTGGGAGAGGTCCCAGATGATTGGAAAAAGGCAAATATAGTGCCCATCTTTAATAAAGGGAAGACGGAGAATCCGGGGAACTATAGACTGGTCAGCTTCACCTCAGTCCCTGGAAAAATCATGAAGCAGGTCCTCAAGGAATCCTTTTTGAAACACTTGGTGGAGAGGACAGTGATCAGGAACAGTCAACATGGATTCACCAAGGGCAAGTCATGCTTGACCAACCTGATTGCCTTCTATGAGATAACTGGCTCTGTGAATATGGGGAAAGTGGTGGACATGATATATCTTGACTTTAGCAAATCTTTTGATACAGTCTCCCACAGTATTCTTGCCAGCAAGTTAAAAGAGTATGGATTGGATGAATGGACTGTAAGGTGGATAGAAAGCTGGCTAGATCGTTGGGCTCAATGGGTAGTGATCAATGGTTCCATGTCTAGTTGGCAGCCGGTATCAAGCGGAGTGCCCCAAGGGGTTGGTCCTGGGGCTGGTTTTGTTCAACATCTTCATTAATGATTGGATGATGGGATGGAATGCACCCTCAGCAAGTTCACAGATGACACTAAGCTGGGGGGAGAGGTAGATATGCTGGAGAGTAGGAATAGGGTCCAGAGTGATCTGGACAAATTGGAGGATTGGGCCAAAAGAAATCTGATGAGCTTCAACAAGGGCAAGTGCAGAGTCCTGCACTTAGGACAGAAGAATCCCATGCACCGCTACAGGCTGGGGACCGACTGGCTAAGCGGCAGTTCTGCAGAAAAGGACCTGGGGATTACAATGGACAAGAAGTTGGATATCAGTCAACAGTGTGCTCTTGTTGCCAAGAAGGCCAACGGCATTTTGGGCTGTATAAGTAGGAGCATTGCCAGTAGATCGAGGGAAGTGATTATTCCCCTCTATTTGGCACTGGTGAGGCCACACCTGGAGTACTGGTCCAGTTTTGGGCCCCCCACTACAGAAGGGATGTGAACAAATTGGGGAGAGTCCAGTGGAGGGCTACAAAAATGATTGGGGGCTGGAGCACATGAGTTATGAGGAGAGGCTGAGGGAACTGGGATTGTTTAGTCTGCAGAAGAGAAGAGTGAGGGGGGATCTGATAGCTGCTTTCAACTACCTGAAAGGGGGTTCCAAAGAGGATGGAGCTTGGCTGTTCTCAGTGGTGGCAGATGACAGAACAAGAAGCAATGGTCTCAAGTTGCAGTGGGGGAGGTCTAGGTTGGGTATTAGGAAACACTATTTCACTAGAAGGGTGGTGAAGCACTGGAATGGGTTATCTAGGGAGGTGGTGGAATCTCCATCCTTAGA
The DNA here is from genome assembly GCA_003942145.1 of Platysternon megacephalum. NCBI lineage: Eukaryota > Metazoa > Chordata > Testudines > Platysternidae > Platysternon > Platysternon megacephalum. The sequence continues at coordinate 309,820 of QXTE01000373.1, forward strand.
GGTTTTTAAGGCCCAGCTTGACAAAGACCTGGCTGGGATGATTTAGTTGGGGTTGGTCCTGCTTTGAGCAGGGGGTTGGACTAGATGAGCTCCTGAGGTCTTGTCCAACTCCAATCTTCTATGATTCTATGGACAATGGACTGCAAGAAGGCAGACTTTAGCAAACTCAGAGAATTGGTAGGTAAGATACTGTGGGAAACAAATCTAAGGGAAAAAAGAGTTCAGGAAAGTAGGTATTTTTTTAAAGAGACATTATTAAGGGCACAAGAGAAAACTATCCCAATGCAAAGGAAAGATAGGAAGTATGGTAAAAGATCAATAGGTCTTCAGTGACCTGAAACTTATAAACAAGTCATACAACAAGTGGAAAGTAGGTCAAATTACAAAGGATGAATATTAAAAAACCAACACAAGCATGTAAGGACAAAATCAGAACGGCCAGGGCACAAAATGAGCTTAAACTAGCTAGGAAGATAACAGGAAAACGTTTTACAAATACATTAGAAGCAAGAGGAAGACCAAGGACAGGGTAGGCCCATTACCCACAGAGGAGGGAAAGACGATGATAGAAAACGCAGCAATAGTCAAAGTGTTAGATGCCTTCTTTGTTTCAGTTGTAACCAAAAAGATTAGCAGCGTTTGGAGGATTAACATAGTGAACATCAGTGTAAATGGGGTAGGATCAGGTCAGATGTCTTCAAGTTGGCAGAACCTGACAAAATACAGCCTAGAATACTTAAGGAACTGGCTGAAGAGATCTCTGAGCCATTAGTGACTAGGGTTAGGATTCTCTCTGAGAACTCATAGAGGATGGGAAAGATCCCAGAGAAGCGGAAAAGGGCAAATATAGAACCTATCTATAAAAAGGGGAATAACGACAACTCAGGGAATTACAGACCAGCCAGCTTAACTTCAGCACCTGGAAAGATAATGGAGCAAATATGTATGTTGAATCCAGACACCAACTCCAAACTGCCCAGGTTAATAAGGCTACCCTTGCTCTGAAACCCCCAGGCATATCTGAGGAGCTCCCAGTTAATTTTGTCCGTTCTGACCTCCTGGAGATGGACAAAGAGTTTATTAAAGACGCCAGGGTAAATGGCAGGATGTGCCAAGTGTGTAAAGACACAGGAGCCCAGATCACACTTGTCAGGAAGGATATGATTAAGGAATCTGATATGCTCCCAGGGAGAGGGTAATGCTCCTTGCCTGGGAGAAATCTGAATTCAGCGTGCCTTTGGTTCACAGCGAACTAGAGTAGGAAGGTTGAAGGTGGGCGTTCTCCATAATATAACTGTGGATGTATTGGTGGGGAATTATATTATTTCACTGCATAGGGCTGTTAATATTGTGACCCAGAGCAAGAGAGAGGATGTTCCCGGGTTTCCAAATGTAAATCCTGCAGAGGGGGAGGCAGCTGAAGGGGGAGGGGAGACCTCTGCACCTTTAGCAGCAGAGAGTGATGATATGTCCACGGGGGAGGGGGCCAAGGAGTCAGCCCTCAGTGCAAGCAAAAGCTAAGGGGAGTTTGCTGCTGAATCAAGTGCAGAGAACTCATTGGGAAAACATTCTAATAGTGCCCAAGATAAAGAGAGCAGGGAAGGTTTAGGGAGGAGGGCAGAATGTACAGGGAAGCCCCAGTGGGGAAAATAGATGCCACCCGACAGAGAGCTGATAGTACTCACAAAGCATCATGTGGGGCTACTGCTGCTAACCTAGCATTGCCAGTTACCTAGGAACAAAGAGTTATGAGAGGCTAAGAAAAAACGTTTACTGGCCAAATATCCAGAATCAAGTAGAGGAGTACTACAAAACTTGCGACTTACGTCAAAAGCGGGAAAAGGGCACAGGTCTCTATACAGCTCCACTGCATCCTTTATCAGTGATTAAAGAAGGGTTTTATAAGGTCACCCTGAATCTCATAAGGCCATTATCCAGGCCATGCCAAAAGGGGAAACGATTTATATTAGTGGTGGATTTTGCTGCCAGGTATCTGGAAGTGGTCACTCTGTCAAACGTGGAAACTGGAACAGTTGCAGATGCACTGTTTACCATATTTAGCAGGGTGAGCTTTCCAAAAGAGATCTTATCAGATCTTGGTTCAAATTTCATGTCCCACCTATTTTGAGAGTTATGGAGGATGTGTGGGGCAAAGCAATTGAGATCTGCCCCATATCACCCAAAAACTGTTTAGTCATGGGGACCTTAAAGTCTATGTTAAAAATGTATGAGAACAGGAGGGCAAGTGACTTGGATGTAATGTTGCCCTATTTGTTATGGTCTCACCAGGAGGTGCCCCAACAGTCATGGGGTTCATCCCACTTGACCTCCTTTATAGGAGAAAAGTCAGGGGCCCTCTGGATCTTATCAGAGATTCCTGGGAGGGTGGCCCTGAAGCAGAAGGGGAATTGATGGCTGAGTTTGTGAAGAAGTTTAGAGAGGATTTCCCTGGGTGTGCACAGACGAATCTCTCTCACTCTGTAAGCTTGTGGTCACTCCAGACACCTTGGGTAACCCTGAAATGTGTCACAGAGTGATAGTTTTCTGCACAATATTCTTTTTCTGAGATCTGGCTCTTAGCATTTGTCAACATCATAGATCTTAGTTTTCAGCCTCCTAGTATTGACGAAGGTGGATTTACGGAGAATAACTGACAAGGTAAACCAGGAAAGCAGAAAATTCAGATTGAAGATCAGCACAGAGAAGACAAAAATTATGATAATTGGAAGACAAGAGGAAGAGGTAAAGATCAAAATTGGAGACAACTGGAACAAGTAGAAAAATGAGTGTAGCTTGGAGGACTAGTATAGAAGAACAGGAATTGTGACGATGACATAAAAAGAAGAACTGGATTAGCTATACTGCATTCAGAAAACTGCAAGACCAGGAAGACTTACAGACATTTAGATAAAAATGAAAATAGTATATATAAGACAACTGTCATGTCGATACTACTGTAGGGGTGGGAATGTTGGAGTGGCAGAAAAGCCAATGAATGTAAGATATTGACTGCAGAGATTAACAGGCTCAGGGGAATAACTGAGAGTGTCAAGACTGCAGAAAATAAAAAATGGAGTGATAAGAAAATGGCTAGGGCAAGAAATAAGGCTGTTACAGAAGATTCAAGAAAGATGACTATGGTGATTTGGACATATGTCGAGACATATGTCTTTTTGTATGTAAGAGAGGAGTATGACTGCTCAGAGCTCCGGTATGAAACTGCAGAAAAACCTGAGAGTCTCTGGATTAAGTTTAGAAGTGTGAACAAGGGTGATGTCGTGGTGGGAGTCTGCTATAGACCACCAGACCAGGGGGATGAGGTGGACGAGGCTTTCTTCCGGCAACTAGCACAAGTTACTAGATCGCAGGCCCTGGTTCTCATGGGAGACTTTAATCACCCTGATATCTGCTGGGAGAGCAATACAGCGGTGCACAGACAATCCAGGAAGTTTTTGGAAAGTGTAGGGGACAATTTCCTGGTGCAAGTGCTGGAGGAACCAACTAGGGGCAGAGCTCTTCTAGACCTGCTGCTCACAAACCGGGAAGAATTAGTAGGGGAAGCAAAAGTGGATGGGAACCTGGGAGGCAGTGACCATGAGATGGTCGAGTTCAGGATCCTGACACAAGGAAGAAAGGAAAGCAGCAGAATACGGACCCTGGACTTCAGAAAAGCAGACTTTGACTCCCTCAGGGAACTGATGGGCAGGATCCCCTGGGAGAATAACATGAGGGGGAAAGGAGTCCAGGAGAGCTGGCTGTATTTTAAAGAATCCTTATTGAGGTTGCAGGAAAAAACCATCCCGATGTGTAGAAAGAATAGTAAATATGGCAGGCGACCAGCTTGGCTAAACAGTGAAATCCTTGCTGATCTTAAACGCAAAAAAGAAGCTTACAAGAAGTGGAAGATTGGACAAATGACCAGGGAGGAGTATAAAAATATTGCTCAGGCATGCAGGAGTGAAATCAGGAAGGCCAAATCACACTTGGAGTTGCAGCTAGCAAGAGATGTTAAGAGTAACAAGAAGGGTTTCTTCAGGTATGTTAGCAACAAGAAGAAAGTCAAGGAAAGTGTGGGCCCCTTACTGAATGAGGGAGGCAACCTAGTGACCGAGGATGTGGAAAAAGCTAATGTACTCAATGCTTTTTTTGCCTCTGTCTTCACGAACAAGGTCAGCTCCCAGACTGCTGCACTGGGCAGCACAGTATGGGGAGAAGGTGACCAGCCCTCTGTGGAGAAAGAAGTGGTTCGGGACTATTTAGAAAAACTGGACGAGCACAAGTCCATGGGGCCGGATGCGCTGCATCCGAGGGTGCTAAAGGAGTTGGCGGATGTGATTGCAGAGCCATTGGCCATTATCTTTGAAAACTCATGGCGATCGGGGGAGGTCCCGGATGACTGGAAAAAGGCTAATGTAGTGCCCATCTTTAAAAAAGGGAAGAAGGAGGATCCGGGGAACTACAGGCCAGTCAGCCTCACCTCAGTCCCTGGAAAAATCATGGAGCAGGTCCTCAAGGAATCAATTCTGAAGCACTTAGAGGAGAGGAAAGTGATCAGGAACAGTCAGCATGGATTCACCAAGGGCAAGTCATGCCTGACTAACCTAATTGCCTTCTATGAGGAGATAACTGGGTCTGTGGATGAGGGGAAAGCAGTGGATGTGTTATTCCTTGACTTTAGCAAAGCTTTTGATACGGTCTCCCACAGTATTCTTGCCGGCAAGTTAAAGAAGTATGGGCTGGATGAATGGACTATAAGGTGGATAGAAAGCTGGCTAGATCGTCGGGCTCAACGGGTAGTGATCAACGGCTCCATGTCTAGTTGGCAGCCGGTTTCAAGTGGAGTGCCCCAAGGGTCGGTCCTGGGGCCGGTTTTGTTCAATATCTTCATTAATGATCTGGAGGATGGCGTGGACTGCACTCTCAGCAAATTTGCAGATGACACTAAACTGGGAGGAGTGGTAGATACGCTGGAGGGTAGGGATAGGATACAGAGGGACCTAGACAAATTAGAGGATTGGGCCAAAAGAAACCTGATGAGGTTCAACAAGGACAAGTGCAGAGTCCTGCACTTAGGACGGAAGAATCCCATGCACTGTTACAGACTAGGGACCGAGTGGCTAGGCAGCAGTTCTGCAGAAAAGGACCTAGGGGTTACGGTGGACGAGAAGCTGGATATGAGTCAACAGTGTGCCCTTGTTGCCAAGAAGGCTAACGGCATTTTGGGCTGTATAAGTAGGGGCATTGCCAGCAGATCGAGGGACGTGATCGTTCCCCTCTATTCGACATTGGTGAGGCCTCACCTGGAGTACTGTGTCCAGTTTTGGGCCCCACACTACAAGAAGGATGTGGAAAAATTGGAAAGAGTCCAGCGGAGGGCAACAAAAATGATTAGGGGGCTGGAGCACATGAGTTATGAGGAGAGGCTGAGGGAACTGGGATTGTTTAGTCTGCAGAAGAGAAGAATGAGGGGGGATTTGATAGCTGCTTTCAACTACCTGAAAGGGGGTTCCAAAGAGGATGGATCTAGACTGTTCTCAGTGGTACCAGATGACAGAACAAGGAGTAATGGTCTCAAGTTGCAGTGGGGGAGGTTTAGATTGGATATTAGGAAAAACTTTTTCACTAGGAGGGTGGTGAAGCACTGGAATGGGTTACCTAGGGAGGTGGTGGAATCTCCTTCCTTAGAGGTTTTTAAGGTCAGGCTTGACAAAGCCCTGGCTGGGATGATTTAGTTGGGATTAGGTCCTGCTTTGAGCAGGGGTTGGACTAGATGACCTCCTGAGGTCCCTTCCAACCCTGATATTCTATGATTCTAAGGGACCCGTAAAGGATACCAGAATTGGCGATACATACCAGAGTGCAAGGAACTAGAAATAGAAGAAGACCGCGGATGCGTTGGATAGACTTGGTGAAGAATGACATGGAACAAAAAGGTTTAAAGATGAACAAAGTTGTGGAGATGGTACAAGACCAAAAGTGGTGGAAAGATTTCACTCAGACCCATTGTTGCTGCTGAGTTGATGGATGGAGAAGAATTGTCTATCCTTAGCTGGAGAGAAGCCAAAGAGGTCCTGCCTAAGAGGTTACGTCTCTTGGGGTCCTTATCTTTGGAAATGACTGAATTTTTCAGCCTATTTGGATTTTTCTTCAACTACCGAACTCACTAAGGACCATGGGCATAGATGGGAGTAGAAATTCTTAAACCCTTTCTGGGGGATTGGATACCTCTTCATAGCTACAATATTTGAGAGAACTGAGGAGGCTAGACTCTTCCAAAGGTCTTTCACAGGCTCTGTGAATCTATGAATGAATGATTAATGTCCCTTTATGGATTAGCATTGCCAATTGCATGGGAAAGTCAGATGGAGAATATTGAAAAGTTTGTGAGCTTTCTCCTATATAATGGGTAGCTCAACATCATACAAGATGATCTGGATGACCTTGTAAACTGGAGTAATAGAAATTGGATGAAATTTAATAGTGCAAAGTGCAAGGTCATGCATTTAGGGACTAACAACAAGAATTTTTGCTATAAGCTGGGGCAGTATCAGTTGGAAGTGACAGAGGAGAAGAAAAATCTGGGTGTATTGGTTGATCACAGGATGACTATGAACCAGCAATGTGATGCAGCTGTGAAAAAGGCTAATGCAGTCCTAGGATGCATCAGCTGAGGTATTTCCAGTAGAGATGGGGAAGTGTTAGTACCATTATACAAGGCACTGGTGAGACCTCATCCGGAATACTGTGTGAATTCTGGTCTCCCGTGTTTAAGAAAGATAAATTCAAACTGGAACAGGTGCAGAGAAGGGCTACTAGGATGATCTGAGGAATGGAAAACATGCCTTATGAGAGGAGACTCAAAGAGCTTGACCTGTTTAGCCTAACCAAAAGAAGGCTGAGGGGAGATATGGTTGCGCTCCATAAATTCATCACAGAGATAAATATCAAGGAGGGAGAGGAGTTGGGGGGGAGGGATAGCTCAGTGGTTTGAGCATTGGCCTGCTAAACCCAGGGTTGTGAGTTCAATCCTTGAGGGGGCCACTTAGGGATCTGGGGCAAAATTGGTCCTGCTAGTGAAGGCAGGGGGCTGGACTCGATGACCCTTCGGGGTCCCTTCCAGCTCTATGAGATAGGTATATCTCCATATTAAAAAAAAAAAAAAAAGGAGTTATGTAAGTTAAGTGCCAACGTGGACATAAGAACAAATGGATATAAACTGGCCATCAACAAGTTTAGGCTTGAAATTAGATGAAGGTTTCTAACCATCAGAGGAGTGAAGTTCTGGAACAGCCTTCCACGGGGAACAATGGGGACAAAAACCTAACTGGCTTCAAGACTGAGCTTGATACGTTTATGGAGGGGGTTGTATGATGAGACTGCCTATCATAGCATGTAGTCGATCTGCGACTGCTAGCAGCAAATATCCCCAACAGTCAGAGACAGGACACTAGCTGGGGAGGGCTGTGAGTTATTACAGAGAATTCTTTCCCAGGTGTCTGGCTGTGGGTCTTGCCCACATGCTCCGGGTTTAACTGATCACCATATTTGGGGTCAGGAATTTCTCCCCAGGTCAGATTGACTGAGACGCCTTCCTCTGCATGGGTCACTTGCAGGTTTGAACTAGTGTAAATGGTGAATTCTCTGTAACTTGAAGTCTTTAAATCACAGATTTGAGGCCTTCAGTTACTCAGCCAGAGGTTAGGGGTCTATTTCAGGAGTGCGTGGGTGAGATTCTGTGGCCTGCAATGTGCAGGAGGTCAGACTAGATGATCATGATGGTCCCCTCTGACCTTAAAGTCTACGAATCTACGAATCTAATCAGTCTGATATACGTCACAGCAGACCTAGCCTGGAACTCATCTGAGGCAGGAATTGGGGTATGTGTCACTGCTTTGTCCAGTGATGATAGCGCCTTTCGAAGACATGGGAGGGAAAGGGTTAGGAAGCTCTTGAGGCTCTCAGAGTAATATCCTCTTCCCTGTCTTGCTCTCTATCTATATCCCCCTCCTGGTCTGGTTCTCGCTCTCTATGGAGACCCATATCACTGGGCAGACAAGGGACAGACCTAGTTAATGAATTAGATCTGGGTTCTTTTAAGAAGACCAGGAAGGTGAACAAGTTCTAGAGGGCTTAGAAGGGGGATCCCAAAACACCCAATAAGGCCCAGGTGGAAACTGAAGGGTTAAGATTATGGAGGAGATGGAGCTCATGGAGAAGAAGGTGTAACGAGAGGGAGATATTTAGGAGGGGTTCTCTGTGATCAGGGAGTGTAGAATGGGAGGGTGATGTAGGTCTAGCCAACGGGCAAGGAACTGGTGATGGTTCCCTGCTTAATTCAGGGAAAAAGGAATGGGCAGGAGACAAGAACTGCTCATGCTCTACAGGTGGTGTTGAGCTCTCTGAGCAAGGGGGAGAGGTTGTTGGTAGCAGTATCAGGTATTGTGGCACCTGACATATTGGGACTGCAGTTGGTATGGAGGGCTCAACATGTGCATTACATCTGCCAGAACTGTCAAGGACTCAACTCTGGGTGCCAATTCTGGGACTGACAGATTGGCAACAAGGAGAGTTAATTGGTACCAGGCTTCAGTGCTGGGGTGGATTTCATTTTCCTCAGATCTGAGCAGTTGAAGGACTCAGTCATTTTAGACTTTTCAGCATGATTAAGCCTAAGGCCTGACAATTTTGGATAGACAGTGCTTATGGCTCTTCTGTGATCTTTGTCCTATCCAGTTCTGGGTAGGAGGGTCAGTGCCAAGAGTCTCCCCGGGAATGGAGCTCCAATCTGCCCTTCCTCGAGGTGGAAGTAATACCAGGCTTCAGTGCCAGGCTCCCTGCTAGTTCCAAACTTGTCTTAAGGAATGGACGAATGTCAACAGCGGGGGCTGTGGGCACTTAGTCATGGGAGTCTTAGGGCTAGTCTACACTAGAGGCGCTACAGCAGTCCAGCTGCACCAGTGCAGTTGTGCCGCTGTAGCGTGTCCGATGAAGCTCCCATTGGCATAATAAATCCATCTCTGGGAGAGGTAGCGCTGTCCACACTGGTGCTTAGGTCGGTGTAACTTACGTCACTCAGGGGGGCGTCGTAGTCACACCTCTGAGCGACAGAAGTTATACCGATGTAAGTGACAGTGTAGACCTGGCCTTAGGAGTCGAATCCCTAATTACCGGACACTGACTGAAGGGGACCTGTGAGGAGAGAGTGCTTTTTTTGAGTCAGAGGGACTTCCTTTGGGATCCAGTGCTCCTCTAATGGATCACATCAGGAGGAAATGTTGTAGTTGGCTATCCCAGGAAAAACGAGTCCTGGGGGAGAAGGGCCAATCCACCGAGCACTGGTCTGGGACATGGCTGTCACCCAGACTGAAGAGATACCAACTGTGCTCAATCATGGGGAGTAAGTGCATCGCATGGTGGACAGGGCTTAAAGCTCGAATACTCTGAGTCCACCACTGGCGAGAGGCACCAAAAAGGCAAAAGTGAGGAAGACAGAATTTTTTTTGGTGAAAATGAAATGAAAAAAACCATGCAGGGTGCATGCTGGACAATGCTGGCAGAGACTCTGAGCCCGTGTGCACGTGGTACATGCACACGCACACAGACTCGAATAAGAACCCTGGTTCTCAAGTGTTCAAATGCTCTCAAGCCCTGCAACCCACCACATACCTCCCATTCCCTGCTGCAGGCAGCCAGGCTCTCCACTCCCACCTAGGATAGTCCCACTGGGGCATGCACACCGCACAGCAAGGTCAGCGGCAGGAGGCCAGACCCTCCCACCCTTTGCCCCAGGACAGAGGCCAGGAACAAACGGAGGCATGCTCACTACACACTACTCCCAGCAAATCAGTCATCATCCAGCCACAATGCAGAAAAATCCTACCCACAATTCAGTGCTGCTGGATTGGAGGGTTCAGTCTAGAATGGGACAGAAAAAGGCGATTGCTTCAGGCAGCAGAACAAACCGGATTCGTCAGTGCTCTGTGGACTCCCCGGTACTGCGGCTAGGAGGGTTGATGTGGGGAGGTGGGGGCTGTATGGCTCCCTATTGCCAGGTCAGTAACTTACCTGTGCTATTTGTGTCATCCACGTATCTGAGATTGCCAACTGCTTCAGGTGACTGGAAGAGAAAAGAGCAGAGGGCAGTGAGCATCAGGCACCAATCATTCTCCCCAGCGCCTGCCCCAGCACCAGGGACATGGCTGACTGCTAGACAGAGCCTTTCGCCAAGGCTCTGGTGGCAGAGGGGCTGAATCAAAGGATTCTGAGTGAAAGAGCAAATGACCCCATGTTAATGCTCAGTGCCAGAGTTGGGAACTGCCCATAAGCTGGATTCAGGGGAGGAAGGTAGTGTGCCCAGCAGGGTATCCCCTTGCAGCCCTAGTTGGATTAAGAGAGAGTGAGAGAAATAGGTAGGGCAGGAGAGGTAAGGAGGACAGAAGATGGGGAGGACGGCAAGAGCAATGGGAATCCACAGCCTCTCTGAAGGCCCTGGACTCTCACCCACAGCCTGCAGCATCTGTCAGACTGACTTCCTCAGCAGCAGAATCCATTCTCTTTTGGTTCAGTAAACTCTTTCCCTTAGATGAGGCAGGAAGCACAGACAGCCCAGCATTCAGCAGCCAGCCTGGGGAAGGGTTGCTAGCTGGCAACTGTGAAACTCCAGTGCTCCTGCTAGTTTCAGAGGCCTCAGTAAACGGAGGCACATTTCAGCAAATGGAATTCTCTGCAAGAGATCCTCTTGGCAGCCCCCTGCCTTGGGATTCAGGCCAGGGTGAGACTCAGAACAGTTAAAAAGAAACTAATTTTGCTCAGGGCTATAAGTCTCGAGGTGCTCCAGGGACTAGGCCCATTGCTAGAGGGGGAGGCACAGGGACCTAGCACTTTGTCCTGGATACAGAATCTCTGAGCTCTCTGGGAAAATGGCTTTCTGGAGCAATACTCTCAGAGTCCTCCAGTGAGTAAAGGAGCTCTCTCCTCCATGACAATGGCTCCACTGGAGTCTGCTATTCAACTCTATATACTGCGTCCATTGCTAGGGATCCATGGCCTGCCTGAGTTACACCAACATGCGGACTGCCCCTCCCTGCACCTCGTCATCCCTCACCCCGAGGAGAGCGTGTGAGCAGGGGCGTTATTGTGATTAGTCACTGACGTGTTCTGGGCAGTTGTTTCGGAGGGGAGGGGCAAGTGCACTTTGCATTTGGACTAGAAAACACTGAGGAGTTTGTGGTCGTTCCCAGGCTCTGCAGGAGGGAGTTCTACGGTCCTGGGTGAGCCCCAAGAAGCACCATCTCCTGCCCGCTCAAGTTTCACCCATTGTGCCTGAGCAGCAGACTCACTGAGGGTGGGGGAGGTCTTGGAGTGTGAGATGAGCCTCAGGTATCCCAGACCCAGACCTGCTCGTGCTCTGGAAACAAGGACAGAGATCTTGGGATAGCTGCAGGGCTCTATGGGAGCCAACAGAGAGTGGAGCATGGGCCTGAAGTGCCCTGTGTTGCTGAGGCGGCAGCTGTTACCCCAGTGTAGTTTCCTCAGGACTGACGCTTTCTAGTGCAGGTAAATAGCAATGCTGTAATCCAAGCGGACTGGCAGGCCTGTGTGATTAATGCCAAGAAGGGATGTGGTCTCCTCCTAGCCACTCAAAAGTGGTAGGAAGCATTACTCATGGCCATTATTGTGTGAGAGTTCCAGAAGATCTCCTGGCCGGTGACTGCGTGGCCAATCAGTGGGTGTCTCCTCTCCCAGTGGAGGCAGCTCCATGGTACCTTAGAGAAGAATGCTCCCCTGGCTTGCATTACCACCTCAGCATGAGCTTGGAAAACATAATGTGTAATAAGGATTAAAATTCAAAATGAGCTGGACAAACTGGAGAAATGGAGGTAATGCAAAGTACCCCGCTTAGAAAGGAAAAAAACGGTTACTCACCTTTTTGTAACTGTTGTTCTTCAAGATGTGTTGCTTACGTCCATTCCATTGTATGTGTGCGTGCACCCATGTGCACAGCTGTTGGAGACTTTTGCCTTAGTGGTAGCCGTAGAGCCGGCTGTGGCGCCCTCTGGAGTGCCCCGCTCATGGCGTGGTATATCTGGCACCGCCGGCCCTGCGTCCTCTTGGTTTCTTCGTGCCGACAACTCCAACAGAGCGGCCGGAGGGCGGGTAATGGAATGGACATGAGCAACACACAGAGCCCTCCGCTGGGTACGGCAAATCTGGGTGACCACTTCAAGCCCCGCGCTTTGGGGGGCCCCGCAGGCCGCCAGTGCAATTGGCCGGCACCAGGCGCGGTCGGTCCCAGAAGTGACGGGTCAGTCCCAGAAGTGATGGATTCGTCACTTCTGCCCTGAGTCCCACGCCCCTCCTAGGGACGGCCCTTGCAACACATCTTGAAGGACAACAGTTACAAAAAGGTATGATGGGATAGCCTCATTTTGGCAATTAATTGATCTTTGACTATTGGCAGGTAAATATGCCCAATGGCCTGTGATGGGATGTTAGATGGGGTGGGATCTGAGTTACTACAGAGAATTCTTTCCTGGGTGCGGGCTGGTGAGTCTTGCCCACATGCTCAGGGTTTAGCTGATCGCCATATTTGAGGTTGGGAAGGAATTTTCCTCCAGGGCAGATTGGCAGAGGCCCTGGGGTTTTTTCGTCTTCCTCTGCAGCGTGGGGCAGGGGTCACTTGCTGGAGGATTCTCTGCACCTTGAAGTCTTTAAACCATGATTCGAGGATTTCAATAGCTCAGATATAGGTTAGGGGTTTATTACAGGAGTGGGTGGATGAGATTCTGTGGCCTGCGTTGTGCAGGAGGTCAGACTAGACGATCATAATGGTCCCTTCTGACCTTAAAGTTTATGAGTCTAAGGTGAATAACCGTTTTTTCTTCTTCGAGTGCTTGCTCATGTCGATTCCACTGTAGGTGACTCAGAAGCAGAATCGCAGGAGGTGGGCTTGGAGTTCACAGTCTTATCATAGACTATCAGGGTTGGAAGGGACCTCAGGAGGTATCTAGTCCAACCCACTGCTCAAAGCAGGACCAACCCCCAACTAAATCATCCCAGCCAGGGCTGTGTCAAGCCTGACCTTAAAAACCTCTAAGGAAGGAGATTCCACCACCTCCCTAGGGAACCCATTCCAGTGCTTCACCACCCTCCTGGTGAAAAAGTTTTTCCTAATATCCAATCTAAACCTCCCACACTGCAACTTGAGACCATTACTCCTTCTGTCATCAGGTACCACTGAGAACAGTCTAGATCCATCCTCTTCAGGTAGTTGAAAGCAGCTATCAAATCCCCCCTCATTCTTCTCTTCTGCCGACTAAACAATCCCAGTTCCCTCAGTCTTGCAGATTGTAGTACTGCTCTGCTGAAACCAGCATCAGCCTGAGCTTGCTGGATCAGCGCATAGTGTGAGGCAAACTTGTGGACGAACGACCAGGTTGCAGCACAGCAAATTTCCTGGATCGGCGCCTGAGTGAGGAAGGCTGCCGATGAGGCCTGCACCCTAGTGGAGTGAGCCGTCACAATCGGTGGTGGGGGCACCTTCGCCAGTTCATAGCAATAGCGGATACAAGCCATGATCCAGGACGAGATCCTCTGGGTGGACACTGGACAACCCTTCATTCAGTCCACGACAGCAACAAACAGCTGCGTAGACTTACAGAATGGCTTCATCCTCTCTATGTAGAAGGCCAGAGCCTGCCTAACGTCCAAGGTATGCAGCCTGCACTCCTCATCCATCACATGAGGCTTCGGGCAAAGAACCGGAAGATATATGTCCTGAGTCTTGTGGGACTGGGAGACGACCTTGGGCAGAAAGGTTAGGTGTGGACGCAGCTGGACCTTGTCCTTATAGAAGATCGTATACAGGGGCTCTGACGTGAGCGCCCTGATCTCGGACACCCTACGGGCTGAAGTTATAGCAAACAAAAAGGAGACCTTCCAGGATAACAGGAGAAGGGAGCAGGAAGCCAGGGGCTCAAAGTGGGGCCCCGTGAGCCTAGAGGGCACAAGTTTCAGGTCCCAAGGAGGGACCGGGTCTCGGACATGTGGGTAAAGGCACTCCAGACCTTTCAGAAACCGCACTGTCATGGGATGGGTGAAGACTGACCTTCCTTGAAATGTCCCTGTTTCTTGTAGGCCCCTGCAGAGGCTGCCACTGACTAGGAGGTGGGGGAGGCTGGAACGGCTGCCTAGACGACTGAGGCGTGTGCATCCCAGGGAATGGAGGGTGCATCTCCTGGGACAGGCCGGTGGTCTGGAGCCAGGAACTGCGCCGCATGACCACCACTGAAGAGACCAGTCGGGCAGCTGAATCGGCGACGTCCCGGGCCATCTGGAGAGAAGAGCGAGCTGCCTCGGTCCCTTCCTTCGCCAGGGTGGCAAATTCCTGGGCTGCTTCATGGGACATGGAATCCTTGAACTTGAGGAGAGAGCCCCACAAGTTAAAACTGTAGTGGTTCAAGAGGGCCTGGTGATTTGCCACCTGAAACTGGAGGCTAGCCGTAGAATAAATCTTTCGGCCGAATAAGTCGTTTTTTCGCATCTTTATTCTTAGGGGTAGAACTGGTGGGGCCCCGTTTGTCCTGTTCATTGGCCACCGACACAACCAATGAATCCGATGGTGGATAAGTATATAAGTACTCGAACCCCTTTGTGGGGGCAAAGTACTTGTTTTCGCCCTTTTCGAGGTGGGCGGGATGGAGGACGGGGTCTGCCAGATGGCCTTGGCGATATTCAGGACCCCATCGTGAACCGGGAGCGCAACCCGGGTTGGGGCGGACGCAGAGAACATGTTAAAAAGCGTGTTCGTCTGCTCCTCCATCTCCTCCACTTTGAGGAACAATTTAGTCGCCCCCTTGTGGAGCAGAGCCTAATGCTGGCGGAAATCTTCCGGTGGGCTAGCTCTGGAGGTTCCACTACCGCTTTGTCTGGGGAGGAGGAAGATGACTGGATGGCTGGGGGGCGCCTAGGTGGTGTGGCCTTGGGGGAGGGTGGCCTTGGGGTATGTATTGGCTCCTCACCCGAGGCAGTTGCCGGGACGTCCTGCACCGAGCCCAGTGCCGCAGATGCTGGAGGCACCGCCTGTGGCCTGTCTGATGCGGCAACTGAGGGCTGGCGGGAGTGGGGCACCGGCATGACAGGAACGCCCCATGTGTTCCAATATGGCCATTGGGTCGGCCACTGGCTTTGGTGCCAGGTCGGCACCAATGCCACTGATGCACCTTCTGGAGCCCACTCATGCTGTCTGGGCGAGGGACTGAATTGTGCTTCCAAGCCTGCGAAGTTGTCTCCCTGTGGCGACCAGGGCAGGGCTGTGGAGCCTTGAGTCTGACGGCGCATGGTTGCTGCTGGAGACCGGTGGTTGGACCGGTCTGACCGGTGCCAGGGGTAGGGGGAGCGGCGTCGCGTCGGGGAGTGCCCTTGAGGTCTCAGTGATGGTGACCGATGGTGGGACGAGGACTGGTACCGGGGTGATTGACGATGCCTGGATGAACCTCTGCGCGACAATGAAGATCAAGAGTGCAGTGTCGGCGACTCGCAGCGACTAGCCGGAGACCTGGGCTGACGTGGAGACCAAGAACGTGGTGACCTCTGCCTCTGTCTTGGCTCCGGAGCCCGGTGTCACTCATCTATTTGTGTGAGGCCTTTCCGGTGGGCTTGCCCTCAAGGGGAGCCTTAGCCTGCTCCTTTGCTGCACGCGGCGGAGGCGCTGTGGACTCTCCTGGTGCCGGGCCCTCAGAGGGGGCCGGTTGCGCCATTTGCTTAGACCAGGGGTAGGCAACCTATGGCACGTGTGCCGAAGGCGGCACGTGAACTGATTTTCAGTGGCGCTCACACTGCCCGGGTCCTGACCACCGGTCTGGGGGGCTCTGCATTTCAATTTAATTTTAAATGAAGCTTCTTATACATTTTAAAAACCTTGTTTACTTTACATTCAATAATAGTTTAGTTCTATATTATAGACTTATAGAAAGAGACCTTCTAAAAACGTTAAAATGTATTACTGGCACGCAAAACCTTAAATTAAAGTGAATAAATGAAGACTCGGCACACCACTTCTGAAAGGTAGCCGACCCCTGGCTTAGACCCTTCACCACTACCCAGAGTCGGTGGCGGGTCCTTTCTGGGGGAGGAACCCCCCGTGGCCGAACCCTTCAACGGGTCCGGAGTGGGCGTAAGGCCCGAACAGGGTCCTTTGCCCAGAGCCCCCTGGTCGGGCTTGGCTGGTGCCATCTTCTTAGGCTTCTTCTTCGGCACCGGTGCCAGTGATCGGTGCCGGGAGGACCCCAGTGCCGGAAGTGTGCTACGCACCGAAGTTGAAGCACTGGGTTCCAGTTTGGGCCATGCTGGCTCCAAAGCTGGATGCAGGGCAGCCTGCATCAGGAGGGCCCTGAGGCGGATGTCGTGCTCCTTCTGAGTCTGTGGACGAAAGTTCTGGCGGATACGACAGCGCTCCTTTATATGGGTTTCCCCGAGGCACTGCAAACAACTCTTGTGCAGGTCACTAACAGGCATAGGCCTGTTACAGCCTATGTTCAAGCAAGGCTTGAAACCTGGAGATCGGGGCATGCCCCGTCAGGGGCAAAGTCCCCGCTGGGACACTATCTAACTAAACACTTAACACTTACAACTATTTACAGAGAAGCACAAGGCTAAACAGACAAAGAAAGAATGCTGACTACTTGCGAAGTGACCACCACGGTCACTGACCACCACGGGCGGTAAGAAGGAACTAAGAGGGCGCAGGGCCGGCGGTGCCTGATATACTGCGCCATGAGCACGGCACTCCAGAGGGCGCCATAGCCGGCCACAGGGTACCGCTAAGGCAAAAGTCTCCGACGGCCGTGCATGTGGGCGCGTGCACACCTACAATGGAATCGACATGAGCAAGCAGTCGAAGAAGAACAATCAGTTGCACTCATACAAAATGGGAAATGACTGCCTAGGAAGGAGTACTGCGGAAAGGGATCTGGGGGTCATAGTGGATCACAAGCTAAATATAACTCAACAGTGTAACACTGTTGCAAAAAAAGCGAACATCATTCTGGGATGTGTTAGCAGGAATGTTGTAAGCAAGACATGAGGAGTAATTCTTCCGCTCTTCTCCGCACTGATTAGGCCTCAACTGGAGTATTGTATCCAGTTCTGGGCGACACATTCCAGGGAAGATGTGTACGAACTGGAGAAAGTCCAGAGAAGAGCAACAAAACTGATTAAAGGTCTAGAAAACATGACCTCTGAGGGAAGATTGAAAAAATTAGGTTTGTTTAGTCTGGAAAAGAGAAGACTGAGAGCGGACATGATAACAGTTTTCAAGTATGTAAAAGGTGGTTACAAGGAAGAGGGAGAAAAATTGTTTTCTTAACCTCTGAGGCTAGGACAAGAAGCAATGGGCTTAAATTGCAGCAAGGGCGGTTTAGGTTGGACATTAGGAAAAACTTCCTGTCAGGGTGGTTAAGCACTGGAATAAATTGCCTAGGGAGGTTATGGAATCTTTATCATTGGAGGTTTTTAAAAGCAGATTAGACAAACACCTGTCAGGGATGGTCTAGATAATACTTAGTCCTGCCATGAGTGCAGGGGACTGGACTAGATGACCTACGGAGGTCCCTTCCAGTCCTTCGATTCTATGAATGATTCAGTCTGTTTCAGCAGTGATTTCCCAACATCAGCACTTACATTTCTGTCCCTCTCTCTTCATCTGGCCCAGGTGTCTGAAAATGATTTGTGTCTGTGTGCACAATGAAGACATTTAGAGACTACAGAGCAGTAACCACCTGAGAGTGGCCAAAATTGTAACTAAGGGATAACATGAGTAACAGTATAGACCAAACCCTTAGCAGCTACCTTGAGCTCTGCTAATGCCAGTCTAGCTCTGGGGAATGAACGGTGAGACTCCTGGGCCTGAGATCTTTGCCTCCTGATAGCAAATTAAATACCGCTGTAATAAATGAGTGCTGGGAAACTACTCTTCATTTGCTGGCTCCCACCCCATCCTGGGCCAGGGTAACAAAGGTAATACCCCTGGGGGCTACTGTTACATCTTCCTTTTTGAAAATCAATGTGATTTAACCCTAATATCAGCCAAAACAGCCACCCCAGACAAACTGCTTGTTAATGACAAACCCAGACAGAAACACCGAGGCTGAAGGCTGGGGAGATGACCTAACACAGCATGGATGAGAGGATTATTCTCTGCTACAGACATCTGTCCATAACTGTTATCTCTGAGGCCCAATGGCTCTCTGACCACATGGCCACTACTCAGTTTCTCTGCAGTGGTCTGTTCAGCTGCTGAGGTGGATCTGCCACCTGGAGCCTGTTTGCTGTCCCTGATGTTTCACTGTCAGTGACTGGCTGGGGGTGTGTTCCTTCTGTGAGCAGCATTTTGGATGTCCTCAGAAAGCAGAGCTCTAGTGTCCTCTTTGGCTTTGTGGAGATGTCTCAAGTTCCTTGCATAGGACTGACCCTCAGGGTTTGTAACATTGGTGCTGCTGGTACAGCTATTTCCTTGGCAGGTTGTCAGCCACATTCTGGTTTGAAGTTAATATTCCTCCTACTTGCAATGGAATAACTGTTTGGCATTCTTGTCCTAATATTTCTTCTGTTCTAGTTCCCTGGTGCTTAGCTATTTGTTAATTATGTCAGGGTCAACAGTCTCTCACTCAAACAGTTTGTCAGATGTTGGCACCAAGGTTTTTGCCTGTAAGTCCCCTGTTTGGTAACCCTAAAAGCACTGGGAGGTGTGTGGTGATATTTTAACAGTTCTAACAATGGATGCTTTAAATCCACAAGGTTTTAAAAAAATCCAGCTCTTTGTTATTTGGATTGATTTTTCCACAATCCCATTTGACTGCTTGTAATAAAGAGCTTGAACTGATGGATCAGCGAATTGCTAAAATGAGTAACTCATGAATTGCTCTTACAGCTCAGAGGGAGGTCACTACTCATGCCACACCACTGCATCCTGCATGGAAAGGACTCTGAGGACTAGTTTCCTGTCTCAATAATTCTGTTTCTGTGGTTCCTTGTCAGGTGCTGAATGGTACCAGATCTCTCATTAGCAGTAGCTGCCTCAGCTAAAGAGTCTGGGGAACAGAGGGTGGAAAGGTAAATTGGAGTTCTGCTTGGCATAAACTCTCTGGTTTTCCATGGAAGTTGCAGCTGCAACAACTGCTAGTTGTGTACAAACATCCAGTAGATTGTGAGGCTTCTCCTGTACTAGGCAAGAAGAATTTTTCATTCCTAGTCAGCTGGAGAAGAAACTCCTTGGAAGCTTTGGCATCACCCATCACAATGGCCCTTTATGAATGATTCTTACTTAGAAGGGAGATCTTCAAGGTCACTAGTGAGGGAGACATGTTCTGTTGAATACAGCTCAGTTTCTTGAAGATGCCCAAAGGCCACGAGCATGTCAAGCTAGTCAGGCTTCCATTTAATCCCAGGGGAGTCAGGGAGACTGCATCAGCAGCCCCGTTTGTCTCAGCTCCACCCATAGAAGGAGCTACAGAGACCCTTTGGCATGATTGCTAAGAGCAATGAATTAATGACCTGGTCTCTAGATGTCCCAGGAGGTGGGATGGGATCCAGGCTGGGGAGCCAGATTCACACTCTTTCTGTGATGTACACCATGATTCTGCCATGTTCCAAAGACATTTCACCCACAGTACACATCCCCACCCTGAGGGACCCTCTATTAGACCTCTAAGTCACATAACAGGGCTTCAGGTGAGGGCACGCCAACCAGAATCAGACCCTGATTGCTTAGTTGGCAATTGCGTGAAGACAGGAATTCTGCATGCAGCTTATACCTGAATTTCGTAAACAGGTTTGGAAGAAGGAATAGCGGCAAATTCCCGGTAGTCAAACTTCTTTTCAGACATGGACTGGAAGGGACAGCAAGAGAAGAGAGAGAGAGAAAGAGAGAGAGAGAGAGAGAGTGAGCGAGGGATCAGCAGCAAGCAGAGGGTTGCAGCACATGGTGGAAAGGCTTATGAGGAGACCAGGGCAGAAGGAATGGTTTGGGTAAAGGCGATGGTGACACCTCTCATCTGTGAAAGGTGGCACCAGGACCCGCATGAACAATCGTCTATTGCAGCAAGTCATCTCTGGGATATAATCCTTCATGCGCTGAGGCTCAGCGCCAGCAAAGGACAGGAGTGCCCTAAAACCCTGGGCATATACAGCGTAGTCCACTGGATCACGCACTGAACTGGGGAAAATCCAGGTTCCACTGAAATCATTGGGGCCAGGATTTTAAACCTCCATATATTCCTAGTTCTACTATGTGACCGGGGGCAAGCCTCTTCCCTTCTCTGTGCCTCAGTTTCCCTCTCCCCTTTGTCTTGTCTTTGTACACAGTGAGCTCTCTCTCTCAGTGTGTGTGTACAGTGCCCAGCACTGATCTCAGCTGGGGCCACTTGAGGTAATGAAAAAAACAACCACAACAGCTGGAAGCAGGTATTGTGAGGCTTGTAGAAGGGGTGTCAGGCGTGAAAGACTTGCTGAGGGTAAAACGCAGAGGCTGAGCTGAAGAAGCAGAGGGGATGGAAATGGAACGTGTGGGAAAGGGAGGGTTCACAGACAAGTGAAATGGGAACCTAGGGAAATGAGACCAAATCTCAGCTGTGAAACTGGGGCCCTCAGCAACAGGCATGGCTGAGCACACGAGGCCAGGCAGCTCAGTCTCATGGCCTCAGGTCTGGGATGAGTCTGTGAGTGGGGATCCCACATCCCAGACATACGGGTCATTCTCCCCTCCCTGGCTCGCGGGAGGGTCAGTGGGTGGGGAGCCCAAATCCCAGACATACGGGTCATTCTCCCCTCCCTGGCTCGCGGGAGGGTCAGTGAGTGGGGATCCCACATCCCAGACATACGGGTCATGCTCCCTTCCCTGGCTCGCGGGAGGGTCAGTGGGTGGGGATCCCACAACCCAGACATACGGGACATTCTCCCCTCCCTGGCTCGCGGGAGGGCCAGTGGGTGGGGATCCCACATCCCAGACATACGGGCCATTCTCCCCTCCCTGGCTCGCGGGAGGGTCAGTGAGTGGGGATCCCACATCCCAGACATACGGGTCATCCTCCCCTCCCTGGCTCGCGGGAGGGTCAGTGGGCGGGGATCCCACATCCCAGACATAAGGGTCATTCTCCCCTCCCTGGCTCGCGGGAGGGTCAGTGGGTGGGGATCCCACATCCCAGACATACGGGTCATTCTCCCTTCCCTGGCTCGCGGGAGGGTCAGTGGGTGGGGATCCCAGGCTTAGAGATAAGACAGAGAGGGGGTGGCAGCAACTCCTACCAGCCTCCCTGGTGAAGTGACGTTCCTGGGGCTGCAATCTGCAAAAGAAGAGACAGAAGCACTGGTTAGTGAGGAATGCACTACGTACCCCTTCCCCCTTTGGCAGCATGCCTAAGCGCTACAAAGGGCTATGCCAAGCCTCCCAGCCACACGGTCATTTCTCTCTCCTGTTTCTCAGGCTGTGGTGTTGAGTTTCCACTGCTTGGGTTCCCTGGAGAATAACATGGCAAAGGGGTGGGGCTCTGTCAGTATCATACAAGCCAGGACTATCCTGGCTGAAAGATTCCAGCCCAGCCCTAGAAGTGCCCCCTCAGCCTAGAAGAAATGGGGAATTCACTCTCAGTGGGCCTGTGTCTGGGACATCTGGAAGAGTCCTGGCTAGCACACAGATGTTGGCCTCTATCCCCAGTGATGTGGTCAACCCGAGTCCCAGGATGCTGAGGCATACAGTACCTTCTGGAAGCGTTGGGGAGGGGGTGGGAGCAGGTGAAGGCGATTCAGCCAGCTGTTCCAGTGTGCTGCGCTTCTTCCCCTCCTTGGACTTGGCAATCACCATCTGGGCTTTGAGGGCATCCTGCTCCAGAGACTTCATCCTGCCTCAGAGGAGGGGGGAGAAAGTGGACATCAGCATCATTGAAGAGAATTATGAGTAATGCCTTCTTCTGTGCCTGGCAGCCAGCCCATGGCTCTGGGGCTGAATGTCAGAGGGCAGGGACAGAGCACTGGCTCCCATGTTCCCTCTGTGGAGAGGGTGAGGATATGTTGTGGCAGACAGAGAAAGTCAGTGTAGGAGAGAATTCAGAAAACAGCTGAATTTGCTATGATCAGCCATTAACCTCCTCCTGACACACACACACACACATGTGTGAATCTGGGACAGACCTAGCCGAGCGCTGCACACCCAAGTGAGAAGCTGCAGGGCTCTCCAGAGGTGCCTGGGGATGTGATGGGGAACCATCCAGGCCAGGAGGAGGGAGGGGAATTGGAGGTATAAACCACAAGGGCATGAGGGTTATTTCAGGCACTCTGATCTCCCCCACACTCCATCAGTGCCGCTGCATCCTGCCCCTCTTCTGGCATTTGTGAAATTCAGAACTGACTATGGCAGGATGGGCTCTGCATTTGGCAGCGGAGGCGCCCCAAGCTGGAGACCTTCTCCCTCTCATTGTTTAGATAACTGCCATCAGCCTGCAGAACCAGGGGGCAATGGGCACTAGCACACTGCAGCAGGAGAGGGGTGTTTCTCCCCACTCCTAGAGCAGCAGCAGAGATGGCTGCAGTAGGAGGCAGGAATACAGATAGGGATTGTGGAACATGCAACTGGAGGGGCAGGGGCTGTGCACACCTGGATTGACTTCCTGACCCAGGGGTTCTTGAGACGTGACTCTGCCCTGGGCTAGACACCTGAGCTGGCCTGGCCCCTGGTGCAGGTGCCCGCTGTCGGGACTGGTAGAGCTTCCTGGCCAGATCCTGCTCGTACTGTTTAATACTGTCTTCAAGAGTGGAGGATCTGAGGAGGAGGAGGAGGAGGAGGAGGAGGAGGAGAAGATAGTGGTGATGAACATCATAGCAGGCGACCACAGAGAGAGAAAGAAACAGAGAGAAAAAAGATATTGGAATGTACCCTGGAGAGAGGAGGAGTGAAGGGCTGATGCAGGCATTGGCTAGGATCAGACCAGGCTCCCGTCTCTGAGCTGGCCAGCACCAGCTGCTTCAGAGAGTGGTGCAGGAACCCCTGGTGTGCAAGTCAGGAATAACCTGCCCATGGGGACAGCCCTTCCCAACCCCAGCGGTTAGACTCTGACTTCTGCCCTTGGCTGGTATGCACTGGGTGGGAGGGACTAGACATGGCAGGAACGCCAGACATGGGGAGGGACTGACAAGGTGCTTACACAAGTGGGAGGGGGTGAGGCAAACAGGGTGGATGCATGCTGAGGGGGGGAGAGGGTGTCTGTGTGCACCTGTCAGAAAGGGAAGGGGGCCCAGGACAGTGGACAGGTGCCCAAGGGAGGGTTGTGTTTGCCATATGCTGGATTCATGTGTATCCAAAATGGCACAGGCACAGATTGGGGAAAAGTGTGTTCACAAGAGGGCATGTGTGCACTTCAGAGCAGCGGAGGGGTTCACAAGATGTGTATCGCTCCCTTGTGGACACATTTCTCCCCCACTGGCGTATGCCTGTGACCTTTCAAACACACCCTTCCTAGACATGCATGCCAATGTAGGTGTGTGTGGGTGTCCTGACAGGGGACACATGGCAGTGATTGGGGGGGTCGAGCCTCACAGGGTACACAAGTGGAGGAGTCCAGGGGTGTCATGTCCCAACAGGTCCCAGGGACCAGCAAGTGGGTATGGGTGTGCGTCCTAATAGGGCACTGATGGCAGAGGGCGTGGGGGAAGACCCAGCAAGGTGGGTGGTGGTGGGGACACACACCAGAGAACTGGAAAGAAGCAGAAGACAGAAGATTAGACAGAAAGTGATACAATCTGCATTGTGCAATATAAGAAATACAGCGAGACTGAAGGGCAACCTAAACCTCCGTCTACCAAGCAGCTCATGGAGTTGTACATGGGGTCCCCTTGGAGGAGACCTGAGCCCTGGCCCCTGATCACTGATACACTGCACCTAGGACTGAGCCAACTCTGCCAAACAGAGGAGACGTGGTTCTCCAGAAGTGCACCGCCTTTTGTGGTAGCAACAGAGGAAGCTGCGGAGCAGACTGAGCTCAGGTGTCTGTGGTGGTGCCATGTCATCTCATTTGGGGGTGGGGGGAGCTAAAATATGGTGAATTACAGGCTCTTTGTCAGTGCAGACACAGCCATGGAGAGGTAGCAAGCAGACAAGGACATACTCCACCTCAAGGGTCTTTAAACCAGAGCAAGCAGGGCCTTTAATTGGCAGCCAAATCCCCAAGAATGCTGTGGAACTGGAATGCTATGTAAAAGCTCCGGGGAAAGCTGAAGAAAGAATGTGGGAGTTTTCTGAGTCAGGAGTCCCTTGGAAATTGTAATGATAATGGAGGCGTGCCAGAATTATTAATAGATTTTAAGGCCAGAATGGACCATTAGATCTAGTCTGACCTCCAAAAAGGGCAAAGCAACTAGAAAGGGAATGTCTATACGCCTGGCATCTGACTCAGGTTTGACCCAAGACCCCCTTCCATCCACACCCAAATCAATTTGACTTGGGTTAGTGAGCACTCAGGACCTAGGTCCTAACACCCTACTGGGGGATGGGTCACAGCCTAAGTCCCACTGTGATTTGGTCCAAACCCTGTCATCTAGCAGACCCACGTCAGAAGGTAGGTGTAGTGCAGTATGGACACATTAGCACAGCTAAAAGACCTGGGTGCCAGCAACTGTAAGTCCAGGTTTACAATGCAGTGTGGACGCTCAAGCATTGGCTTGGAAACACCAAGTCCACATGCCCAGGTCTCACAGACTTGGGTTTACCATGCAGTGTAGACACCCAAACTCTCAATCGTTTGATCTGAAGTCAGATGCCTTATCCATTAGGCCACAGAATTAGGAAGTTTTGTGCTGAGCATTGGGTGTTGTGGATGGCACTGCATTATACCCACCAGCACATCTGGCTACTTCCCAATATGATGGGAACGATGCAATGCCTAGTGGTTATTTTCCAAATAAAGCATTCAATGTTAATGCCGCATTAGGGCTGACAGTTTAGATCCAAGAAGTAGGGTACTGGGAGTGGGAGGTCCCTCAGCACATTTATTCACCCACCCTGCATGAGGGGCATCTCCTTTCATTAATTGTTTAAAAGGGATTAGGTTAAGAGCTCCTTAGTGCAGGGGCAGACTCTGCAGTAAACTTCCTTCTGTCCCCAGCAGAGAAGGAAACACACTACACATTCATCCCCCTCACAATGCAATGCCACACCTTTACTACAACCTCAGCAAATATTCAGTGCTGATCTAGGTGCTCAGGTCAGGTGTGTGATGTGTTTGTGGGTGTGCTGGTGGCCATCATTTAATTTTTACATTACTGTGTGTAGTATGCCTGTGGCAATTCTTCAAGAAGGGCTATATTTTTGGAGATTCGTGTATCCACCCTATACACACCCACACCAGATATCATTTTAAAGCTTATAAGTCCACTCAGTCCTACTTCTTTTTCAGCTAATCACTAAGAAAAATAAGTTTGTTTACATTTGCAGGAGATAATGCTGTCTGCTTCTTGTTTACAATGTCACCTGAAAGTGAGAACAGGCATTCGCATGGCACTTTTGTAGCTGGCGTTGCAAGATATTTACGTGCCAGATGCGCTAAAGATTCATATGTCCCTTCATGCTTCAACCACTATTCCAGAGGACATGCGTCCATGCTGATGATGGGTTCTGCTCTATAACTATCTAAAGCAGTGCAAACCAACGCATATTCATTTTCATCATCTGAGTCAGATGCCACCAGAAGGTTGATTTTCTCTTTTGGTGGTTTGGGTTCTGTAGTTTCTGCACTGGAGTGTTGCTCTTTTAAGACTTCTGAAATCATGCTCTATACCTCGTCCCTCTCAGATTTTGGAAGGCACTTCAGATTCTTAAATCTTGGGTCGAGTGCTGTAGCTATCTTTAGAAATCTCACAATGATACCTTCTTTGTGTTTTGTCAAATCTGCAGTGAAAGTATTCAAAATGAACAACATGCGCTGGATCATCATCTGAGACTGCTATAACATGAAATATATGGCAGAATGCAGGTAAAACAGAGCAGGAGATATACAGTTCTCCCCCAAGGAGTTGAGTCACAAATTTAATTAACGCATTATTTTTTTAACGAGCGTCCTCAGCATGGAAGCATGTCCTCTGGAATGGTGACTGAAGCATGAAGGGGCATATGAATGTTTAGCATATCTGGCACATAAATACCTTGCAATGCCAGCTACAAAAGTGCCATGCAAATGCCTGTTCTCACTTTCAGGTCACACTGTAAATAAGAAGCAGGGAGCATTATCTCCTGTAAATGTAAACAAACTTATTTGACTTAGCAATTGGCTGAACAAGAAGTAGGACTGAGTGGATTTATAGGCTCTAAAGTTTTACATTGTTTTGTTTTTGAATGCAGTTATGTAACAAAAAAAATCTACATTTATAAGTTGCACTTTCATGATAAAGAGATTGCACTACAGTACTTGTATGAGATGAATTGAAAAATACATTTCTTTTGGTTCATAATTTTTACAGTGCAAATATTTGTAATAAAAAATAATAATATAAAGTGAGCACTGTACACTTTGTATTCTGTGCTGTAATTGAAATCAATATATTTGAAAATGTATAAGAACATCCAAAAATATTTAATAAATTTCAACTGGTATTCTCTTGTTTAACAGTGCGATTAAAACTGCGATTAATAGGGATTAATTTTTTAAATTGCGATTAATTTTTTTTTAGTTAACCGCATGAGTTAACTGTGATTAATCAACAGCCCTAACCTAAACCAACCCAGTGCTGTGTTTAATATAAAGTGAATGTTAACTCCAATGTGGCAAGCTGCTAGCTATTGTATCTTTAAAGGAACAAATGAATCTTAATGTCTCTCCGAATGATCCAGGAGAGGGCTGGACTTTGCAGAGCACACAGTTTGGGGAAAATTCAAGACTGGGAGGTGCTGGTGTTATCTTGCCAGATATAACCAAGGCTGGTGGAGCCAGAGTGTGGCAGTGGTGTAACAAGCAAGCTGCTGGAATCAGAATTGTTGCGTCAGGGCGTCTTAACACACAGACACTCAGTGCAGACTTGTCTGCTGGCTGGGAATGTTCAGACAAGAGAACCACATCAGCACAGCATTTTGAGGGCTGGTCTGGATTGCACCCTAGCATGTACCACACGGGAAATGAGAAAACTTTCAGCAGAATCAAAGGGCAGCAGTGGGATTGTAGGACTGACAAGAAAGAAGTCAGCCCTTGTCAGATGGAACCTCACAAGACATGCCCTGAAATGCAAAAGCTCTGACAGAAAGAAGTGGTCTAACAAGCAGCAGTGAAGACAAATTCCATAAACAAGTCCTTGCCTCTGCACTAAAGAGGGATGAAGAGCATGTTATAGCCCTTACCAACCATGTCATCAACACTATGACAAACCCACTTGACCCTGAATCCCATCCAGAGGTGCCTATCAACATATTTACTGTAACATCAGATGTACAAGAGTCTCTACAGAAAATACCAGATGTTGGTGAAGAATGAATGGAGAGATTTGAGAGAGGTGCACTTGAATCTGATGGGGCATGTAGCTTCTTCAGCCCAGTCAAGAAATCTGGCATCAAAACATTTGCTGCCATGGCCAAGACCACCAAATTTGAGTCTGGCAAGGGAGGGGCAATCACACAGGAATCAGTTCAGAAACTTTTTCCCACAGAGCCCTGTCCTCCTTGTAACAACCTTTTATGTGCTTGAAAACGGTTATCGTGTCCCCTCTCAGTCTTCTCTTTTCCAGACTAAACAAACCTAATTTTTTCAATCTTCCCTCATAGGTCATGTTTTCTAGATCTTTAATCATTTTTGTTGCTCTTCTCTGGACTTTCTCCCATTTGTCCACATCTTTCCTGAAAGGTGGCGCCCATAACTGGACACAATACTCCAGTTGAGGCCTAATCAGCACGAAGTAGATCGGAAGAATTACTTCTCATGTCTTGCTTACAACACTCCTGCTAATACATCCCAGAATGATGTTCGCTTTTTTTGCAACAGTGTAACACTGTTGCCTCATATTTAGTTTGTGGTCCACTATGACCCCCAGATCCCTTTCCGCAGTACTCCTTCTCAGGCAGTCATTTCCAATTTTGTATGTGTGCAACTGATTGTTCCTTCCTAAATGGAGCACTTTGCATTTGTCCTTATTGGATTTCATCCTATTTACTTCAGACCTTTCTCCAGTTTGTCCAGATCATTTTGAATTATAATGCTCTCCTCCAAAGCACTTGCAACCCCTCCCAGCTTGGTATCGTCCGCAAACTTTATGAGTGTACTTTCTATGCCATTATCTAAATCATTGATGAAGATATTGACCAGAACCGGACTCAGAACTGATCCCTGCGGGACCCCACTCGTTATGCCCTTCCAGCATGACTGTGAACCACTGATATCTACTCTCTGGGAACAGTTTTCCAACCAGTTTTACACCCACCTTATAGTATCTCCATCTAGGCTGCATTTCCCTAGTTTGTTTATGAGACGGTCTTGCGAGACAGTATCAAAGGCTTTACTAAGGTCAAGAAGCCCAAGACTTCTACAGGACTCAGAAAGAAGCGGACACAAGGATGCCTCTGCATGTTGTATGTGCCAATATAGCTTTTGGGTCTCTTGGTATAAAAAAAAAACCATAGTAATTAGGTCACTTGATACAGATGATTTGGTCCTTGCTGTTCACTACTTTCCAAAAATGGAACACATAGATAACATGTGGATTGAAACAGGCACCATTCCCGGCACAATTGACAAGTGTCACTCTATACCTGTGCAGACAATTTGTGACGCACTCACTCCTGACTTCTGCAACATACTTCCTGTTGTACATGGATGTGACTCTGTGTCATCCCTATTTGATGCCAGGAAAAAATCTGCGTTTAATGTCAAAACAAAGGGAGCTTACCACTTCAGAGATCTTGCCAAATTAGGAGAGAGTGACCAACAAGCCACAATTTCTGCAGCAAGGAAGTTGGTAGGCTGTGCCAGTAGTGGTTGCTGCATAAGCAGCTCTGTCTGTAGTAAGAACACTCTTCCCTGCACAGAACTGTGTCCATGCTGAGGCAGTGAAGACTGTGATAATTCACACACTCTTGATAGAGATCATAATGATGAACAAGATTATGATAATGGTGTTGACTAGAAATGTCACCAGCTTTTACATTTCAATTATACCTGTACACATTTATTACTAGATTTTATTTTACTTTTTAGATTGTTGCTGCAATACTTTGAGGTCACAAAGAAACCCAATTGTATTTCTTGAAATAATACAGAGTCATTAAACTAACAGAAACGAATGCAAATATTTCAAAGTGGTCATTTTAACGTGTTGAGGGTGTCATTTTTTATCCCCATTTTCTATGGTAATGGCACCAGTTGACAGTTCCACATCATACCTCACCGTTAAGTAGCCATCATAAGCTTTCAATGATGTATAATGTGTATGTATGTAGAGATGGTACATTAGGCTGACCAAATCAGTGCTGTCTGCTGCTTGCCTTGCTCTACTGGGGAATAGAAGGAAGTTCATTGTGATAATGCAGAGTCTTGAAATATGCTACATGGGTGTTTGAGTACAGGAGAAATGTCCCATAACGTGGCATATCCTTGCTTTTAAAGGCTTGAGTTGGGGGATTTCACAGTTATCCAACCTTAATCCCTTTAAAACAGAGCTTTTGTATATATATTTAATAAGAACATAAGAATGGCCATACTGGTCAGAGCAAAGGTCCATCTAGCCCAGTATCATGTCTTCCAACAGTGGCCAATGCCAGGTGCCCCAGAGGGCATGAACAGAACAGGGAATCATCAAGTGATCCATCCCCCGTCACTCATTCCCAGCTTCTGGCAAACAGAGGCTAGGGACACCACCCCTGCCCATCCTGGCTAATAGCCATTGATGGACCTATCCTCCATGAATTCATCTAGTTCTTTTTTGAACCCAGTATAGTCATGGCCTTCACAACATCCTCTGGCAAGGAGTTCCACAGATTGACTGTGCGTTGTGTAAAGAAATACTGCCTTTTGTTTGTTTTAAACCTGCTGCCTATTAATTTCATTTGGTGACCCCTAGTTCTTGTGTTATGAGAAGGGGTAAATAACATTTCATATTTACTTTCTCCACATCAGTTATGATTTCATAGACCTCTATCATATCCCCACTTAATTGTCTTTTTTCCAGGCTGCAAAGTCCCAGTCTTTAATCTTTCCTCATATGGAAGCTGTTCCATACCCCTACTCATTTTTGTTCCCCTTTTCTGAACCTTCTTCCATTCCAGTATATCTTTTTTTGAGTTGGGGCGACCACATCTGCACAAGATGTGGGCGTACCATGGATTTATATAGAGGCAATATGATATTCTCTGTCTTGTTATCGATCCCTTTCTTGACGATTCCCAATATTCTGTTAGCTTTTTTGACTGCTGCTGCACACTGAGCGGATGTTTTCAGAGAACTATCCACAATGATTCCAAGATCTCTTTCTTGAGTGGTAACAGCTAATTTAGACCCAATTGTTTTATATGTATAGTTGAGATTATGTTTTCCAATGTACATTACATTGCATTTATTAACATTGAATTTCATCTGCCATTTTGTTGCCCAGTCACCCAGTTTTGTGAGATCCCTTTGTAACTCTTTGCAGTCTGCTTTGGAGTTAACTATCTTGAGTAGTTTTGTATCATCTGCAAAGTTTGCCACCTCACTGTTTACCCCTTTTTCCAGATCGTTTATGAATATGTTGAACAGTACTGGTCTCAGTACAGACCCCTGGGGGACACCACTATTTACCTCTCTCCATTCTGAAAATGACCATTTATTCCTAAATTTTATTTCCTATCTTTTAACCAGTAACTGATCCCTGAGAGGACCTTTCGTCTTATCCCATGACAGCTTACTTTTCTTAAGAGCCTTTGATGAGGGATCTTGTCAAAGGCTTTCTGAAAATCTAAATACACTATATCCACTGGATCACCCTTGTCCACATGCTTGTTGACCCGCTCAAAGAATTCTAGTAGATTGCTGAGGCATGATTTCCCTTTACAAAAAACTATGTTGACTCTTCCCCAACAAATTATGTTCATCTATGTGTCCGACAATTTTGTTCTTTACTATAGTTTCTACCAATTTGCCCAGAATTGACATTAGGCTTACTAGCCTGTAATTGCCAGGATCACATCTGGAGCCTTTTTTAAAAATTGGCATCACATTAGGTATCCTCCACTCATCTGGTACAGAAGCTGATTTAAATGATAGGTTACAGACTACAGTTAATAGTCCTGCAATTTCACATTTGAGTTCCTTCAGAACTCTTGGATGAATACTATCTGGTCTTGGTGACTTATTACTGTTTAGTTTATCAATTTGTTCCAAAACCTCCTCTAATGACACCTCAATCTGGGACAGTTCCTCAGATTTGTCACCTAAAAAGAATGAATCATAGAATCATAGAACTTGAGATCAGAAGGGACCATTATGATCATCTAGTCTGACCTCCTGCATGATGCAGGCCACAAAAGTTGACCCACCCACCCCTGAAATAACTCTCACCCTTGACTCAGCTGTTGGAGTCCCCAAATCATGATTTGGCGACTTCAAGCAGCAGATAATCCTCTAGCAAACGACCCCTGCCCCATGCTCGGAGGAAGGCGAAAAACCTCCAGGGCCTCTGCCAATCTACCCCGGAGGAAAATTCCTTCCTGACCCCAAATATGGCGATCAGCTGAACCCCGAGCATGTGGCCAATATTCTCTATCCTGACACTTAGGAAAAGACTCCCAATATCCCAACATTTAAAATCGGTACTAACTCCCAGGTGTCACATTATTGACCTATTGAGTAAATCAAGTTATCCTATCAGATCATCCCTTCCATAAACTTATCNTCGTCCTTGAGTGCTCCTTTAGCACCTCGATCATCCAGTGACCCCTATATGGTAAGTATTGGAGGCGGCACAGAAGAGGGGAAAGGATGACACCCCCACATACAACTTTCCCCTTCTGGTATGTGGAGATATGCATAGAACGCAGATGTTTGAAGTGGGGGGTGAGGAGACACCAAGCTGGGGGGAGGGCAGGGGAACTGCGTGGGAGAGCAGATCTGTCTCTGCCACCCCTCACACCAGCACAATGATGCAGAAATCTCTGAGAAGGGGGAAGCCTGTCATGTGCCACTCCTCTTCCGCTGGGCCAGCCACAGCGCCTCCGAGCAAAGGAGACCCTGTTAAAGCTACAGAGGTTGCAGCGATTCTATAGCGGGGAACCTCAGGTGCTGTTCCCTTTGACTATGGAACGTATATAGTCCTCATTGCCACAGGATCTGAACAGCTCACAATGTGTTTAACGTGTTTCTCCTCACGACACGCTGGTGAGGGAGAGACGAGCTGTGTCCCCATTTTACACATGGGGAATGGAGGCACAGATATACCAAGTGATTTGCCCAAGGTCACACAGGAAATCAGTGGTGGAGCAGGGAATTCAACCTGGGTCTCTAGAGTTCAAGCCCCAAACCAATGGACCATCCTTTGTCTCCTGAGCTGGGTTCGTGGCATAGACTAGCTCTTCCCAGTTTTCTAACCAGAGTGCAGGGGCAGCCATCATCCCTGCAGGCCTCCTGGTGTCAGTCCCATTAGAAACAATGGGACATGGAGGCAATCTTAGTAGTGGCAGTTTCACTGCCACACACCATGACTTTAGTGAAGAGGCAGCCATCTTCCCTAAGGGCACTCTTTGGCTTCATTGCCCTGTAAGTTATGGGAAATGATGGTCATTTTGAATAAGGCCAAATTGTGAACTTTAAGGGCAAAACTTAGACATGAAGATTGTTAGTAACGTTGCTTAATAACCACCTAGTTTCTTCAAATGTACATTTAAGGCTATCTTTTCAGTTTGTTAGCTAGAAGGTGCCCCAAAAAATGAGAGAAATTTTTCTTAATGGACTAATTTTTAATTAATTTACACTTCAATTGTTACCTGAAAAATTATCAGAAAATTCCATTCCTTTTCAGATTAGGTGCTGTACATTTGGGGAAGATACACTGTACTCTCCATGAAAAACAATGAGGGAAAATCCCTGATTCAAGTGGAAAAACAGAACCCATCTTTAATGACAGCAGTGCTCTGTGTCATGTGACATACAAGTGAAAACCCCTGACACCATGCGTGAGGGAGCAGAAATGGCTAGAAGGGAGCTAGGAGAGCGAAGAGCCATTTACAGCAGAGTGTACAATGTGACATGGCAGCAGAATGAGAAATGCTCCTTGGGACTGCTCTACAGAGGCATGAAATGAAAAGCAGAGATAGTCCTTAGTAATACGCTGACTAAAATGCCATGCCTATATCTGGGTGTCTCACATTAAACAGTGAAGAAACTTCAGAGAGAAGCAACAGTGCTCCGGCAGCCAGAGAGCAAGATTTATAGGGAGTGATTATTCAGAATGCCACAAGATGCGGAGAAATTAAGGAAGTGCTATGGAAGAACGTCCTGGCTGGAAGAGGGATCTGGCTGGAGAATCATCCCCTCACAGAGGAAGGAATGGGAACCCTGTTGCTGAGGCATCGTCTCCCCAGGGAAAGGGGGATGAGCCCCGGTTCGGTGAACATTGGTTCAATCCCGTTTTAAATAAACTATAAAAGGTACAATAATACTACGTGACCTTTCTAATAACACAGGTCTCTCATCTTTCCAGCCTCAAACCAATGCACTGGCTCCAGCATCTTCCATCCAAGGCTCTCGAAGACTTTACAAACATTAACTCATTCACCCTCATAGCCTCCATGGGAGGAAGAACAGTAGCATTATCCCCAACATACACAGGAACATAGGAATTGCCAGACTGGATCAGACCCAAAGTCCATCTAGTCCAGTCTCCTGTCTCCAGCAGTGGTCAGCACCAGGTGCTGCAGAGGAATGGGCAAGAAACCTTGTAGTATCAGTTGTGGGATAATCTACCCCCATGAAGATCACATTCTAACTCCTAATAGAGACTGTCTTAAATCCTGAAGCAGGAGGTTTTATCTCGTTTCCAAAATGTTTGCTTGAATTCATTGTTATAACTTTGGATATGTTTGTTATCCATATAAGTGTTCAATCCCTATTTGAACTTTGCTAAGTTCTTGGCCTCAATGACATCTTGTGGTAATGAGTTCCACAGTCTAATTGCAAATTATGTGTGTAGAAAGGAATTTCCTTTTATCAGTTTTGCATTTGCCACCTTTTAAGTTTCACTGCATGTCTCTGTTCTGATACTATGAAACAGGTGGAAAAAACAGGAGCAAAGAGAGGGAAGGGAATTGTGCACGGTCACATGAACATCAGTGCCTGAGCTGAAGTCAATACAATGAGACTTTATTGTCATGAAGACCTACACAAGTGTTGCTAAAGTGTAAAGAAGAGACAAACCCCTCAAGTTCCTGTCAGAGGTAGACAGGATCGGATAGGCAGATAGGCCTGTGCACTGTGTTCTGTCCACTACAGTCTCCCTTACTCCTGGCCCCTAAACATTCCCTCTCTCTGATGCTACAGATTCAATGCCACGACATCAGACCCTGCTAGTAAAGAGAGAGGGATAGTAGGCTCCCCTTGACTCACCGTGCTGCCCTCCACATGGCTCGTTTCTCTGCCTCCAGGGCCCGGCGCTCAGCTGGAGACAGCTCCTTCTCCTGGGTACTTAGGAACTCAGGGCTCTGCATCCGCAATCGCTCCTGGTGCCGTCGCTCAGCTTTGGCCGTTCGCACAGGTGCCCCTGCCTCGCCCCCTCCTGGGTAAACTGGGATCAGTCTGGGAAGAGAGGCCAGGAATAACAAGGGGCTTGGCCCAGCCCACCCTCAAGTCCCCAGACTTCCTGCTCTCCCTCCTCAAAGGACGGACCCCACCGCATCCCCTGCCCAACTCCCCAGGCTCCTGGCTCTCACTAAGTACCCAACCAGTGCCCCCCACGCCCTGTACCTGACCTGTGCCCCCCACACCCATCTCTCCCCAAAGATAGGTCCCTGCTCTATCTCCCCCACCTCCCCGAAGCCTGCCTGTTACCCCATTCCCTGCTGAAAGGCTGAGGGGTCTGGCCCACTATGTGGCAGTCTGTGGGCAGCAGGCAGGGAAGGGCAGAGGGTGTTGCAGTGCAGTGTCGCTCCTCCCCCTCCAGAGTCCCCTCTTACCCAGACATAGAGTTAGGCCTCTGCTCAGGCTTGAATCCTTCTTCTAGTGAGTTTCTCTGGGAACTGCTGTGCTCATCTGCCTCAGAGATCCTGGCAGCAACACAGACATGTCAGCCAAGCTTGCTGGAGGCATGCATACCCTGGAGGGTTCAGAGCACAGATCCCCCTTCCCATGGACCTGAGCCACAGGAAGCAGACACTGCAACTCAGCTCAGTGATGTGGCCCTTGATGCATTTGCCTGACAGCTTTGGTATCATGCACATAGAGCTTATCCCTCCAGTCCCATCTGCCCAGGGGAGGAAGCCTTCAAGGGCATGTGAGCAGGGATCAGTAGGAATGAGTCACCTGGTAACCAGGTCAATTGGTGAAACCGGAACTCGAGATCATGGGAAGAGCCTCCCAGGTCCTACGGCAGAACCTCAAGAGACTGGGAGCAGGCTGACAGGTACACATCCTTTTCACTCTGCCTGGTCTTTGTTATCATTGAGACTGCCGGCACCTGCCCTGTAATCTGGGAGCCCTCCCCCTTCCTTCCTCCCCTTCCTGGTGGAATCTCCTTCCTTAGAGGTTTTTAAGGTCAGGCTTGACAAAGCCCTGGCTGGGATGATTTAGTTGGGATTAGGTCCTGCTTTGAGCAGGGGGTTGGACTAGATGACCTCCTGAGGTCCCTTCCAACCCTGATATTCTATGATTCTATGATTCTACCTCCAGGCTGGGGATTTCTCCTCAGAATCTCGCAGAGCCTACCTTTCTCTCTGTTCTGACATCATGAGCTCTTAGCAGGTCCAGGCCCCAATCATGTCCCATCTCCATTATCACAGCTACATCCTCTCTGATGTATGCATCTATCTCACCCCAGACAGGCCATCCAAACTCATCTTCCTCACCCAGAGGTCTGACTGTGTCACTCGGGCCTGCTGTATCAAGTGTAAATTATTGTGCTAACCTGACAGCTCTTTCCTAAGTCCAGCCCTGCTCCCTGTGACTGACTGCTTCTTGCTGATGTCAGATCTCTCTGAAGGCACAAAGTCTGCCCTCAGGCAGCCCTCTAGAACTAAGTGAGGGCAGACCTGCGCTAAGGGCTGCATTCTCAGTGATCCACACCCTTTGCAATGCCATTGGCCCAGTGTGCCCTAGGTATAAGTCAGCACAGAATTTGGCCCTGAATAAGCAGCCAAAGATCTTATTTTCTATCACAATATTGCCAACAGCTGCCTATTCCCACCCAGACTAGAGACAGGGAGTTGATGGGGGAGAGGAGTTGTAGCCTGTTCCCACCCTAAGCACCTTCCTTCTATTAAACTCACTGGAGACCAATTGAACAATCAGCCTGAGGAGCAACTGAGCCAGTGATGTGGTGCCACAGATACACTCTCCAGAGCTCGCTGTAGGATGGACTGGCTCACAACCCTTTAGCCCACCAAAGGGAGAGCACCAACGGGAGGCCACCTCCACCCCACCTTCACAGAGTGATGCTATCTGAGCTGCATCTGGCTGTGGAGAGAGGAGGGATCAATTGCCTCTGCAAAGACTGCATGTTTGGCTCCTGCCCTTTAGTGTTTGCCAGGAACCCAGTTTAGCATGGCAGTGCAGGGGAAACCCTCACTATGCAGGTGTAATGCGAGGTGTTTCTGGACTTCAGAAAAGCAGACTTTGACTCCCTCAGGGAACTGATGGGCAGGATCCCCTGGGAGAACAACATGAGGGGGAAAGGAGTCCAGGAGAGCTGGCTGTATTTTAAAGAATCCTTATTGAGGTTGCAGGAAAAAACCATCCCGATGTGTAGAAAGAATAGTAAATATGGCAGGCGACCAGCTTGGCTAAACAGTGAAATCCTTGCTGATCTTAAACGCAAAAAAGAAGCTTACAAGAAGTGGAAGATTGGACAAATGACCAGGGAGGAGTATAAAAATATTGCTCAGGCATGCAGGAGTGAAATCAGGAAGGCCAAATCACACTTGGAGTTGCAGCTAGCAAGAGATGTTAAGAGTAACAAGAAGGGTTTCTTCAGGTATGTTAGCAACAAGAAGAAAGTCAAGGAAAGTGTGGGCCCCTTACTGAATGAGGGAGGCAACCTAGTGACCGAGGATGTGGAAAAAGCTAATGTACTCAATGCTTTTTTTGCCTCTGTCTTCACGAACAAGGTCAGCTCCCAGACTGCTGCACTGGGCAGCACAGTATGGGGAGAAGGTGACCAGCCCTCTGTGGAGAAAGAAGTGGTTCGGGACTATTTAGAAAAACTGGACGAGCACAAGTCCATGGGGCCGGATGCGCTGCATCCGAGGGTGCTAAAGGAGTTGGCGGATGTGATTGCAGAGCCATTGGCCATTATCTTTGAAAACTCATGGCGATCGGGGGAGGTCCCGGATGACTGGAAAAAGGCTAATGTAGTGCCCATCTTTAAAAACAGGAAGGAGG
The DNA here is from genome assembly GCA_003942145.1 of Platysternon megacephalum. Taxonomy (NCBI): domain Eukaryota; kingdom Metazoa; phylum Chordata; order Testudines; family Platysternidae; genus Platysternon; species Platysternon megacephalum. Next base: position 347,397 of record QXTE01000373.1, read on the forward strand.
AGGTTCTGGGAAACTACAGGCCAGTCAGCCTCACCTCAGTCCCTGGAAAAATCATGGAGCAGGTCCTCAAGGAATCAATTCTGAAGCACTTAGAGGAGAGCAAAGTGATCAGGAACAGTCAGCATGGATTCACCAAGGGCAAGTCATGCCTGACTAACCTAATTGCCTTCTATGAGGAGATAACTGGGTCTGTGGATGAGGGGAAAGCAGTGGATGTGTTATTCCTTGACTTTAGCAAAGCTTTTGATATGGTCTCCCACGGTATTCTTGCCAGCAAGTTAAAGAAGTATGGGCTGGATGAATGGACTATAAGGTGGATAGAAAGCTGGCTAGTTCGTCGGGCTCAACGGGTAGTGATCAACGGCTCCATGTCTAGTTGGCAGCCGGTTTCAAGCGGAGTGCCCCAAGGGTCAGTCCTGGGGCTGGTTTTGATCAATATCTTCATTAATGATCTGGAGGATGGGATGAATTGCACTCTCAGCAAGTTTGCAGATGACACTAAACTGGGAGGAGTGGTAGATATGCTGGAGGGTAGGGATAGGATACAGAGGGACCTAGACAAATTAGAGGATTGGGCCAAAAGAAACCTGATGAGGTTCAACAAGGACAAGTGCAGAGTCCTGCACTTAGGATGGAAGAATCCCATTCACTGTTACAGACTAGGGACCGAATGGCTATGAAGCAGTTCTGCAGAAAAGGACTAGGGGTTACAGTGCACAAGAAGCTGGATATGAGTCAACAGTGTGCCCTTGTTGCCAAGAAGGCTAACGGCATTTTGGGCTGTATAAGTAGGGGCATTGCCAGCAGATCGAGGGACGTGATCGTTCCCCTCTATTCAACATTGGTGAGGCCTCACCTGGAGTACTGTGTCCAGTTTTGGGCCCCACAGTACAAGAAGGATGTGGAAAAATTGGAAAGAGTCCAGCGGAGGGCAACAAAAATGATTAGGGGGCTGGAGCACATGAGTTATGAGGAGAGGCTGAGGGAACTGGGATTGTTTAGTCTGCAGAAGAGAAGAATGAGGGGGGATTTGATAGCTGCTTTCAACTACCTGAAAGGGGGTTCCAAAGAGGATGGATCTAGACTGTTCACAGTGGTACCAGATGACAGAACAAGGAGTAATGGTCTCAAGTTGCAGTGGGGGAGGTTTAGATTGGATATTAGGAAAAACTTTTTCACTAGGAGGGTGGTGAAGCACTGGAATGGGTTACCTAGGGAGGTGGTGGAATCTCCTTCCTTAGAGGTTTTTAAGGTCAGGCTTGACAAAGCCCTGGCAGGGATGATTTAGTTGGGAATTGGTCCTGCTTTGAGCAGGGGGTTGGACTAGATACCTCCTGAGGTCCCTTCCAACCCTGATATTCTATGATTCTATGACTGAGACTGGATGAATACAAATGCTAATGGGGAGATGGGGAGCAGAAACTGGAGCCGACATGAGGGCATGAACTGTCCCTAGTGTGGTCAGGCAGCATGAGAAGACTCTAAGCCAAAGCCTACAAAACGAAGATGCTTGGCCCTTTGGCCCGAGGCATGGTCCTGCCGCAGCTTATGGGGAAAGACTCAGACAGACAAGATTCTGAGAAAGTTCAAAGGCAGCAACCTGAGCTTTATTCCGTTTGAAGCCCAATTCTCCACCTGTAAAGCAAATCTGCAGGGAAAGGAATGAAAGAAGCAGCACCAATGCAGAACCGCAGCCTGGGGAGAGAGACTTCAGCAGACCCACGCATAAAGCAAGAGCCTAAGGGGCAGGGCTTGGCACAGGCTCAGCAAAGAGATGTGTCCCCCAACCTAGCCACAACTACAATCAATGACTCCAGGTACCCAAGGGCAGGATCTGGGCAGCCACTCATTTGAGAACAAGGACCCGGAGACAAACTGCATGCCTTGTGATGCCCAGTTCCCCCGCAAAGATGGTGGGGCCTGCCCAGACCTCCCCATCTGGGGAAAGGTGATGTTGGCATACTCCTAGGACACAGAGCTGGGTCTGAGCTGCCAGTCGGTCTTACCGAGTTGCCGGGGACTGGATGCTCCTTCCATTTAGTCTCTTGATCTTGTACTCCACTCCTTCGATGATGACACTGGACTGCATGCTCATATCGGGCATCTGCTTCCCCACATCCTCCTCTTCCTCCTCCTCCTCCTCCTCCAACAGCAGAGCCCGTTTCTGCTGCAGTTTACGAGCTGCCAAAATGAGAAAGACCCATGTGAGTGGGGAGAGAACTGCAGAGCTGGCTGCCAGCAGTGATTCCCATGGCCACCGAGGTTCATGGTAGGTCCTTTCCCTCTAAGGGCCTCGCTCACTCTCTGCAAGAGAGTCCTACAGTTTCTGTAACTGTCTTTGAGTCTATTCCCTCCATGAAGACACACTTCTCTTCAGCTCTCTTAGCATCTACTCCTTTCCCAGCCTCGATGCCTTTCAACCTGTCCTCTTAATCACTTCTTTGTAATCAGCAAAACCTTTTCCCTAGCTTTCCTCCTGGCTATAACCTCAGAGAGTCTCCAACTGCTTCACCCTCTGTAACTCCTCCATGGATGGGAACCGCCTAGGAGCCAATGGGAAGACCCCCTGTGGAGATGGATCCCACAGGATATGATGTGCATGTCAGGGATCAGACCTCTAGGAGTCAACAGCCAGATTCAGACCTGTCCCTCCATGGGCATAGAGCCCCAGGAGCTAATGGGCAAACATCATCCCCCCAGCTCAGCTGACAAGCAGACCCCCTCCCCACACATCAGGGACAGTGCCAGGGGAGCCAATGGGTAGGACCCTGCTGGGGGGATGGAGGCCAGATGAGTTGATGATCCTCCCCACCCAATGGAGGCCAGAGTCATGGCAAGGGACGGGCAGAACTCCACCCTCCTCCCATGGGCACAGACTGTTCAGAGGAGGCCTATATTCTCATAGATTTATAGACTCATAGGCTTTAAGGTCAGACGGGACCATCGTGATCATCTAGTCTGACCTTCTGCACATGGTAGGCCACAGAACCTCACTCACCCACTCCTGAAATAGACTCCTAACCTCTGGCTGAGTTACTGAAGGCCTCAAATCATGGTTTAAAGATTTCAAGTTACAGAGAATCCACCATTTACATTAGTTTAAACCTGCAAGTGACACGTGACCCGTGCTGCAGGAAGGCGAAAAAACCCCAGGGTCTCTGCCAAACTGACCCAAGGGAAAATTCCTTCCCAACCCCAGGTATGGCGATCAGTTAGACCTTTCGCCTAAGGTGGGTTTAAGCATGCATGCAGGGGTTCCCTCACCAAAGGCTCTTAAGCAAAGTAAGCTGTCATGGAATAAGAGAGAAGGTCCTGTCATGGATCAGTAACTGGTTAAAAGATAGGAAACAAAGGATAGAAATAAATGGTCAGTTTTCAGAATGGAGAGAGGTAAATAGTGGTGTCCCCCAGGGATCAGTACTGTTCAACATATTCATAAATGATCTGGAAAAAGAAGGAAACAGTGAGGTGACATGATGGGGTCTAAATTAACCATTACCACTCAAGAGAGAGATCTTGGAGTCATTGTGGATAGTTCTCTAAAACATCCACTCAATGTGCAGTGGCAGCCAAAAAAGCTAACAAAATGTTGTGAATCATTAGGAAAGGGATAGATAATAAGACAGAAAATATCATATGGCCATACTGGGTCAGACTAAAGGTCCATCTAGCCCAGTATCCTGTCTTCCAATGCCAGGTGCTTCAGAGGGAATGAACCCCTGTCGCCCATTTCAGCTTCTGGAAAACAGAGGCTAGGGACACCATCCCTACGCATCCTGGGTAATAGCCATTGATGGACCTATCCTCCATGAATTTATCTAGTTCTTTTTTGAACCCTGTTATAGTCTAGGCCTTCACAACATCCTCTGGCAAGGAGTTCCACAGGTTGACTGTGCGTTGTGTGAAGAAATACTGCCTTTTGTTTGTTTTAAACCTGCTTCCTATTAATTTCATTTGGTGACCCCTAGTTCTTGTGTTATGAGAAGACTGCTGGGCAGGAAGAACAGCGTTTAAATCTTGGCTTTTTAGTTTTCAGATCTGCCATAGAAGACACTTCAGTATGGAGTCAAAGCTTACTTATCGTTGCTAAAAACTACCTATCCAAAACTGTAACTACTATGTACAATCTTAACAATGTAAAACCCTAAACCAAAATGTTTTTAGATAGCACTTGTATCAAAAATAGGATCTGGATCCCAGGTCCAGAAGGGTGGCAGTCTGCTGCTGCTGGCGGCTGGAAGGACTGCTGCAACCCCTTTGTACAGCCTCGCCCTTAGAACACTTCAAAACAGTGAAGGGAGGGGCAGGAGGCGGCATACGAGTGCTCCAATGGGCACTGCTAGCTAATGTAAATTGTCAGAGCTGTACAGGCCAGCCTATCCCAGGAGTGGGAATATGCAGAGGCCAAGCAAAGGAGAATCTCAGCTTCCATTTAAAAAAAAAGAAAGTTTGTAGCACTCCTGGCTGTCGAGAAAAGCTTGAAAATGTGACTCATAGGGGCTCAAAAGCCAGAAGGCAAAGAAAGACCCAACATGTATCATTTTAAAACCAGTCTCATGATTTTTCAGGCCTGACCACAATTGTTTAATATTTTACTGTAATATTGCTTGAGACACCCTCCCCCCATTAATAATAAACCAGAACCCAGGAGCCAATGGCTGGAAATTAGAAGAAATTTCCAATTCCAACCATCTAAGCAGCAGGGTTCTGGAACAGCCTTCCAGTAGGAGCAGGGGGACAAACAGCCCAACTGGTTGTAAGGTGGAGCTTGATAAGTTTATGAATGGGATGATAGGACAGGGTTGCCTGTAATAGTAGTGGACTGGACTCAATTATTCAGGAGGTCCCTTCCAGTCCCATGTTCAATAGGCGGGATCCTCCACTCTCAAAAGCCAACAGGCAGGGGACAGATCCCCCAAGAGCCACAAAAGAGAAACCTAACACCCCAACACTGACTCCATCGCACCTTCCTCCTCCTTCATTTTCTTCAGGTCATCCTCCCCCACCAGGGAGACACGCTTCGGGGGCTTCTCCACCTGCTGCTGTTTCACCTCGATCTCAAAGTACTTTTGCCTCTCACGGAAGGATCGCTGCTCTGGGCTGTGCAGTCCCCCCGACGACAACATCTGCAACAGCCACAGCAGCATGTCAGCCACTAAAAGACCCTACCCCATATCCAATCCCCCCAAGCAAGTGCCCATGCCTACGTTTCCTGTGTCCCTACCCCACATCCAATCTCTTCAGGCATGTGCCCTGTGCCCACCTTCCCTGGATCCCTGCCCCGTATCTAATTTCCCATGGTATATGTCCCATGCCTGCCTTCCCCAAGTCCCTTCCCCATATCCAGTCCCTTCAGGCACAGGCCACATGCCTGCTTTCATCAGATCCCTACCCCATGTCTGAACCCTCTCTCCACACTGCCGTAGATGGGAACTTTGCCTCCTATTCTGCGCTTATCCCCCAAGGTCTGTGATCAAGACTCCCAACTCCAACTCTATTTCCAGCCACTGAAACTCACCTCAGGAGAAGCTTTAGGTTTCTCGGTGCTTGTCTGACCATGCGCCTCCTGAGGAGAGAGAGAAAAGGGAAACGTTTGAGAGAGAGGCTCTCTTTGTCTTTGCCTCACCCATGAAACAGAACAGCACCTCCTGCCCCCATTCTCAGTCCTGACCCACCTGTGATGCTCCCAGTATCCCCATCATCCCTGCCACCCCGGTGTCTGTGCAGACAGGTCATCATCCCTGCCCCACCCCTACCTTATTTGCCTGTGACAGGGGCACCGCTGCAAAGGTCTTGTATGCCTGCTTGACACTGACTGGGACATCCTCAGGAGAGGGGGGTGAGGGTGGACGCAGCTGCAGAGACAGAGACAGAAGAGGTCAGGCTAATCATAGCTGCTATAAAGGAGAACAGGAAAAGAACCAGCCCCTTATGTGTGTTGAGACCAGAGGGTGGAGCATCAGAGACAGAGCCCCCAGCCTCCGGCAGAGCGGGGAGTAGCTGTCATGCACAGTGGCTTCCTTGGACATGAGCATGTTACACTGCTGGCTCTCATGTCCTGGATAGGCCGGTGCCAATGCTTCTGCTGGTGGCAGAGCCTCCTGGGTTCAGTGGGGGTTTCACAGGTGGCAGTGCTGCTCCCAGGCTCCTCGGGGATTTCGGCTCAGCCACACCAGCTTATGTCTGCCTGCAAACAATGGGCTCTCTGGGTAGCCATACACTGGACTCCAGTTCCTGAGTCTGGATTGGGTATGCCAGTTTTTAGATTTCCTCAGAGTATTTGTGAAGGCCAAGACTATAACAGAGTTTAGGTTACCTCTCAGCCTTGTCTCTGGTGCTAGTCCAGTTATCCCTGTAAGAAGGCCTGGCCGTTTCCTCCTGTATTTCAGTGCAGGGGCTATTGCACTCCTACTTAAACCAGCGTCAGAGCAGGTGCCCACACATCCCTACACTGAGGGCTCCTGTAGATTTCTGTGGTCCTCTTACTAGCATTGAGCACATCTCAGCTGCCTTCTGGGAAGGGATCTATCATCTGGAGGACCCACCATTTCCTCTTCTTGACTCCTTAAGCATTTCCCCACTTAGCATCTTTGCCAATGTATTGACAGAAAAGACTGAGAAGATCCAACAGGACTTCATGTTCCTTGTAACTTGTCTGCTCTCCTCCTTTAACCGTCTGTCTCCCCCCATCCCCAGTCCTATCCCAGACACACATCTGCCTTGCCCCTATTCTCACACCCTTCACAACACAACCCACCGTAGTCCCCTGGGATAAAAATCCAGCTGTGACCCCCCACTTCTGCCACCTCCCTCCTCTCCTTCATCACTACGATCAGTGAATGTGCCACCTACGACCACTGCCTTGACCTCCTGCCTCCAGTCTCACTATAGCGGGCTGGTCACCCCTCTCCGGCCCTGAAGGGGTTAAAGCAGCCCTGGAGAGGGCTGTGGTGGGGGAAAAGATAGTCTGATTGGGGGAAGTAGCCACAGCTGGGGCCACGCCCCAATCAGGCCACAGAGGGCCTGAGGCTGAAACACTCTCTCTCTCTCTCTAGTTTCTTGAGAGAGAGGGACCTGGCTGCCTGGGAGCTGAGAAGGGTACCTGAGGTGCAGCAGTGCTGGGGAAGGGCAGAGGGAGCTGGGGAGCTCCACCCAAGAAATACCCCAGGATGCAGGCCTTGCTAGAAGGGCCAGATGGGTACTGGGACTGCAGAGGGGCAGCCCAGAGATAGGCAAAGGCAGCTGGTCCTAACGCCCTTGCCGATGATGAGTGGTTTACAGACTGCAGTCTGCCCCAGTGAGCGGGGGCTAGATGATGACTGGCAGTAGCCACTGAGGCAAGGTGGATTTAGAGGGTTGGGGGTTCCCCTGGGAGGGGAGACCCAGAGCGAGGGGATACTGTGGTGAGCAGAACCCCTGGGCAAAGGGCACCAGGGTCTGGGAGGGACACGTGGCCAGAAGCAGGCAGGACACCAGCCTGCAGAGGGTGCTCCGGGCTGGAAAGAGCGAATTCCCGAGATGACCAGCAGGAAGCGCGGCGCCGGGGAGTCGTCACCCCGCCACACTCACCCTTGACTCTCTCTGATCTGGCTTCTCCTCTCTCCCCTGAAAAGGGAACACGTCTGCTCATATTCTTTACACTGGCTGCCTATAAACAAACTCCTCTGCTCCTAGCCCTTCCTTCCTATATGGGGAGCGGTCCCCTGCTCAGGGCCTCATGATGGTGGGGGCAACAGCTTTCCTCACTAGTGGTTACATCGTCTCTCCCCTTCAATTCCACACTTGATTCCTTCCCTCTTTTCTCGCTCCCTCAGCCCCTTCGGCTGCCTTAACTCAGCCTTGCTTGTTTGCTGCCCTTCTCTTTGCTCTAACTGGTGATGTCTATTCTTGTTTGGTTGCCTTCCCTTCTGCTCAGACTAAACAATAGTCTACAAATCTTGGAAAGAGATTTTAAAATACAGTATCTGAATCACTTGAACTCTAGCTCTTCAGCCTGGGTCTCATTTGGGCCCAGACAGGGATGTCTGTCCAATTCATAATGTGACTCTTTGAGGCAGGCTGCGTGTCTCTCTAGGTTTTCAATAGTGTCCCACAGGCACTGTAAAAACGAGTAACAGGACCATTGGCCTATTTCCATGCTGCAAGTGGACCAGTGTTCTTGTGTGGTAATTCTTGCCAGGGCACAGAAACCCTGTGTCTGGGCCCCTAATGTCCAGGCCACAGAGACCTGCTCCTGATGCCATCTTGTAGCAATTGCCAATGTGCAAGCAATCATTCTGCAAATCAGCAATGGAGCAGTGCTCCCCAGTGAGGGGGGCAGAGCCACACAGCTAGTAACAGCAAGAAGCTGTTGGCTGTTGCCCTGGTGTGTGAGAGATAATGACAGGACAAAAGATCTTATACATCAAGAGAATGTAGCACCTTATAAGTAAATGAAAGTCTGAGACTCTATCTGCACTGGGGATTTCAGCCACCGGTGTAGCTGCACTGATGCAAATCCTGGCACAGACAAGCAAAGCCGCCATGTGCCACTGTGCTGCTCACCCCTGTTTGAAACCAGAGTAGGCAGAACTGGTGCAAATCAGGATTCTGTCTGTCTTTTCTGGGGTTCTCACCAGGATAGCATCACTGGTGGTTAGCCAAAGATGGCTGTAAGGAGGGCAAATCCCAGTGTACACAAGACTACGGAGCACCCAGCACTCCAGTGCCTTTCAGATAGGGCAGAGAGCTCCTGCAGGGACCAGAGAGGTTTGGTTGGTGTTTGGGCCCATAATGGGCAAATTCCCTTTAAACCCAATGGGCATCACTAGGAGGGTGTGTGTAGCTTGCCCACCAGGAAGGGAGGCACAACAACCACCAGGAACAGGCTGACTCAGCTCAGTGAGAAGGAACTGCAGGCCACTTACAGAGTTCTGGACACTGGAGCATGACTCAGGTTGTTGGAAGGGGTTGGGGCTGTCCCTGCCCTCCGAACTAGGCGGGGCAGCATTTTGTCGCACCCTGGAGAGAGGCTGAATGACGCCCGGCTTGGTCTGCTTGTGCCCACACCACACAACAGGGAAAAGGCAGAGTAAGGGACAAGAGACAGAAAAGAGAGACAAGAAAAGTTAGGGCAGCAAGACATCCCTGGCATGCAAAAGAGGGGGGCAGATCCTGTTTGAAACTCTTGGGTGCAGCTTCTCAGCCACACTGCCAACCCAGTCAGAGGCAGCAGGCTGCGAAAGGGATAAAGGCACCTTCTCAATAGCCCCCATTGATATGTGGGAGGGAGAGCAACAGCAGCTATCCAGCACCAGCCAACACCCCAGGATCAAGCTGTGTAGAACTAGACAAGCAATGAGGCCATGGCAGGGCCCAGTGGCTCCACACAAGCCCAGGGCACAAGCACAAGTCTACAGTGCAAGCAGGCAGCTTCCAGAGGTGCAGGAGGGAAGTGTAAGTAAGTAAGAGCCTGGGGAGAATGTGGGAGTTGTAAATAGGAGATGCCGGTGACAAACAGCAGCTAGTGGCTGGTGTTGTCAGGAGTGAGAGAGAAAAGGATGAGCCAGCACCGAGGGCTCCAGTGGCAGATTGGGGCTGAAGCAGGGATGTGAGAGGGGACTGGGGTGTTGAGGCTTAGACTAGAGCCGGTCACTCTGGGGTGTTTCGGGGAGATGAACAAATGTGAGACACCGGAGAGAGGGGTAGCAGAGAAGCAAGTAAGCGAGCGAAAGAGAGCAACCACCATGGGAATGAGAGCCACCAGAGCAAGTACAGAGGGAGCAAGGCTGTGGAATATTCACACTGAATTTTGAGAAAAGGGAAAAAAATAAGCCTTTGTGCATTTGTGCAAATGTGAGGCCTGGCAGTGAGCAGCGTGCAAGGAAAGGAGAGTGTGTGGCCTGGCAGTGAGCAGAGTGCAAGGACAGGAGAGTGTGAGGTGTGGCAGTGAGCAGAGTGCAAGGACAGGAGAGTGTGAAGCCTGGCATGGATCACAGTGTGAGGAAAGGAGAGTGTGAGGCCTGGCAGTGAGCATAGTGCCAAGAAAAGAGTGCAAGGCTTGGTGGTGAGAAGAGTGCAAGGAAGGGAGAGGGTGAGGCATGGGGGTGAGCAGAGTGCAAAGCTTGGCATGGATCACAGTGTAAGGAAAGGAGAGTGCGAGTCCTAGCAGTGAGCAGAGTGCGAGGAAAGGAGAGGGTGAGCCCTGGCAGTGAGCAGAGTGCAAGAAAAGGAGAATGCAGGGCCTGGTGGTGTGCAGTGTGTGTGTGAGAAAAGGAGAGTGCAAGGCCTGGCAGTGAGCAGAGTGCAAGGAAAGGAGAATGCAGGGCCTGGTGGTGTGCAGAGTGTGAGGAAAGGAGAGGGGAGGCCTGGCAGTGAGCAGAGTGCGAGGAAAGTTGAGGGGAGGCCTGGTGGTGTGCAGAGTGTGAGGAAAGGAGAGGGGAGGCCTGGTGGTGTGCAGAGTGTGAGGAAAGGAGAGGGCGAGGCCTGGAGGTGAGCAGAGTGCAAGGAAGGGAGAGGGTGAGGCATGGGGGTGAGCAGAGTGCAAAGCTTGGCATGGATTACAGTGTGAGGAAAGGAGAGGGCGAGTCCTAGCAGTGAGCAGAGTGCGAGAAAAGGAGAGTGTGAGCCCTGGCTGTGAGCAGAGTGCGAGGAAAGGAGAGTGCAAGGCCTGGCAGTGAGCAGAGTGCAAGGAAAGGAGAATGCAGGGCTTGGTGGAGAGCAGAGTGTGAAGAAAGGAGAGGTCCAAGCCTGGCAGCAAGCAAAGTGTGAGGAAAGGAGAGGGCGAGGCCTGGCAGTGAGCAAAGTGCAAGGAAAGGAGAGGGGAGGCCTGGCAGTGAGCAGAGTGCGAGGAAAGGAGAGGGCGAGGCCTGGCAGTGTGCAGAGTGTGAGGAAAGGAGAGGGCGAGGCCTGGCAGTGAGCAAAGTGCAAGGAAAGGAGAGAGCGAGGCCTGGCAGTGAGCAGAGTGTGAGGAAAGGAGAGGGCGAGGCCTGGTGGTGAGCAGAGTGTGAGGAAAGGAGAGGGCGAGGCCTGGTGGTGTGCAGAGTGTGAGGAAAGGAGAGGGGAGGCCTGGCGGTGAGCAGAGTGTGAGGAAAGGAGAGGGCGAGGCCTGGCAGTGAGCAGAGTGTGAGGAAAGGAGAGGGGAGGCCTGGCAGTGAGCAGCGTGTGAGGAAAGGAGAGGGGAGGCCTGGCAGTGAGCAGTGTGTTAGGAAAAGAGAGTTTGCGGTCTCGCAGTGAGCAGCGTGTGAAGGAGGGAGAGTGTGAGGCCTGGCAGTGAAGAGTGTGCAAAGGAAGAAGAATGAGAGGTCTGAGGGCAGAAGCACTTACTGATTTGCTGTCATCTTGGGGTGGGATGAAGTTTATGGAAGCCTGAAAACAGACAAGAGAATGTAAATTGAGAGTCCTAGCTGGAGTCCCCTGGGTCATCCTGCCCAATTTGGGAGCAGTACCAGAGCTCCCAATCTACCCTCCCCAGCTCCTCCTGTCACGTGCAGGGAGAGGCCTGGAGTTCTCACTCTGTGCAGCCCATGGCACCAACCCCCACTGCCACCCCAGCATAGCCTGTCCTAGCCCTGGCTTAACACCCCGTGCTCTCATAGCTTGTTACTGAGTTTGAGCAAAGCAATTGACACCACAGCTTTTCTGCCATGAAACACTCACAGACACCAGCCCAGCAGCAGCTAGCAGAAAGGAGCAGAGGGGGAGCAGCTTCTATCTCCTTGGGGCCCTGGCCCGACAACTGCTCCCCACAGCACAGGTCTCAGCAAATACCAAGTCCGTGAGACAGTGGAGCCAAGGAACGTGCTAAGAGCAGCAGCACACACTGCACACCAAGAGGCACTTACAAAGCGAGTCTCCCTGCCTGACAGGTGAGCAGGCCGAAGGGCTGCAGGTGGCTGGAGAGGGGCAGCGCCAGGGAGAACCGAGAGGGGAGAGAACCAGAGAAACACTGAAGACACCAGGGTTCCTGCAGGGAAGGCAGAGACAAGCACCCCTTTCCCCAGAGCTGAAACTCCCCTTCCTCAAGCCCCACAGTGAGCATGCTCTGCCTTTTCTAACCCACGGCAGAGAGAGGAGCCCCCAGCCCCTAACCCCCTCACCTGCCACAGAGAAAGGACCCAGCATCTGCTTCTCAGCAGAGAACAACCCCTTCCCCACTCCCTCCATCCCACCACGTGCAGAGAGGGGAAGCCTTGCTGGCTTCTCCCCTGCCAAAGGATCACAGGATTTATCAGAAGGGACCATTATGATCGCCTAGTCTGACCTCCTGCATAGCACCGGCCAGAGAACTTCAGCCAGGGATTCCTTCGAGCCCAGTAAGTTGTGATTGAACTAGAGTGTGTCTTTTACATTATGAGATGCACATAGTTGAAGGCCAGAAGGGATGATTATGATGATCTAGCTTGGCCTCCTGTCTATGACAGACAAAAGAACCCCACGCAGTGACTCCTGCATCAACTAAGTAAGTTGATCCAATGGTTAATTATCTTCACTGTTAAAAATTTGCAATTTATTTCTAATCTGAATTTGTCTAGCATCAGCTTCCAGCCAATGGATATGGGGTTTTTTGGCCAGTTTGAAGAGCCATCTTTTCTAGCCAGACTGAAGAGCCATACCACTATCAGAAATCCCTTTCTCATGTAGGTATTTGTAAAGCATGATCAAGTCGCTTCTTAACTTTCTCTTGGATAAACTAAATAGATTTTCTTTAATCTCTCACTACAAGGCAGTTTTTCCAGACCTTGAATCATTCTTGTAGCTCTTTTCAGAACCCGTTCCAGTTTTTCAACATCCTTTTTGAAGTGTGGACACCAGAAATGGACACCGTATCCAGTAATGGTTTCATTAATGCCAAATAAAAAGATAATACCACCTTCCTACTCCCACTTGTTAATTCCCTGCTTGCATATCTGAGGATCACATTCACCATCTTAACTACAGCATTGCACTAAGTACTTTTCAGTGTCACTGCATTTCAGGATATAGTCCACATCTTGTAAGTCCTACATTCTTTGTTCTTAGATATATAATCTTGCATTTAGCTATAATAAAACACTTTATTCAAATGAGCCCACCTTACCAAGTGATCCAGATGGTCTGTATAAGCGACCTGTTCCCATCATTATTTACCACACCACCAATTTTTGGATCATCTGCAAATTTTATTAGCAATGATTTTGTTTTTTCTTCCATATCATTGATAATGACAGTGAATAGCACTGGGTCAAGAATAGACCACAATGAGAGCCCATTAAAACATCTCCTTTGATAACAATTCCTTTGGTATAATTACTTTTTGTGAGCTATCCATTAACCAGATTTGAATCCATTTAATGTAGGCCACATTGATTTTGTTGTGCTAATTGTTTTAAACGTCAGAATGTCAATTGTCTGCATTTCATAACAGCTTATTTGTACTCATCGCTATCAGCTTCCCCATTTTTCCATTTATATAAAGTCCAAGTCAACCACCCCAATCTTCCAAGGCAGAGAAGAGTATCATCATTCATTCAAGCATGTCTGCTAGTTATATGGTATCTGCATAAGCTAAAAAGCTCAATTCTAGATCACCCAACATCACGCCCTTCGACTTGTATACCATTCTGAATATCCAATTTAAGAATATGATGAAAAGTGACGGTGATTCCATACCCGCTTGTTGTACATCAAACTTTGACTTGAACCAGTTGCTTAATATTCCACCAATTCGTACGGCATTACAGGAGTTTTCGTACATAACTTTTATAATTGCAGTTATCCTATCTGGAACTCCATATTATTTTAACTGCTTTCTATAATGCTTCCCTCCAAACCAAATCAAATGCCTTTGTGAAGTCAATGAAAACAGCAAACATTTTCAATCCCCATTCTCACTTTTTTCCATCAACTGTTGGCGTGTGAATAGCTCATCAATGCAACTTTGGCCTGGTCTGAAGCCACACTGTTCCTCACCTACTACTTCTTCTAAAACTGGCTTTAATCTGTTGACAATTGCTTTCATCATGATTTCTCCCTGTACTGGTAATAAGCTTATACCTCTATAATTATTCAGATCGGCAGGATCTCCTTTCTTCACGATTGGTACAACTACTGCCTTTAGCTAGTCATGCAGTACCTCCTCTTGCTCCCATACCTTCTTATATATTTTTCCTAGAGCTTTGATAGCACTTGTCCCACCAGCTTTTAGCAGCTCAGCTGTTATATTGTCTATTTCCTACAGCTTTCCCATTTTTAACAGCTTCACTGCTCTTTCTATTTCTTTTTCTGCTGGTGGTTCAGTGCTGCTATCCATTCTGACTTGCAAGCTTCCCTGTTCATTTAGCATGTCTAGACAGGGTTCAGCACTTTATCCAAATGCTCCTTCCCTGCTTCCAGCCCCTCTTCAGCAATTGTTCTCAGTTCACTGTTAGCCTTTCTTACCACTTGCATAGTTGGCCTGATCATATTTTCCATAGAACATATCCTTTTTGTACATTGTTTTCATAGCTTGTTTTCCTGACACCTCCTCTAGTTGTTCAGCCGCTTCTCTTCAGAATTTTTGCTTGTCCAATCTGCCATTTCTTCACTGCTTTGCATAACACTTTTATTTCTTCCACTTTCCCAGCAGTCTTGGCTTTTTTACACTTTTGCTGTAATGCCAAGAAGATGAAGTGGGTGCATCTCGGAAAAGGGACAAGCGATAAAGTGTTGAAAGGCAGCAGTAGAGAAGCTATAGAACAAGTAATGTTATGTGTACCTAGGAAGCTTGATCATTGTTAATGGTTCCATCAAGAATGAAGTTAAAAGGAGATGTGCTTTAGCTACAAGTGCTACATAGATATTGATGAAATTACAGACTGATAAACACATTATATTTGGTACCAACGTGAACATTTATCAGACAAGTGTACTAACAGTATTACTCTTAGGTCTGGAAGCAGCTGCTTTAAATGAAACAGACATTAGAAAGCTGGAGGCAGTAGAAGATGGCAGGTGGAAATGAAGAAGACAAAGTAAGATGTGAAGTCAGGGTATGGTATTGGCTGTAACTGAAAAGATTACAGTGGTGGGGACACTATAGACGACAGAGGATAGGATGCCAAAGAAAATAATGGAACGCCTGGTTTTTAAGGCCCGGCTTGACAAGGCCCTGGCTGGGATGATTTAGTTGGGGTTGGTCCTGCTTTGAGCAGGGGATTGGACTAGATGACCTCCTGAGGTCTCTTCTAACCCTAATATTCTATGATAATGCAACCAAGATCAGCCAAACCTAGAGGCCGACCATCGACTAGATGGCAGAACATCATACGCATTGGCAAGATCAAGCTGTGTTTAATGGAGGAACAAGCCACAGACAGGAATGAAGTTCCCCGTGTCTGTAAAGATGCTTTGGGATGAGAATTATATATAAATTGGTAATTTCACCTCCCCTCTTAACCAAGATGTTTTT
Organism: Platysternon megacephalum; assembly: GCA_003942145.1. NCBI lineage: Eukaryota > Metazoa > Chordata > Testudines > Platysternidae > Platysternon > Platysternon megacephalum. The sequence goes on from QXTE01000373.1 coordinate 362,803, forward strand.
AATCAAAGTAGCCTTTTTTTCCATGATTACAGAATTGCACTTTTTGGTGCAGCTAATAAAACATTATTAAACAACTCTCAATTATCAGGAACATTTTTGTTTATTGCAGTGTGGTTTTAGCCATGTCAGTCCCAGGATATCAGAGAGACAAGGTGGGTAAGGTCATATATTTTATTGGACTAACTTCTGTTGGTGAGAGAGACAAGTTTTCGGGCTGACACAGAGCTCTTCTTCAGGCCTGGGAAAGATACTCAGAATATCACAGCTAAATATAAGGTTGTTTACAGCTTGGAACAGAGTGTTGAACATAAGAAGTGACCATATTGTAAGAGACCACAAAATGAAGTGTGCAGTTAACACCTCTACAGCTGTAGTGCAGAGGAGGCTTAGTGGATCATAGATTGTTGTAACGAGCCATAAATCTAGTGTCTTTATTGAGTCCATGATTTTTAGAGTCTAACAAAAAAATGAATTTAATGTCCCACACTTGTCTTTTGAAGATGTTGCACAGGCTTCCTTTGAGGATGAGGACTAAGAGGTCAGATATGGAATGATCACTTTGTGAAAAATGTTCGCTCAGGGGTGATATGGTGTTTTTGTCTTTTATCATTTTCCTGTGTGAATTCATTCAAGAGAGTAGGATTGTCTTCGTTATACCCACAGAGTTGTTATTGGGGCCTCTAGTGCACTGGATGAAGTACATTTTTCTTCCCACTCAGCTTTGTTGTGATAATTGGACCTATATATTTACCCTAATTGTGAGCTCAACTGTAAATCACAATAATCTATAATAATGTTGATGAGAAAAGTTGCAAAAGGGAGATAGACAGACTAAATTAGTACAAACCAAAAGGTCTACTGAGGGTGACCAGATGTCCTGATTTTATAGGGACAGTCCCGATATTTGGGGCTTTGTCTTACATAGGCACCTGTTGCCCTCCACCCCGTCCCGATTTTTCACACTTGCTATCTGGTCACCCTACCTGATATAATTCAAGGACCATGTTAAGATCATGCCTGCTAAACTAGAAAAGTGTGGAACCAGAAATCAGTGAACCAAAATTGGTGTGTTGGAAACTAGGCCTAATCGGTGGGCAAAATAATGAGGATGAGATGGGCTTGATTCTTGGCAGGTAAAAAGCCAGTGCATGCCTGATGTCAAGGGATTGAAGTCTCTTCTCTTCAGGAGAAGTGTGGGGATTTGGAAAAAGAACAGGTAAGTGAATAAACTGGTTAAGATGGAAATCGGAGATGATCTTGGGTAGAAATATAAGGGTGAAGGTGAAGAGAGATTTTATCCTTGTGACATATTGCAAGGGTGGGGGGTCCATTATGAAGGGTCCCAGTTCACTGACCCTCTTGGCTGAAGTGATGGCCACTAGAAACACTACCTTCCTGGATAGGTGGGACATGGAATATCGCTGAGAGGTCTAGAAAGTTTTGATAGCACACAGCTAAGATTCCATAGTGGTACTGGTTTAATGACTGGCGGGAAGGCCTTGATGAGGCCCTTCATGAACCACGTCATAGTTGGGTGGCTAAAGACAGAGTACCAGTCTGCTGGAGGGAGGAAGGCATGAGCGGCTGCTAGGTGCACTTGTAATGAGGTGATCAAGGTATCAGGGTTCTTTAGAGACAGGAGGTAATCTAAAACGATAGGGGATGCTTGAAGATACTGGCTGAGACTGATTGTGCTGCACCCAGGCGGATAAGTGTTTCCATTTAGCCAAATAACAGGTTCTGGTCAATTCTTTTCTACTGTGGGTAAGTATAGCCTGGACAGGGAATGAACAAGAGCGCTCTACTTCTGATGCCCATCCAAACACCAGGCCATGAGCTGGAGAGAACCTGGGTTGAGGTGTTTGGCCCTGCGTCAAGAGTTCTGAGAAGGGGTGTATTTTGATTGGAGGGTGGGCTGACATTGGAAAAGCTCTGGAAACCAAAACTGTCTGGGCCAGTAGGGTGCTAGGAGAACGACGTTGGCCTTATCATGACATATTTTTCTCAGCACATGTGTATGCAGCAGGATGGGAGGAAAGGCATATCTGAAACTGCTCATCCACGATAATAGGAAAGTGTCGCCTTGGGAGTTGCAGCTTATGGCTCCTCTGGAACAATACAGGGGAAGTTTTTTGTTTGTTTGTGATGCAAAGAGGTTCCATAGAGGTGTGCCCCACTGCGTGAAAATGTCTGAGTACAGAGTCATGTATTTCCCACTCGTGGTCCACTGAGAAGCACCTGCTGAGGTTGTCTGCTAAGGAGTTGTGAACTCCCGGGAGGTATGCCGTCTGGATTGCGATGTTGTGCCTGATGCACCAGTTCCAAAGCCTGACTCCCTCCAGACACAGTGGGAGAGATCTCGCTCCTCCCTGTTTGTTTATGTAGACCATAGTGGTGATACTGTCCGACATCACTTGGAGGTGGAAGGAGCGAATGAGTGGGAGGAAGGCCTTGCATGCAAGGGTGAGTGCCCACAGCTCCAGGATGTTGATATATAGTCTGGCCTCCTGTGGGGTCCATATGCCCTGAGCAGTGTGACTGTTCAGGTGGGTGCCTCACGTCAGAATGGATGCATTTGTTACAATGATGACAGTGGCAGTGGAAAAGGGAACTCCCAGTCGTACCTTGCCTTGGTTTGATCACCAAACGAAGGAGGAGGTGACCCTGGTAGGAATGGTCACCTTGGAGTTGATGTGGTTTGTTGGGCAAGTGGACCAAATTGAGCCAGGCCTGCAGCCAATGTAGATGAAGCATGGCAAAGGGTGTGCCATATGACCTAGAAGCAATAGGCACATTTACACTGTAGTCCTCGGTCTGTGGGAAATCAAAGAATTTGGTTGTGCATAGTTTGAAACCTTTCTGAAAGGAGGAAGGCTCTTGCTGAAACAGAGCCCTGATAAAGTTTATTGTCCTCGTGGGGGATAAAACAGACTTTTCTCTGTTTGTACGAACCCCCACGGCTGCAAGACTTTGAACAAGGAATTAAATAGCCAACCAGCCCTCCTGACAGTGATCTACCAGGAGCCATTCTTCAAGATATGGAAAGACTCTGTAGCCCTGATGGCCCATCTGGGCCACTACCTTGGAGAAAACTTTCGGAATCACTCTGGGTGCCATCACTAGCCCAAAGGGGAGGACTCAAAATTGGAAATGCTCCCAGCACACCGTAAACTATAGGAACCTCTTGTGGGAGGGGTGAATGTCTATATGAAAATATGCGTACTTTGTGTTGAGAGCCACGAACCACATCCCTCTTGAAGAGAGAGGTTTACAACCACAAATCATTCCCCATAATAATACCAGGGGCCAAGCTTCTGGATGCTGTATCTGCTGTATCAGCTGCAGCCTGAAGAGCCATTTTCGCTACCAACTTGCCTTTCTCTAGAAGGAAGAGGAGCTGGGCCCCATCCTCAGAGGAAAGTTTGTCCTGAAACGCCACCAGCCTAGAGTAGTTATTAAAGTCCTATTTAGCTATCAGGGACTGGTAACTGGTGATGAGGAATTGCAAACCTGCAGAGAAGAAGGCCTTTCTCCCCAGGAGGTCCAGTGTCTTAGAGCCATTATCTGATGGGTGGTCCTTAGGTATTGTGACCTATTACATTCCATAGCAGCCTGTACCACCAGGGAGTTGGGGACAGGGTGGGAGAACAGAAATTCAGCTCCCTTTGCCAGGATGAAATAGCATCTCTCAGCCTTCTTAGGTGTGGGGGCGTATGATGCTGGGGTGCGCCAGACCAATCTCACCGGTTCCAGTATGGCCTCATTAACTGGGAAGGCGAACTTACGTGGGCCCTGAGGCTGCAGAATGTTCCACAGTCAGTAATGTGGGTCTTGGACTTCCTCCAGAGATATCTGAAGATTACTAGGTTTCAGAGTAGCAGCCGTGTTAGTCTGTATCAGCAAAAAGAACAGGAGTACTTGTGGCACCTTAGAGACTAACAAATTTATTTGAGCATAAGCTTTCGTGGGCTACAGTCCACTTCTTCCACCTTCTCATGTTCTCTGTATGTATAAATCTTCTTACTGTATGTTCCATTCTATGCATCCGAAGAAGTGGACTGTAGCCCACGAAAGCTTATGCTCAAATAAATTTGTTAGTCTCTAAGGTGCCACAAGTACTCCTGTTCTTTTTGAAGATTACTAGCCACTCTTCATAGTAAGTTCTGGTATTGCCTATAGTTGTCTGGTGGGGATGAGGAAGAAGGAGAGTCTGCCTCATCTGGGGAAGAATAGGAGATTCCCGTTGGAACCATCAGTACCTGTGGTTCCAGTTCAACATTCTCCTCCTCTTCCTCATACACCAATGAAACCAGTTGCTGATGCAAGAGAGAAGAGTGAAAAGATTCCAGCGTGTCTTGTACAAGGATCCCATGACTGCCAATAAGCCCAGAAAGAGAAGCCAAACATTTTGGGGGGATCCCATGACATGGGGTACCATTGGTCCCTAGGGAGGTTGTGTCCATAAGGGTAGAGACTAAGAGTCCTGGATCACCTGTCCAGGCTTGGCTCTCTCCATGGGGATAAAGGAGGGACTGGCTCCTCAGATTTGTCCAAATCTGAAAATTGCTCCTGTTGGAATGGCGGAGCCATTGGTACTCAGGCATTCCTGCCTGATGCTTGTAAGTGAGATGGCTCCTGGGACACCGAAGCAGTATCATCTTCCATGTAGTAATGTCCCTCAGGAGGGCTAGGCCAGAGAAGAGGAGAGACTGCAGGTAGGGGAGGAAGATATCCTCTGGTGTCGTGTAGGTCTCTGTGCACCCCAGTATGCAGGGAGTTCCGATAGTCGGCACCGACAGTACTGGTGCATCCCTGGTTGTGGTGTGCTCTTTGGGCAGATGCTTCAGTACTGCAGAGTCTGGAGCCGCACTTGTGGGTGGAACTGGTGGATTATGGTCCTTATGCTTCAGTACCAGAGTCACCGACGGAACCAGCGCATCCTTCTTCCTAAGGTCTTTACCCTCCAGCCTGATTTGGGGGGGGGGGGGGGGGGGCGCTAAGCCAGTTCCTTAGGATCTGTGTTAAGGGCTTGCCCGACCTTGATGGGCTTGGGGAAGAACTGTCTCTTATGAACAGACCTCATAGACTTTAAAGTCAGAAGGGACCATTGTGATCATCTAGTCTGATCTCCTGCACTCTGTAGGCCACAGAACCTCACCCACTCCTGAAATAGACCCTAACCTCTGGATGAGTTACTGAAGTCCTCAAATCATGGTTTAAAGACTTCAAATTACAGAGAATTCACCATTTACACTTTACTAGTTGATACCTGCAAGTGACCTGTGCCCCATGCTGCAAAGGAAGGCGAAAAACCCTGAGGGTCTCAGCCAATCTGACTTATGGGAAAATCCCTTCCCAACCCCAATATGGTGATCACTTAAACCCTGAGCATGTGAGCAAGACACACCAGGCAGATACCTGGGAAATAATTCTCTGTAGAGTAACCATCTTGTGTCCCATCTCTAGCCATTGGATTTTTGGTACTGGCAGTCGCTGATGGGCCGCATGCCATCGTAGGCAGTCTCATCACCCCATCCCCTCCATAAACTTATCAAGCTGAGTCTTGAAGCCAGTTAGGTTTTGTGCCCCACTGCTCCCCTTGGAAGGCTGCTCCAGATCACTCTTAGAAACCTTCATCTAATTTCAAGCCTAAACTTGTTGATGGCCGGTTTATAGCCATTTGTTCTTGTGTCCACATTGGCGCTTAACTTAAATAACTCCTCTGCCTCCCTGGTATTTATCCCTCTGATGTATTTATAGACTGCAATCATATTTCCCCTCAGCCTTCTTTTGGCTAGGCTAAACAAGTCAAGCTCTTTGAGTCTCCTCTGATAAGGTAGATTTTCCATTCCTCGGATCATCCTAGTAGCCCTTCTTTGCACCTGTTGCAGTTTGAATTCATTTTTCTTAAACATGGGAGACCAGAATTCACACAGTATTCCAGATGAGATCTTACCAGTGCCTTGTATAATGGTACTAACACTTCCCTGTCTCTATTGGAAATATCTCACCTGATGCATCCTAGGACTGCATTAGACTTTTTCACCGCCGCATCACATTGACAGCTCATAGTCATACTGTGATCAGTCAACACACCCAGGTCTTTCTCCTCCTCTGTCACTTCCAACTGATAAGTCCCCAGTTTATAGTATAAATTCTTGTTGTTAGTCCCTAAATGCATGATCTTGCACTTTGCATTAAATTTCATCCCATTTCTATTACTCCAGTTTACAAGGTCATCCAGATCTTCTTGTAGAATCATAGAATCATAGAATCTCAGGGTTGGAAGGGACCTCAGGAGGTCATCTAGTCCAACCCCCTGCTCAAAGCAGGACCAAACCCAACTAAATCAGCCCAGCCAGGGCTTTGTCAAGCCTGACCTTAAAAACCTCTAAGGAAGGAGATTCCACTACCTCCCTAGGTAACCCATTCCAGTTCTTCACCACCCTACTAGTGAAAAAGTTTTTCCTAATGTCCAACCTAAACCTCCCCCTCTGCAACTTGAGACCATTACTCCTTGTTCTGTCATCTTCTATCACTGAGAACAGTCTAGATCCATCCTCTTTGGAACCCCCTTTCAGGTAGTTGAAAGCAGCTATCAAATCGCCCCTCATTCTTCTCTTCTGCAGACTAAACAATCCCAGTTCCCTCAGCCTCTCCTCGTAAGTCATGTGCTCCAGCCCCCTAATCATTTTTGTTGCCCTCCGCTGGACTCTCTCCAATTTATCCACATCCTTCTTGTAGTGTGGGGCCCAAAACTGGACACAGTACTCCAAATGAGGCCTCACCAGTGCTGAGTAGAGGGGAATGATCACATCCCTCGATCTGCTGGAAATGCCCCTACTTATACAACCCAAAATGCCATTAGCCTTCTTGGCAACAAGGGCACACTGTTGACTCATATTCAGCTTTTCGTCCACCGTAACCCCTAGGTCCTTTTCTGCAGAACTGCTGCCCAGCCATTCGGTCCCTAGTCTATAGCAGTGCATGGGATTCTTTCGTCCTAAATGCAGGACTCTGCACTTGTCCTTGTTGAACCTCATCATATTTCTTTTGGCCCAATCCTCTAATTTGTCTAGGTCCCTCTGTATCCTATCCCTACCCTCCAGCGTATCAACCACTCCTCCCAGTTTAGTGTCATCTGCAAACTTGCTAAGGGTGCAGTCCACACCATCTTCCAGATCGTTAATGAAGATATTGAATAAAACCGGCCCCAGCACCGACCCTTGGGGCACTCCACTTGATACCGGCTGCCAACTAGACAAGGAACCATTGATCACTACCCGTTGAGCCCGACCATCTAGCCAGTTTTCTATCCACCTTACCGTCCATTCATCCAGCCCATACTTCTTTAACTTGCTGGCAAGAATACTGTGGGAGACTGTATCAAAAGCTTTGCTAAAGTCCAGAAATAGCACATCCACTGCTTTCCCCTCATCCACAGAGCCGGTTATCTTATCATAGAAGGCAATTAGGTTAGTCAGGCATGACTTGCCCTTGGTGAATCCATGCTGACTGTTCCTGATCACTTTCCCCTCCTTTAAGTGGTTCAGGATTGATTCCTTGAGGACCTGTTCCATGATTTTTCCAGGGACTGAGGTGAGACTAACTGGCCTGTAGTTCCCTGGGTCTTCCTTCTTCCCTTTCTTAAAGATGGGCACTACATTAGCTTTTTTCCAGTCGTCCGGGACCTCCCCCGATCGCCATGATTTTTCAAAGATAATGGCCAATGGTATGATATTCCTGTCCTCCTCCCTATTGGCAATACCTCCCAACTTTGTGTCGTCCGCAAATTTTATTAGCACATTCTCACTTTTTGTGCCAAGGTTAGTACTAAAAATGTTAAATAAGATTGGTCTCAAGACTGATCCCTGAGAAATGCCACTTGTAACCTCCCTCCAGCCTGACAGTTCACCTTTCAGCATGACCCAATGTACTCACCCCTTTAACCAGTTCCTTATTCACTTTTCAGTTCTCATATTAATCCCCATCTTCTCCAATTTAACTAATAATTTCCCTCATTGGGGATTTGTCCTTATGCCCATGAGAGTGTCCCTTGCTCTCCTGGAGGGAAGCCCTGCAGTATCTTTGGGCTTAGAAACCAAGGGCTCCACTCCTAAGCACTTGCTTGGAGACATGCTGCTCCTTTGGTGAGGCTGATGTTCAGGGAGGGTCTCCTTGGCCCAGGTCAGAGAGGGACCTCATGGCCTTCTCCATTAAGAGTTTTCTATGGCAAAGCTCACAGGCTTTGCACATTCTCAGTGGCAACGAGTGACAAATGCTGCACTTCACCGAAATGTGTGTCTCACCAAGACAGTAGAGGCAGCATTGGGGTTCATCACTGACAAAGAAGGATCTAGGGCAAGAGATGCAGTTTTTGAAGCCTGGGACTCTAGGCATAGCCCCGATCACAGAGAGGGAGTCCCCGGTCTGGGGAAACAAACTACACTAAGTATACAAAAATTAACTGTACCAAGCTAAAAGAATAACTATTTACAATTTTATTTACAGGTTTTCTGAAAGGCTGAAGCAGGAGAGGACACTGGATTCTGACTCAGGCCATGAGGCGGTAAGAAGGAAGTGAGGGGGCATCGACCCACACTCCCTTTCATACCCTCACTTGGGAGCATAAGAAGATCTATTGTGCATGTGTAGGCCAACGGACACTGCTTGTTAAAATCTCTGGACTTGGGCGCATGGTGTGCATGCATATCCCCACATGTAGAATTCACATAGGGACCAGCACTTGAAGAAGAACTGTTTCTTCTTTGGGTGATTGCACGTCTCACAAGCAGATTATCCTGGAGGTGGGCCCGTGAATGGAGAATAACTCCTCTGAAACTAGCATCATTCCTAGATTAAAGGGAAATGGCATAACAAGTAGCAAAGGTGTGGACTGATGACAAAGTTGCTGCTTTGCAAATTTCCCAAATAGGCATTTGCTCCAGTCAATGGGCCAGCACTCTAGCTGGTGGAGTCACATTTGCCAACTGGTACCACAAACAAATGCATGAAGAAATGCAGGAGGAAATCCTCTGAGTGGAAACCATCTGGCCTTTCATTCTGTCTGCAACTGACTGCAATAAACTGTGTTGAGGGCCGAAAAAATGTAGTGTGGTCCAGGTAGAAGGCTAAAGCTCTTCTCACATCTAAAGAATGAAGTTTCTCCTCATCTCTCTGAGTGTGAGACTTCAGGAAGAAAGTTGGAAAATAAATTGCCTGGTTAATGTAAAAATTGAACACCATCCTTGTCAGGAATTTCAGGTGAGGGTGAAGATAGACTTTATCCTTCTGACAAATCATATATGAAGGCTCTGACACTAATGCTTTCAAATCACCCACCCTCCTCACCCAAGTTATCACAATTAAAAATTACACTTTCATAGAGAGGTGAATAAGGAAGCAAGTTTCAAGAGGTTCAAAAGGTGGCCCCATTAATTTTGCCAACACCAGGCCAGATGCCATTGGGGAATAGGTTCTTGCACCTGTGGGTATAATTTATCTGATCCCTTTAGAAATCTGGTGGTGAAGGAGGTTGGAAAAAAGATTATCCACAAGAGGTGAAATGCAGAAATAGCTGCCAAATGTACTGTGATAGAACTAACTGCCAGACTTTGATGTTTTTGGTGCAAAAGATAGTCCAATATGCGATTGATGGAATCCTGCTCTGGAGAAACACCCTTCTGTGGGGACCAGATGGAAAAAAACACTTCCATTTTTCCAGGTAAGTAGCTGAAGGTTTTCTACTATTCAGCATGCTTTCTGTACATCTTTAGAGCATGCCCTTTCCAACAGTGTTAACTATGAAGTATCCACACTATGAAGTGGAGGGCTTGCAGATTGGGGTGAAGCAGGAACCCATGGCCCTGGGAAATCACATCTGGAGCCAATGGGAGAGATAGTGGAGGTCTGACTGACAAGATTAGTAGGGTCAAGTACCAGTGTTGCCAAGGCCAGGCTGGTGCTGTAAGTATGAGGAGAGCGTGGTCTTGGACAAGACTCTGGGCAGTAACGGAATCAGAGGGATGGCATACAGAAGAGAGTTCTTCCAGGATAGCAGGAATGCATCCATTAACAAACCTGGACTCAATTGGCTATGCAAAACCCACACAGGCGAATCACCTCCTGGCATAGCTGAGTTGAATGTGATCCTCCCTGCCTGTTTACTTAAAACATAGTTGCTGTGTAGTCTGTTAACACCAGCAGATTTTTCCCTTACTATGTGGAAGGAAGGCTGAACAGGCTAGACGGACAGCTTGCAATTCCCTGACATTTATATGAGTTTTTAGATCTTGAGAAGACCACAGACTGAGTCTGCAGGGACCCCATGCGCGCCTCCCAAAACAGGGACAATGCATCCGTGACTACTGTAGTGTTGGTTGTGGGGGAACAAAGGAAACCCCCAAACAAACATTCAGAGGGCCTGTCCATAAGTCCAGAGATGACAAAACTAACATTGGTATTCAAACCATCCTGTCTAGAGGATGAGGACTCGGGGCATGCACCAAAACTAGCCATCCTTGTCACTTCCTGAGGTGTAGTCTGGCATGCTGCACTACAAAGGTAAAAGTTGCCATGTGTCCCAAAAACTACACACTGTAGTGACAGGATGAGCTTTTAGTTTCAGAACTAAGCTCCACTCAATGGGCCTTCCCACCAGGACAGCTCTAGTGAATTCTATTCTCTGTACTAGTTTCAGGATTGATTTGTCCCATAAATATGGTCTACATTCTTTGTTCCTAGATGTAAACATTTACAATTAGTCACATTAAAATGCATATTGTTTGCTTGTGTCCAGTTTACCAATAAATCCATATGGTTCTGAGTCAAGGATCTGTCCTCTCCATTATTTACCACTCCCCCAATTTTTGTGTCATCTGCAAACTTTATCAGTGGTGATTTTATGTTTCTTCCAAGTCACTGATAATAAAAATGTTAAATAGCCTACGGCCTGCTCAATGGCAATTCCCCAGTTACATTTTGAGACCTATTAGTTAGCCAGTTTTTAATCCATGTAATGTGTGCCATGGTGTAATCAAAACGCAGAGAGTTGGCCTCCTGTTCCACCCTCCCATACTGAAACCTTCTTGCCTTTGAGGTACCCGCTGCCCTTCCCCAAACTGTCAGCCCTCGGTGTGAGGGACTCACCTGTTGGCTGCTCGGTGAGTAAGAGGCATCCCGCCTGGAGCTCCCAGGCCCAGGCTCGCCTGCTGGAGCCTGAAAAACAGACAAAACCATGCAGTTACTGCACAGCTGCAGCTCCTGTGCATCTGACCTGGCATTGGGCTCAGGGGCAGGGGCCATGCAGCAGGGGAGCAGAGCTGGCATCTGGACTGGTGCCAGCAGCAGCCACCACACAGTGGGCAAGCAGAACTAGCACTGGACCCAGGAACAGCTGCCGCACAGCAGGAAAGCACAGCCAGCACAGGGAACAAGAGAGCAGCACTACCCCGAGGTCCATACCCAGCTGCTGTGGCAAGGCTGCTTCCCCTGCCTGGCACTTGCCTGAATCAAAGCCCTAAAATAGCCTCTATTCATCCCATAACTGGGTTAGAGGCCTCAGCTCCTCTCCAGCAAACAATAAAGGCCACGGCCCAGACAATTCCTCCTGCCCAAGGGCCTCTTCTGCTTGGAGAAGAGGGAGACGACACATTCCCAACCCCACCCACTGCCCGGCAACAAGAAAGCAACAGATCCAAAGAGATGGGGAGGGGGAGAGCCTTGAACCTTCCTCTCTCTGTCTTAGGCTTGGTCTGTACTAGGAAATGAGGTCGATATAACTACGGCACTCAGGGGTGTGAAAAATCCACCCTCCTGAGTGATACAGTGAAAGTGACATAACCCCCAGAGTAGACAGCGCTTGGTCAGTGGGAGAATTCTGCAGTGGTGCCTCTTGGGGAGGTGGAGTACCCCCTCCTGTTGGCATAGGTAGCATCTACATGCAAGTGCTACAGCGAAACCGCTGCACCATTTTAAATGTAGACAAGATCTTAAGCACTTATACGGCCCCCATCGCAGTTGACTTTTAAATAAACTTTGTATTCGTGGATAATCTAAGCACTATACCCAGATGTACAGACTCATAGATTAATAGATTCTAGGTCTGGAAGGGACCTCGAGAGGTCATCGAGTCCAGTCCCCTGCCCTCATGGCAGGACCAAATACTGTCTAGACCATCCCTGGTAGACATTTATCTAACCTACTCTTAAATATTACACTCTTTTCTTAACCTGTGTATTATATAATTTTTTAACATTAGCTTTAATAAAATTTTTAAATCTGAGCATCCCCCAGTCTTTCATGTATTTATCCTCCCAACACCTCTGTGGGGTTGGAAGGTGCTATTATCCCCATTTCACGGATGGGAACTGAGGCATAGAGGGCTGGATTCACAAAGCTATTAGCTGCCTAAAGATGCAGATAGCCCAGTGGGATTTACAGCAGTGCCCAAGTGCTTAGGTCGCAGAGTTCCTGTAAATTCCACCTATCTCTGGCTCCAGATAACTAGATACCTTTGCAAACCTGGCCAAGTGACTTTCCCAAACTCTGTGGCAAAGCCAGGAATTAAACCCAGGTCTCTCAAGTCTCATGCTAGCCCCCAAATCAGTCGGCCTGCCTTCTTCTCTGTTTCTCTTCCTATTCTGCCCTTTGGGGCAAACCACAAGGGACATGGCGGTGCAGCTGCAATAGTCTTTTCATCACTGTAGCCTAGGTTCTCAAACAAAGGATTTGTCCTACACAGAGCAGAGTAAACCTGAGAGTTCATGTTCCAGACCCAGTTGTGAAATCTGGGATTCTGTCAAGGCCAGCAGCAGAGCCATGGGGAACTGGCTGCGCGTGCCTGGAGATAGGAGCTGTGCTGCGCACTGCCCTAGCGAGCTGGGCTGTCTTCAATGTACAGATGTACAGAAAGGACTCGGGTTTGGACAATGCCAAGTACGTGAACGTGACACCGACATAGGACAAAAGGCTCCATTCTTTGCCACTCCCTGCTGTGACCAAACCACAGAAAGACAGGAGCACAAGGGAACGGCCACCCTCCAACCATGCTGTCAGTAACACTTCCAGAGAGAGGGTGCTCTGGGGGCATTGTCATGCAAACCCCTCTGTTACTAACCACCCTCCCCCAGTGCAGACTGGGGCGTGGAGGCACTGCCACCCCCAGCCCATGTCACCGACCCTCCCAGCACAGACAGGGGCACAGAACATAAGAACGGTCCATCTAGCCCAGTATCCTGTCTACTGACAGTGGCCAATGCCAGGTGCCCCAGAGGGATTGAACCTAACAGGCAATGATCAAGTGATCTCTTTCCTGCCATCCATCTCCACCCTCTGACAAACAGAGGCTAGGGACACCATTCCTTACCCATCCTGGCTAATAGCCATTAATGGACTTAACCACCATGAATTTATCCAGTTCTCTTTTAAATGCTGTTATAGTCCTAGCCTTCACAACCTCCTCAGGTAAGGAGTTCCACAAGTTGACTGTGCGCTGCGTGAAGAACTTCCTTTTATTTGTTTTAAACCTGCTGCCTATTAATTTAATTTGGTGACCCCTAGTTCTTGTATTATGGGAATAAGTAAATAACTTTTCCTTATCCACTTTCTCAACATCACTCATGATTTTATATACCTCTATCATATCCCCCCTTAGTCTCCTCTTTTCCAAGCTGAAGAGTCCTAGCCTCTTTAATCTCTCCTCATATGGGACCCGTTCCAAACCCCTAATCATTTTAGTTGCCCTTTTCTGAACCTTTTCTAGTGCCAGTATATCTTTTTTGAGATGAGGAGACCATATCTGTACACAGTATTCGAGATGTGGGCGTACCATCGATTTATATAAGGGCAATAATATATTCTCAGTCTTATTCTCTATTCCCTTTTTAATGATTCCTAACATCCTGTTTGCTTTTTTGACCGCCTCTGCACACTGCGTGGACATCTTCAGAGAACTATCCATGATGACTCCAAGATCTTTTTCCTGATTCGTTGTAGCTAAATTCGCCCCCATCATATTGTATGTATAGTTGGGGTCATTTTTTCCAATGTGCATTACTTTACATTTATCCACATTAAATTTCATTTGCTATTTTGTTGCCAACTTAGTTTTGTGAGATCTTTTTGAAGTTCTTCACAGTCTGCTTTGGTCTTAACTATCTTGAGTAGTTTAGTATCATCTGCAAACTTTGCCACCTCACTGTTTACCCCTTTCTCCAGATCATTTATGAATAAGTTGAATAGGATTGGTCCGAGGAGTGACCCTTGGGGAACACCACTAGTTACCCCTCTGCATTCTGAGAATTTACCATTAATTCCTACCCTTTGTTCCCTGTCTTTTAACCAGTTCTCAATCCATGAAAGGACCTTCCCTTTTATCCCATGACAGCTTAATTTACGTAAGAGCCTTTGGGGAGGGACCTTGTCAAAGGCTTTCTGGAAATCTAAGTACACTATGTCCACTGGATCCCCTTGTCCACATGCTTGTTGACCAGTTCAAAGAACTCTAATAGATTAGTAAGACACGATTTCCCTTTACAGAAACCATGTTGACTATTGCTCAACAGTTTATGTTTTTCTATGTGTCTGACAATTTTATTCTTAACTATTGTTTTGACTAATTTGCCCGGTACCGACGTTAGACTTACAGGTCTGTAATTGCCGGGATCACCTCTAGAGCCCTTTTTAAATATTGGCATTACATTAGCTAACTTCCAGTCATTGGGTACAGAAGCCAATTTAAAGGACAGGTTACAAACCTTAGTTAATAGTTCCGCAACTTCACATTTGAGTTCTTTCAGAACTCTTGGGTGAATGCCATCTGGTCCTGGTGACTTGTTAATGTTAAGTTTATCAATTAATTCCAAACCCTCCTCTAGTGACACTTCAATCTGTGACAGTTACTCAGATTTGTCCCCTACAAAAGCCGGCTCAGGTTTGGGAATCTCCCTAACATCCTCAGCCGTGAAGACTGAAGCAAAGAATCCATTTAGTTTCTCCGCAATGACTTTATCGTCTTTAAGCGCTCCTTTTGTATCTCGATCATCAAGGGGCCCCACTGGTTGTTTAGCAGGCTTCCTGCTTCTGATGTACTTAAAAAACATTTTGTTATTACCTTTGGAGTTTTTAGCTAGCCGTTCTTCAAACTCCTCTTTGGCTTTTCTTATTACATTCTTGTACTTAATTTGGTAGTGTTTATGCTCCTTTCTATTTGCCTCACTAGGATTTGACTTCCACTTTTTAAAGGAAGTCTTTTTATCTCTCACTGCTTCTTTTACATGGTTGTTAAGCCACGGTGGCTCTTTTTTAGTTCTTTTATTGTGTTTCTTAATTTGGGGTATACATTGAAGTTGGGCCTCTATTATGGTGTCTTTAAAAAGCGCCCATGCAGCTTGCAGGGATTTCACTTTAGTCACTGTACCTTTTAACTTCTGTTTAACTAACCCCCTCATTTTTGCATAGTTCCCCCTTTTGAAATTAAATGCCACAGTGTTGGGCTGTTGAGATGTTCTTCCCACCACAGGGATGTTGAATGCTATTGTATTATGGTCACTATTTCCAAGCGGTCCTGCTATAGTTACCTCTTGGACCAGCTCCTGCGCTCCACTCAGGACTAAATCCAGAGTTGCCTCTCCCCTTGTGGGTTCCCGTACCAGCTGCTCCATGAAGCAGTCATTTAAAGTATCGAGAAATTTTATCTCTGCATTTCGTCCTGAGGTGAAATGTTCCCAGTCAATATGGGGATAATTGAAATCCCCCACTATTATTGAGTTCTTAATTTTGATAGCCTCTCTAATTTCCCTTAGCATTTCATCATCACTATCACTGTCCTGGTCAGGTGGGCGATAATAGATCCCTAATGTTATATTCTTATTAGAGCATGGAATTTCTATCCATAGAGATTCTATGGAACATGTGGATTCACTTAAGATTTTTACTTCATTTGATTCTACATTTTCTTTCACATATAGTGCCACTCCCCCCCGGCACGACCTGTTCTGTCCTTCCGATATATTTTGTACCCCGGAATGATTGCTCTGCCACCCGCCATCCCATGTCACTGCCACCCCCACCCCCCCCAGTACAGATTGGGGCACAGAGGCACTGCCACCCCCATCCCGTGTCACTGACACCCCCCCTCCCCTGCACAGACTGGGGCACAGGAGGCACTGACACCCCCACTCCCTGTATCACTAACCCCCACATCACAGAGTGGGGCACAGGGGGCAGCTGCCACCCCCACCCCCCATGTCACTTGACACACACCCCCAGCACAGACAGGGGCACAGGGGGCAGCTGCCACCCCTCCCCCCCCCAGTGTCACTGACCCTCCCCTGCCCAGCAGACTGGGGCACAGAGGCACTGCCACCCCCATCCCGTGTCACTGACACCCCCCCCCCCCTGCACAGACTGGGGCACAGGAGGCACTGACACCCCCATCCTGTGTCACTGACACCCCCCCTCCCCTGCACAGACTGGGGCACAGGAGGCACTGACACCCCCATCCCGTGTCACTGACACCCCCCTCCCCTGCACAGATTGGGGCACAGGAGGCACTGACACCCCCACTCCCTGTATCACTAACCCCCACATCACAGACAGGGGCACAGGGGGCAGCTGCCCCCCCTCCCCCCCCCAGTGTCACTGACCCTCCCCTGCCCAGCAGACTGGGGCACAGGAGGCACTGACACCCCCCCCCCCCCCGCAGCACAGACTGGGGCACAGGAGGCACTGACACCCCCACTCTCTGTATCACTAACCCCCACATCACAGACAGGGGCACAGGGGGCAGCTGCCACCCTCCCCCCCATGTCACTGACCCTCCCCAGCCCAGCACAGACTGGGCTCATTCATTGTGTACTAGCTGTCTGGTGGCCGGGCACATCAGTGACCCCAGCACTTCCGCTCCCTGTTATGGGAATGGCAAGCGCCCACACACAGCCATGTGGGAGGCCCTCAGGAGTCCGCTGCGACACAACACACACGGCACACGAGATTGCTGTATGTTCGGTGGGGTTAGCCCGTGCACAGGCCGTGTGCTGCCAGCATCCAGGGGCAGAGCATGCTCACTGATTTAGTAGGACACCGGTGGGCTTTAGTTGATGTGACTGCATGCTACACACAAGATGCTGCAGGGCTGCTTGCCTTGGAGTAAAGGTTGGTCTTCAGAACTCCCCCCTGGCCGTAGCCGAGGGGAGGGCCCCCCAGACAGGCCTTGCCTGCTGCCTTCCCCCTTCGATTAGCCAGCACAAAGGGGTTCTCACTGAAGAGGATTGGTTGAGAGTCGACCATACTCTCTTGATCTGGCTCCTGAGGCTTTGGCAGCTGGTCCTGGGTCAGGGGGCAGCCCACAGGCTCCTGCATGTGTAGCAGGACCTGGGCTGCCCTTTCTGTGTGCTTGCCAGGTGATGCCGGGTCCTGGGGTGGGCTAGTTACAGTGCTGCTCAGGCCTGCGATTGGGTCAGGGTCTGAATTCTGGCTGTCCAGAGCCACTGGCAGAGGCAGCACAGCGCAGTCACTCTCCATTCCAGAGCTGGCTCGATCACACTGAACGAGCTGAGAGGGAAACAAAAGGGTCAGAAACAGGAAGAAAGAACAGCCAGCGTAAGGGAGAGGAGGCAGCAAACATGGTGCCAGTCACTGCCACCATCGCTCCTAGACACTGGGGACAGGAGAGCTCCCACACACAAAGCCCATCACCACAGCTCCCTGGCTCTGCACTAGGGGAATCACAATCCTGAACAGCCTCACGTGCAATGAAGGTGCACAAAATTCTCATGCCTCCTGGCAAGGCCTTACCTATGGGATCCCATGAGATGGGACCAAGAGGAGAGCTTCCTGCTCTGTCGGCATATAAGGGAGTACACACAACAAGCACATCCGTGTCACATGCCACCTGGATACTTCCTGTACATACTAAGCCCACACTTCCAGCCAGAGACACACACTGAGCCTGCATACACCCACATACACCTCCAGCTCACACTCCACACGTGCTCCAGGGCGTTAAACAGGAAAGGCTCCCGGGAAGAACGTGTAAGGAAATAGCCAGGGCACCTCCACTCGCTCATTGTCACTGCAGAGGCACAGGCTAAAGCCTTCCACCTCACTACAGTGCACAAGAAAGCAGCTCACTGCCCCTGTAGGGGCTAACACCACCCACCTCACTACAGCACAATAAGAGAGCAGCTCACTATCCCTGCTCTCACTATCATGCACACGAAAGCAGCTCACCATCATCACATTGCCTAATGCCAACCACCTCACTACAGTGCACATGAAAGCAGCTCACCACTGTCACACAGGCTAATCACCCACCTCACTACAGTGCACACAAAAGCATCTCACAGTCACCACACAAATTCTTCCCCAACGAAAGGCAGCACAAACGTCTCTGGACCCACCATAGTCACGGCTGTAATGGGGCATTAAAAGGTTGAGGGAAGTCTTGGTCCATCAAGGCCCCAGCTTTCCCCTAGGCGCCATTCACCCTCTCCACAGTGGTTTTATTGGAAGAAGCACTGACCTTCCCTCCTCTAACACTGCAGAGGCCAGACTCTCAGTGGCAGTCTCCTGGTGCACAGCCAGAGCCCACTCCAGGGACGCAGAGACAGTCAGAGCCCAGCACTCCAACCTCCTCCATCCAGAAGCAGGCTAAAGAGCTGTGAGACCCTTTCTGCTCCGATCACATTCTGCAGCCCGAGTCAGGGTGACACTTACAAAAATAGCCCTTCAGGGCGGGGTAGGTGGGTGACTATATTGGCAGCTGGGAGGCTGACGACACGCAGAAATTCCTGGCGCTCTCCTCCTCCCACCCCCAGCCTACCCCATCCCATGCTAAGGCAGCAAGGGGGAGAGTGACGGCTCATATCAGGTTTCCACAGACACTGAGGTCTGGGTGACTCTTATAGAGAGAGAAAATCATACACCTAACTGTCATAGTGATGCCAGAAAAAACTCTGTGCAGATGAAGCCCTTTTGCTGGGATAGCTTATTTCGTTTGGGAAGCTGGTATAAGCTACACTGGCAAAAGAACGCTGCTGCCTGTCTGAGCTGTATCTCTATTAGGAGGTTTGCCAGTCTAGCTATAGGCAAACTCTTCCTAGTGTAGCAGCGCCTGCCACACCATGCTCCTCCCTGCTTTTTTCTCTAACACCAGGGAGGAACCCAGAAACGCTACCTGGGCTGAGACCCTGGGGTGTGGGAGAGCATAGATCCCACTAGTCCCACACCAGCCTGTCTTGCCCACATAGGGGGAAGGAGAGCACTGTCCTCGTCGGGCATTGTGGGGAAGGGAAGGCGAATGCAGCTCTTCTGAGTCTGGAAAGTGAGAAGTGCATTGACAGGTAGGATGTCTCAGAAACCCCCCTGCTTTGGCTCATCCACATCGCTAGCTCCCGAGCCTCTCCAGCTCTCAGTCCGATCTCCAGGGCTGCTGCAGTGCATTCTGGGGATGGACTCCCAGCTTCCGCCCCTTCTCCCTCTCACTGGATTATTTTTACTGGCCAAGCACAGCTCCTATTTTGGGCAACTGAGGATCTGTTAACATTGTGCCATTGACCCAGTCTTGTTCCCCAAGAGCTGGGCTCCTGTTCTAGCATAGGGAGATAGGGAAAACATGCCCCCCAGAGCAGATACAGGGCTAATGTAGTCACAGTCTGTCCTGGTCCATCACTTTGCCCCAGAACAGGGACCCTAATCCTCTTCTGCCAGCACAGTCAGGCTCTGGAATCTAACAGGCAGGACAAGATCCAGTGGCTGGAAGCAGAAGCCAGATAAATTTACACTAGAAATAAAATGCAAATTTTTAACAATGAGGGTATTTAACCATTGGAATAATTTACCTAGGACTATGGTCGATTCTCCATTCCTTGGAGTCTGTAAATCAAGATCTTTCTAAAAGATCTGCTCTGCCTCAACCCGGAGTTATGGGCTTGACGCAGGTGTCACTGGGTGAGGCCAACCTGGATTAACACTGGAGCTTTAGAGGCTGCAGCCTGGGGCCTCAGATTTTGAGGGACCTCCGTGACAAAGTGGGAATGTTCTTAATGTTTTCTCTGAACATGGTGTGTGCCTCAGTTTCCCCTATGTATTGCTTAAGTATCTGGGTGGTGGAATAAGAGTGTGTGATCGTTGCAGAGACCCCTAGAGGACAGGTGTGAATACCACAGGCACAGAGAGTAACCTAGCAACTGATGGCCGCTGCCCCCCTCCCCCCTCCCCTCCTCTGCAAGGTGCTGGGAGCAAAGAGATCAGGTGACCTTTTGCAGAGAAAGGGACAAAGGACAGAGGAAGGGCTACACGGGGGTCAGAGGATGGGCTGGTGGAAACTGGTCAGTTTCCTGTTTTGACACTCGGAGGGGGAAGTCCAGGGCACCAGGAGCTGGATCCCCCCAAGATGGACTTTGCTGTTCCCAATTTCTGTGCTAAAAAGCTCTGTTCTATGCTGTGTTCCTGTTGACTAATAAACCTTCTGTGTTACATGCAGCCTGAGAGTCACTGCTGCCTGCAGAGTTGGGGGGCAGGGCCCTTTGGGGGTGTACAAGGCTTCCCCAGGTATCCCATCCAGGGGGACTCACTGTGGGGAGCTCACAAGGTGAACAGGGGGCTAAACGCTCCGAGGTCAGACCCAGGAAGTGCAGAAGCCAAAGAAGCTTCTTGCCATGGCGTAAGGGAGCCCTGCGGGAAGTCACACTGCACCAGAGTCCTGCCTGGCTTCACTCAGAGCAGTTCTAGAGCACCCAGCCTGGGACCCCCATGACACCCCCCAAAATATATCTAATTTGTATAGTTGATTAGATAATTAAAGCCATAGCATCATGATGTGTATTACTACCAGTTATGTGCCAAAATCCGAATGGTTTTGTTTTAACTTTCACTCAGCTCTATAACGGGTCCATCACGTTTGAAAACAGGAACTGAAATAACCAAGGGAATTTAACAAAAGAGTGTTTAGCCCTTGGCATGGGTAGTGGTAAAGCACAAAAGATCGTAAATATGCAAAAAGGGGCTCCCAAAACAATAACAGCCCTGGGCCCCCTTCATCCTTAATCTGGCCCTGGGTGAGAGGGTCACTCGGTGTTACACAAGAAGTCTCAGTACACGATCATACTGGTCCCTTCTAGTCTTAAAAATCTCAGAATCAATGAATCTATGAAAGAGCCAAGCTCATCGCCCATGACCTCCACTGCACTGGGTACTACACAGACGCAACTCAGACAGAGGGACCACAAATAAGTCTAGCAAACAGTGGACCAGAAACAACTCTGTGCACCATTTGGAGTTGACTCATTCAAGGTTGGCTTTTAAAGGTATAACATACAAATACAAAACATGTTACTCACAGTAAACCCCTGATATCAACCCACACAGAGGGGCCTATACACAGCAAAATAGACTGACACACCCTGGGCTTAAATTCTTGCCCCTTCTCTGGGGTGCTCCCAAGAGAAATCCCATTCAGGACCCAGAGCAGAGGCCTGTAGCAGCTCCAGACCTTCCATCACTTCCACCTCTGCTCAGGAGTGAGAAACAATGAGTTTCCAAGTGGAGCTGGACCTTCCTTCTTCATTGCCCCTCCAGAAGGACCGCATCACTCAGAAATGTGTTTAGCTAGACAGACACAGACACTCCAGATGGCACTGGCTTTCTCTCAGTCACGCTCCTGCAGTAAAATCCACCCTTCTCTAATTGGCTAAAAGGCTCTCTTAGACCCAGCTGGAATTAAAGTGAATGAAACTAACACAGCCAGGAGTAAATGAGGCCATATAGGCTGAACCAGGGCTCATGCTGCATCTAAAACAAGACAGACCAGATGACAGACACGGCTTGTTTAGACAGAAAGGCAACCAGCTGGAAGAATCAGACATACAGCAAGAACTGGGAGCTAATGCTGCTGTGGGAACAAGGAAACAGAAATAGTCACCCTCATTAAACTTGATTGTCAGGCTGCAAAAAACCTGATAAATTACCAATTCACTTCCTTGCCAGCTGCCCTGATCCTGAGCTCAGCCTTCCTGCCAGAGGCCAAGTGGACTAACTGCGCCTCCAGAGGGAAAACCCAGCACCCTTGTCACCCCTGCAGCCCCCAACTCCATGCTTTCTGTGTCAGGGGTATGGACAGGGTCGGGCACAGGACAGCTGGAGGGAGATGAACATGGACATCAGCTGCCACTCCGTCTGAAATGAGACATTTATAGATGCTGCTGCTGCTGTCCCCTCACATTCCAAAATAGCAGCTTGTGCAGCCCTGCATTCCACAGCCCCCAGAAACTCCCAGTCTGAGGCAGGGACCCAGTAGGGCAGCAGTTCCCAAGCAGTCCTTCACGGGGCACCTCATGGCGGGCTGAAGAGAGACAGCTGCTTACAGGGGGCTGGCTCTCCCTTGATTCCAGCTGCTAAGTCACATTAAAAGATGCTAAAAATACATTACATTCTTTCCTGGTGGGACTTTTCTGTGTGAGTCACAACCAGTAGGCAAGAAGGCAGGGCCAGGGGAATGGCAGGGGAGGGAATGTGGAGCCTAGCAATGGTGGACATGGAAGGAAAGGGGAGGTGGAGTCTCGGGATGATATTGGGAAATGGAATGGGACAGGACAGGAGGTGAAGCAATGGAGGAATGAGCAGGGAGGTGGAAAACAGGCACTATGAGAAAGGGAACAGGAAGGGAGGCAGGGCCTAAAAGTGATGGGGTGACTGGGGTGGGAGGTAGGGCCCAGGTGATGGGGGAACAGGAGAGGAGGAGAGGCAAGACAGGGCCCAGGGCAATGGGAGGAGAGGAGAGGTGAAGTGGGGCTCGCTGGCGATGGGATTGGGATGGGCGAGGAAGAGATGTGGAGTGTGGCTGATGGAAGAGACAGGAGGGGGTCATGGCCTCCCTACCTTCAAGGCAGCATTAACCAAGCTGTGAAATCCAGTTAGCCTTCCCTGGACTAAGAACCCCTGTCCCTCCATCCTGGGATTGACACATGGAAGGTCACATAAACTGTAGTGTCAAGTTTGTGTTCTAGACGTGGTGTGCCATGTCCTTTTGTTTGGCCTCCTGCCATTCCAGTTAGATCTGGGACTCTCCTCACTGTCCCATGTTGGTGGGAAGTGCTCCCCTCCCCACCCAGGAGCCTACACCGAGCTCTGCCTGTGGTACTATCTGCTTCTCAGAGGGCACAGGCCAGGTCCTCATCAGGACACGCTCTCCTTTTCTTCCCCCAGGACCTCTTTTATTGGCTGTCTCCATCCCTGGTCAGCCTCCTGCACGAGCCCATCCACAGTCTCAGCGAGGACCCCATCACTTACAGCACGGGTGACTCTTGGTAAGTTGTTACTGGGCAAAGCTGCCAGGGTCCGATAG
Source organism: Platysternon megacephalum (assembly GCA_003942145.1). NCBI lineage: Eukaryota > Metazoa > Chordata > Testudines > Platysternidae > Platysternon > Platysternon megacephalum. The sequence goes on from QXTE01000373.1 coordinate 386,147, forward strand.
TCCAGTCGCAAAGGCTCACTGCTGATGTTCTGGAGAGGAATAAAAAACAGGGAGAGGTCAGGCCAGGAGTGGATTGGCAGTGGCCCTGGAGGTTTTTCGCCTTCCTCCGCAGCATGGGGCAGGGGTCGCTATTTCAGTCACCTGCCCAAGAGTGGCTATTTCAGGAGTGGGTGGGTCAGCTTTTGTGGCCTGCATCATGCAGGAGGTCAGACTAGATGATCATAATGGTCCCTTCTGATCTTAAGTTCTATGATTCTATGATTCTATGAGTGGGATGAGTGGGATAAGGGAAGAAGGAGGGATCAGGCCAAAGAAAGAGGGGCAGCTCCTCCGTGGGCCAATGGGCCTATCAACAAGCAAGGCCTCATCTCCAGGGAAAACTCTCATTGCCTGGGAAAAAGTCCAGCCAGTGACCCAACCACTGTCACCTAGGAAACACTTTAGGCCTCAGCTTGGAAAAAAAGCAACACACAGCACACGCTAACCCACTGTCTCCCAGGAAATGCCCCTGCCAGTGTTCCAAATCCCCATAATTTCTCCTGCCTCTCCTGTGCGTGCCTGACTTGAGGATTTCCCATTCATCCCTGAATGCCCCAGTCCCTGGTGCAGGGCTTCTCACAGACTGATACATTGTCAGAAGGGACAATTAGATCATCTAGTCTCATCTCCAGAATGACACAGGCCATAAAATTTCACCTAGTTACGCCTGTATTCAGCCAATTTGTTTTTGACTACATCATCTTCCAGAAAGGCATCTAGTCTTCATTTGAAGACATCAGGAGATGGAGAATCCATTACTCCCTTTAGTAGTTTGTTCCAATAGTTAGTCTCGCTCACAGTTGAAAATTTTGCCTTATTTCTAATTTGACTTAGTCTGATCTCAGCAAGTGGCCATTGGTAATTGTTATGCCTTTCTACACAAGATTTTAGAGCTTTTTAATATCCAGTATTTTCTTCCCATGAAGGTTCTTATTCATTGTAATCAAGTCACCTCTCAATCTTCTTTTAGATAAGCTAACCAGATAGAGCTATTTAAGTCTCTTGCAGTGATGTTATAGCCTTGTTTGTCCCAGGATATTAGAGAGACAAGGTGGGTGAGGGAATAACTTTCATTGGACCAATTTCTGTTGGTAAGAGAGACAAGCTTCCCTGTGGATGCTCGAAAGCTTGATTCTCTCTCACCAATAGAAGTTTGTCCAATAAAAGACATTCCCCCCCCCCACCTTCCCTCTCTCACAGTAAGGCATTTTCTACACCCCTTGAATAATCTTTGTGGCTCTCTTCTGCACCCCTACAATCCTCCCACCAAGCTCCTCACCTCTGCCTCCTCCTCAAGGAGCTGCGTGGCTGCCTCCCGCTCCCTACGCATCCTCTCCTTCCATAAGAACAGGACAGAGTCAGAACAGCATCCAAGCAGCACAAGCAAAGAGAGAGGGAAAGGGGTCACCACCACATGGGACAGTCCCTCCATCAAGGGGAGGAGAGAGAGGTAGCAACCCCACACAGCACAAGTTGGGCAGTTACCAGGGGAGGGGAGCAGAGACCCCACACACCACAAGCTGGGCAGTTACCAGGGGAGGAAAGGGGAGCCGAGACCCCACACCGCACAAGTTGGGCAGTTACCAGGGGAGGGGAGCAGAGATCCCACACAGCACAAGCTGGGCAGTTACCAGGGGAGGAGAGGGGAGCAGAGACCCCACACAGCACAAGCTGGACAGTTATCGGGGAAGGGGAGCAGAGACCCCACACAGCACAAGCTGGGCAGTGACCAGCGGGGGGAGCAGAGCCCCCACACCGCACCAGCTGGGCAGTTACCAGCGGGGGGAGCAGAGACCGCACACAGCACAAGCTGGGCAGTTACCAGCGGGGGGAGCAGAGACCGCACACAGCACAAGCTGGGCAGTTACCAGGGGAGGAAAGGGGAGCAGAGACCCCACACCGCACAAGTTGGGCAGTTACCAGGGGAGGGGAGCAGAGACCCCACCCAGCACAAGTGGGACGGCGACCAGCGAGGGGAGCAGAGACCCCACACACCACAAGTTGGGCAGTTATCAGGGGAGGAATGGGGAGCAGGGACCCCACACAGCACAAGCTGGACAGTTATCAGGGAGGGGAGCAGAGACCCCACACAGCACAAGCTGGACAGTTATCGGGGAAGGGGAGCAGAGACCCCACACAGCACAAGCGGGGCAGTTATCAGGGGAGGAAAGGGGGGCAGAGACCCCACACAGCACAAGTTGGGCAGTTACCAGGGGAGGAAAGGGGAGCAGAGACCCCACACAGCACAAGCGGGGCAGTTATCAGGGGAGGAAAGGGGGGCAGAGACCCCACACAGCACAAGCTGGGCAGTTATCAGGGGAGGAAAGGGGAGCAGAGACCCCACACAGCACAAGTTGGGCAGTTACCAGGGGAGGGAAGGGGAGCAGAGACCCCACACAGCACAAGCTGGACAGTTATCCGGGAAGGGGAGCAGAGACCCCACACAGCACAAGCTGGGCAGTTACCAGCGGGGGGAGCAGAGACCCCACACAGCACAAGTTGGGCAGTTATCAGGGGAGGAATGGGGAGCAGAGACCCCACACAGCACAAGCTGGACAGTTATCAGGGAAGGGGAGCAGAGACCTCACACAGCACAAGCTGGGCAGTTATCAGGGAAGGGGAGCAGAGACCCCACACAGCACAAGCCGGGCAGTTACCAGGGGAGGAAAGGGGAGCAGGGACCCCACACAGCACAAGCTGGGCAGTTACCAGCGGGGGGAGCAGAGACCCCACACAGCACAAGCTGGACAGTGATCAGGGAAGGGGAGCAGAGACCCCACACAGCACAAGCTGGACAGATATCAGGGAAGGGGAGCAGAGACCCCACACAGCACAAGCTGGACAGTTATCAGGGAAGGGGAGCAGAGATCTCACACAGCACAAGCCTGGAAGTTATCTGGAGGGAGGGAGAAAAGACCCCACATGGCACAAGCTGGGCAGTCATCAGGGGAAGGGAGACATTACAAGGCACTAGCCCCTTAGTGCCACCATCCCTCCAGGGGCAAGGAAAGGCAGGAACTATGACAGAATAAGGACAGGCTTGAACTGAGCTGCTCAGTCCTCTGTCACTCAGCATAAGGAGACCATGACTGAGTCTCACCTGGGTGGCAATGACTCAGCTCAAAGGGATCCCTCCCCCAACTCTGGGCCTGCATATGAAAAAGAGAGGTTACTTACCAGTAACTGTTATTCTTTGAGAGTCACCTCTGTCCATTCATACTGGTGGGACTTGGCGCCCCGGGCTTCAAGCTGTGGAACTGCCATGAAAATCCATGTCCATTGGGAGAAGCACAAGAGATCTCCCGTGAGGGTGACCTCATCGCCCTGCTCTATACAAGGGAGTGCACTCCCAACCACCTCTGGCCCTTCTCCCCAACAGCAGACCCCTGAAGTTCTATAGAACTCAAGGTAGAGGGGAAGGTGGACAGGTCGTGTAAATGCACAAAGGCAACTCTTTAAGAACAACAGCTACTGGTAAGTAACCTCTCTTTCCTCTTCTAGGGCCTCTGTGCTTTCCCACTTGCAGGCAATTAGCAAGCATTCTAAGGCATATAAGCATTCAAGCCCCCATCTCCCAAACAGAGAGTTGGAGCATGATGGTAAAGTTCAAAGAGTGGTGCCTGGTGAACGCATATACTGCTGCTTTGCACCCCTCCACCGAGGTAACCCGACTAAGGCAGACCAAGGATGCTGCGGTGGTTCTCATGGAGCAGGTCTTTAAACCAGGAAGTTCTGGTTTCCTAGCTAAGATGAGACAAGGATTTCTCCCAGTTGATTAACAGTCCTAGTGACTGGAAGAAGTTGCTCACGTATTGGATTGCTGAGGCAAGACAGTCATCAAGGCATGAGTAGACAAGTGACAAGGTTTGAAGGGAGGAGATTGGGGGGATGGATTAGCGATGTGGTGCACATCAGTATGCAACTCTCAAACAGACCCTCAAAATCACTGTTGAGAGACTGATGCTGAGGGCTGTGAGGAAAAGCAGCACAGGATCCTGCTCCTATACTGTTGAGGGTATTTGCCAACAGACAGTTTAGGAGGTGGCCTATATCATCTATGAAACTGCATCCCTTGGTGTTGTGAGGAAAGCAGAATGACGAGTAGGAAAACCTCATAGAATCATAGAATATTAGGGTTGGAAGAGACCTCAGGAGGTCATCTAGTCCAACCCCCTGCTCAAAGCAGGACCAAACCCAACTAAATCAGCCCAGCCAGGGCTTTGTTAAGACGGGCCTTAAAAACGTCTAAGGATGGAGATTCCACCAACTCCCTACGTAAAGACGAGTTCTGTTTGCTCTCTGTGGCAGTGGTGAAGGCGCTGAGGTGGCTGAGGTGGTGCATTCTCTTCTATAGAGTAAGGCAAGGACATCACCTCGCGCAAGAACACTCATGTAGCCCCCCTACCCCGCTCCCCAACCGACATGGCCTTTCGAGGCAGTTCTGCAGCTCAATGAGTCGGACACGAGTCCCACAGGTGTGACTGCACAGGCTCTTAAAGAAGGACTGGAGTTTAACATGCCCCACTCCTCCAGCTCAGCACAACAGAGCATTAAAATTACCAACGCACACCTGTGTGAGCTGCTGGGAGAACAGGGCTTCCTCCTGGCCCTGCACCCTGTTGGTGAGCAGAGCCCCTGGGGGCTGGAATGTGTGGAAGATCACTGCGGCTGCAAAGGTGTGATTTCTAGTTTAAATTAAGTGTGCATTTGGCGATTGCAGATTCTACATGCCTATGCTCTCAATTTATGTTCCTAAGTTTGTGGCACTTTTACTGCTTTGTCCTCAAAGAGTAATAAAGGGAACACTTCAGAAGAAAGATGTAGCTCTGCCAGGGAGGAAATGCCATCACCTGAAGGTAAATGACACTTAAACAAACTCACAAGCCTCATGCATAGCCCCACAACAAACCCCCTATGGTTGACGAGTCAAGGGCGTGGACTCTATGACACTGGAAAACTATGTGAATGTCCTGACACCATGTGGCTGCCCTGCAGGTCTCAGGATAGGGACAGGTCAAGAGCTGGCTGCAGAAGTTGACATGGTCTGACTAAGCTGTAGGCCTGCCAAGAAGCAGTAAGGAAATGCTAGGGAGCCCCTAATACAAGGGAACTCCCATCCTCCTTTTTATTCAAGTCTTCTTTAAAACTTTGCTTCTGTGCAGTCAATCATAATCATAGACTTTAAGGCCAGAAGGGACCATCGCGATTGTGACATCTATACCTCGGCGGAGCGCCCTGTAACCCCCATATTCATCATTTGTGTGCCATGTGAAGTATCGTGGGAAAGATTATGATCTGCTGAAACCCACTGTTCCACCTAATATGTGTATCATTAATGCATATAAAATTATAAGAATTGTGTTGTATGGTTTTCACTAAAATATGCTGTGGGTTTGGGAAGCGCCCAGATACTAGCTCTCCAGAGACAATGACAAGGGAGGTAACCAACGCCCAGGTGGGTGCTGAACAGACATCACCAACCATTGTCCAGCAAGGGAGTTACAATTCAATGACTCACTTGCACAAGGCCACACCAGGGGAATTGCTCAACCTTGCCTGGTGACTCAGCAATGCCCCCCAGACATGCCTGAACTTGTGTTCTCCAAGCACATGGACTAAGGGTATGAAACAGAACACGAGGGCCCATGCTTGGCCTTTCTCCTGCCCCTGCCTATGCTGCAAGCAACAAAGACACTCANGGTAACCAACACCCAGGTGGGTGCTGAACAGACATCACCAGCCATTGTCCAGCAAGGGAGTTACAATTCAATGACTCACTTGCATAAGGCCACACCAGGGGAATTGCTCAACCTTGCCTGGTGACTCAGCAATGCCCAGCAGACATGCCTGGGCTTGTGTTCTCCAAGCACATGGACTAAGGGTATGAAACAGAACAGGAGGGCCCATGCTTGGCCTTTCTCCTGCCCCTGCCTATGCTGCAAGCAACAAAGACACTCAGAAGACTGAAGGCTCCAACAGAGGAGATTGGCCCAGGTTTCAAGGGTGAAACCTGTGTACTATGAACTGCAATATCCAGTGGGGTGAGAAAAACTGCTTAATCTAGATGTTGCCCAGTCTAATAGGATTGAGAGTTTAGACTGCGTGCTTATATTTTATTTTGGTAACTAACTCTGACTTTTTGCCTATCACTTATAATCACTTAAAATCTATCTTTTGTAGTCAATAAACTTTGTTTTCCTGTTTATCTTTACCAGTGAGTTTGCCTGAAGTGTTTGGTAAATCTGCTCAGGTTTACAAAGGCTGGTGTATATCCACTTTCCATTGATGAAGCGGTGAACCAATTAAAAAACTTGCACTGCTCATCTTGAGCAGTACAAGATGGCAGATTCCTGAGGTACAAGGCTGGGAGCCGGGGGAATTGGGCTGATGCCTTTCCCTGTGTGATTCATGAGTGGCTTTGGGAGCATTCATGCAATCTAGCTGGGTGTGGGGCTCCATGTGCAGTTGTGCTGAGTGATTACAGCACCTGGAGGGGTTTGATGCTTGTCACTAGAAAAGCCTTGTGAGAGACAGCCCAGGCTGGAGAGTTAAGGGGGAACAGCGATCCCACACTCCCAGGCTACACCACGGGGATCCTGTCACAGTGATCATTGAGTCTGACCTCCTGCACATCGCAGGCCACGGAACCCCACTCCTGTAATAGACCCTTAACCTCTGGCTGAGTTACTGAAGGCCTCAAATCATGGTTTAAAGACTTCAAGTTACAGAGAATCCACCATTTACTCCAGCTTAACCAAGCAAGTGACCTTGCCCCATGCTGCATAGGAAGGGCACCAAGATGAGAGAATACATGGTTATATATTATTTAAAAATTAAGATTATGGGCACCACAGGCCTAAAATCACCAAAGTGAACAAAAATGCTATTCCTGGGCTCAAAAGTCTGTTGTCCAGACCCTTATAATCTGCTTCCCTTATCAGTTTAAGATTTTGGTCCAAATCTTCAAAGCAATTGATGGGTCAAGTCTCAACTACATTAGAAACCTCATATCCATATGCAAACTGCCAAGATTGATATTTTTTCCCACCATAACCAGACTGATATTCACAGCATCCTCCATTCCTTTTTCCCCCTAGCCCTAAAAATAAAAAAGACCTACCCCATGCAGAGCTTTGTATCATTTCAAAAGGCAGGAGTGTCAGAGAGTACACAAAGTCCATAAGAACCTTGATTTTTGCCAATCTATTTTATATGGCAGATGGTCAGATATGGTGATGAGCAGTAATAGAAATACGGATAAATAAGACGATAATGGCCATATTGGGTCACACCCAATGGTCCATTTAGCCCAGTATCCTGTCTTCTGACAGTGGCCAATGCCAGACACTTCAGAGGGAACAAACAGAACAGGGCAATTATCAAGTGATCCATCCCCTGTGATCCAGTCCCAGCTTCTGGCAGTCAGAGGTTTAGGGACACCCAGACCATGGGGTTGCATCCCTGACCACTTTGGCTAATAGCCACTGATGGACCTATCCTTTATGAACTTATCTAGTTCTTTTTTGAACCCAGTTATACTTTTGGCTTTCACAACATCCCACAGCAATGAATTCCACAGGTTGACTGTGCGTTGTGTGAAGAAGTACTTCCTTATGTTTGTTTTAAACGTGCTGCCTATTAATTTAATTGGTGGCCCCTCGTAAGGCCCCGTGGGTCTAGAATCCTAGGCCTACAGATCTGCTAGGCAGATGGCATCTTCATGCTGCCACCTAGCAGCAGCTGTAACCAGCCTGTGCTCCAATGCCCATGACCTGTTGTGGACCCAGACCATGGGAAGTCCCGCCTTAAGGGGTCTGACAGACAGCAGCCCATGGCTTCTGACTGGCTCCCTGCCCTATATAATCCTAAAGTGCGTTCCAAGAAGTGTTCAGGCATCAGTGTGGGATTACTGTAGCTGTCATAATCATTTCTTGCTCCTGAACTCCTGGTTTCAACCGCAGCTTGATTTGTACTTTGCCTTCTGACTTGGACACTGAAATCAGACCCTTGGTATCGATCCTGGCCTGGAACCTGACTACGCACTCCTACACTACTACCTGCCTCAGGTTTACCCCTGCTCCGACCATTGGTCCTGATTGCCTGTGGTGGGATCCTGACGCCCTGGTTCTTGTGTTATGTGAAGGTGTAAATAACACTTCCTTATTCACTTTCTCCACTCCATTCATGATTTTATAGACCTCCATCATATCCCCTCCTTACTCATCTCTCTTCTAAGATGAACAGTCCCAGTCTTTTTAATTGCTCCTCATATGGAAGCTGATCCATCTCCCTAATCATTAAGGCTAAGATTTTGTCATGGTTATTTTTAGTAAAAGTCACGGACAGGTCACGGGCAACAAACAAAAATGTATGGAAGCCGTAAGCTGTCTGTGACTTTTGCTGCTGCTGTGGCTCCATGGTTTCTCCTGCCACCATGGTGGCTGGGAGCTGTGGGGTTCCCCTCCCCCCGCGCACACGGGAACCCTGAGGAGGCTGTCGCCTGTTGCTGGAACCTTGAAGGGGGACCCTGCAGGAGGACCCTGAGGAGGCCCTCGCCCGTCGCTGGAACCCTGATGGGGTCCCTCTGGCTGCCAGCTCCAGTCCTGCAGCCCCAGGGGCCAAAACAGAAAATGTTACGTACGGACTTCTCTGCAAGTCATGGATTCCATGACCTCCATGACATAAATATAGCCTTACTAATCTTTTCTGTTGCCCTTCTCTGTACCTTTTTCCAATTCTAATGTATCATTTTTGATGTGGGGTGACCAGAACTGCATACAGTATTTGAGGTGTGAGCATACCATGGATTTATATAGTGGCATTATGGAATTTTCTGTCTTATTATCTATCCCTTTCCTAATTGTTCCTGACTGCTGCTGCACATTGAGCAGATGTTTTCAGACATCTATCCACAATGACTCCAAGATCTCTTTCTTGAGCAATAATAGCTCATTTAGACGCCATCATTTTGTATGTATAGTTGGGATTATTGTTTCCAGTGTGCATTACTTTGCACTTAGATAGGTAAAGGACTGTTTGGATTGAGATGCAGCATTTTGAACCAGGACCTGCAGTTGTGTCTCCTTAAAATATGGGCAGATATGAGTTGTGTGTTCCCACCTTTGACTTTACCAGCTGTGTGCAGTTAATGGTGCTGTTTGGAGAGAACTGATCATCTTGGGGCTCCCATCTAATCCAAACAACAGAGGCTTCTGCTCCTACAGCGGGGGCCTGCCTTGTGATTGAGGTACAAGTATAGTGAAGTACAGCATGAAACGATGTTACAGATGCTGGAATAGTCCCAATGAAGCAAGGGAAAAGAGGTATGGGAAGACAAAAAAAGAGGGGCTGGAGAGATGGGGATATTGGTGATCAGAGAGAGTTGATACACCCGAGGTGAGGAGAGGACCCAGAGCTTCCTGTGGGAAGTAGTGCTCTGGTTAGGGCAATTCTGCGGCATTTCCCTCAGAACTCACCACCTTGGCCAAGACATTGTCAAAGTCAGAATGTAAGTGTGAAAATGCTCTCACCACTTTCTCCATTTCTTCTCTCTCCCACTGAGTCGCCTCCCTCACCATCTCCATCTCCTGGGAACAAAGGGGAAGATCAGAGGGCCAGATCCTCAAATGACCCCTGCCCTAGGGGCAGCACCATCACCCCCATAGGAGAAGATATGAGAGTCACATCCCTGAGCACTTCTGGGAGAAGCATTACCACTTTTCCAATCCTATGGAAACAGCAGGTGCACAGGAGCTATGGGGATGAGTGAAATCTTCTACCAGGGACCCATCCACCATGGGCAGGCTCCATAGGCCAAAGCAAAACACTGCAGAGCATCAGAGACCATTCTGACCCATCCCACTCTCCTGAAGGTAGTTATAGCACCCACCTTTTGTAGGATCTCCAGCTCCTCTGGGGTCAGGTCACGGTCAATGGAGGAGATGCTCTCCAGGCTGTTCTTGCGGCCAATGCCAGCTGCAAAGGGGTTGGCAATGATTCCTGGGGACATCTGCAAAAAAGAAGGTAACATCACATGTCAGGAACATTCAGTGCCTTAGACCACAGAGACCCCCACCTGTCCCCCGGGTACTCCGAGCACAGAGATGATCTCGCCCCACAGACCACAGTCATGTACCTCTTGAGACCCTCCCCATCCCCTAGGGCACCCAGACCACAGAGACCATCTCACCCATGTGCACAAGGGCACTCAGAATATGGAGACAAACATCACAACCCCAGGTGTCACACAGGGACATTTTGAGAAAGGGCTCTGACTTGCCCAGGCACCCACAGGGGGGCGGGTGGGGGGAGAGGGATTCTGAGCAACCCTGGCCCCTCACAAGGCAGGAGGATGTCAGATGGGAGGCCTGACACAGCCAGGCCCAAACGGGTATGTCACCCATAGCCGACCATCTTCTCAAGATTTCACAGAGGAGGGTCACGTGTGGCCTCCGCCAAAAGCTAAGAACTAGCTGATTGTCATGGTTATTGTGAGATCTTTGTATGGGAAACAATTTTGGAGCTATGTAACATGTAGAGCTGGGGTAGTCAATAGGCAGACCGCAGGCCAAATCTGGACTGCCAGACGCTTTTGAATGGACCCCGAAATCTTTTTATTTATTTATTATCAATATTGTGTTTTTTTTAATTTCTTCTGGAGTCTGGACCTTGACTATACCTTGACCAAGAAATTTGGACCTTGATAAAACATAATTGACTACCTGTGATGTAAAGTATTATGTTTCAGATCTGTTGGGAATGAAATCTATCACCTGAAGCAGGTGAGACCCTTGGCCCCTCATGGCAGTGGTAGGAGGCTCTGACTGACCCTGGCCTCTCATAGGGTGAGAGGAGGGGGCTCTGACTGGCCCTGGCCCTTCGTTAAGCAGGGGGAGGAGGCTCTGATTAGTCCTGACCCCTGGTGGCAGGGGAGGGGACTCTGGCAAGCTTGGGGGAGGGGCTCTGACCGTCCCTGGTGCATCATAGGGCAGGGGGAGGGGCTCTGACCGTCCCTGGCCCCTCATGGCGGAGGGGGGGGGGGACCAGAGACAGCTCCTCAGCTGTCAGCAGTGACAAGGGAACTGAGTGACAGGGGAGTAGCAACACTGCTGTACCAGCAGTTGGGCCGTACCACTCAGCTGGCAGCGTTGGAATGTTCCACCTGTTGACGTTGGGCGGGGGAAGGGGGAGTTCTCCTAAACTCTCTAGCAGTGTGATTTGCAGCCCGTCTGGCACTGGATGCCAAAGACCTCTGAGTGCGTCTGCTGTGGCGATGTCTGTCTAGGCCCTGCACGCCCAGCAGTCTGTCTGGGGATGTGTGTACCAGGGAGGTCAGGCTGGGGGGAGCAAGAGCCATTCATTAACTCTGCAGGGGGCAGGCCCATGGCTGTGTAAGGACGACTGTGAGTGTGCTCACTGCAGATCTCCCCTGCACCTGCCAAGGGCATCGTGCCACCTGGGCAGCGCTGGGAGAATGTGCACTCTGAGGCCAGGTTTCCTCACACAGCACGTTTGCCCTTTCTGCCCATGAAGATACCAGCCCTGACTTATACCTTACATCTTCGTCATTGATAGCTTTCCCCCCGGACTGCTGCGGAGTGAAACACCAAGCTGGGCACTGACTTCTTGCAGGTCTCTGTCCTGTGCAGGTATATTGTGATTACTCTTCCAACAGTTATGCCGTGCCACGTGATTTCGGTATTGGGACAGGATGGCGGCAATAAAAACGGTTACTTCCTGTAACTGTGGTTCTTCAAGATGTGATGCAGACATGTATTTCCACTTAGGTGTGTGCACACCCAGTGCTGGAGCTGGAGAAGTTTGCTTGCATCTCATGGCTGTAGCCCCTCCCCTAACCATATGAGGCGGTGGCCTGACCCTCCTCAGTTCCTTTGCATCAAACACCAAGATGAGACTCTGATGCAGAGGGGCCGGAGGGGGGTTGGGGAATACACATCTGTATCACATCACGAAGAACCACAGTTACATGAAGTAACCGTTTCTTCTTCTTTCAGTAGATGCAGCTGTGTATTACACTTAGGTGACGCGCAAGCAAGTCGGAGTCTATGTAAGCAAGAATCGCAGGACCATCCTATCAAAGCTTGCATCTGCCCTGGATGTTGCAGTGATGGCATAATGGTTCATGAATGTAGGTATGGACGACCACGTAGCAGCCCTGCAAATAGCCAATATGGAAACGTCACTGAGGAAAGCTATGGACATTGCTGGTGCTCTTGTAGAATGAGCTGACACCGACTGAGGAGGTGTAGCCAAAGCTATTTCATATGCCGTCTTGATGCAGGATGTCTTCTGTTTAGAGATTGTCTGTGAAGAGACTGCCTGACCTTTCATGTGATCTGCATATGACACAAACAGGCAAAGTGAAGCACAGAACGGTTTAGTCCTGTCCAGATAGAAGGCTAGACGTGGCCTGACATGTAATGGATGGAGACACTGCTCCTTCAGAGATGGATGTGGTTCAGGGAAGAACACCGGTAAATATACTACCTGGTTCAAATGAAACTGAGAAACCACTTTAAACAACAATTTTGGGGTGGTTGTAAAGTCACTTTGTCTCTGGAGAACTGTGTATTCACCGCTGGGGAACTCAAGATGGGTTCACATCAGAGCCTGCAACTCACAGACTCTTCTTGTGGATGTTATCTATACCAGGAATGCAATTTTTGACACAAAAGTGGAAAGGGACAAGATATGGGCTTGAACAGAGGTCCCATCAAAGCTGCTCCGCCCGTGTTAAAGTCTCACAGAGGAACTGACTCTCGGATCAGAAGAAGTAGACAAAGGAGCCCTTTTAAGAATCTTGTTGTCATGACATTGAAGAAGACTGATCTTCCCTGAACAGGGGGATGAAAGCCAAATGCACTTTCAATGAACTAAGCGCAAGCCCCAATGACTGAAGGAGCAGCAGGTACTCTCAGACGTCCTGCATAAAAGCCAGTGTCAGTTGAATTCTGCAGGCTAAAGACCACACTGAAAACTGCTTCCATTTCGCTGAATAGGCCATGCTGGTAGTGGGCTTTCTACTGTTGAGCCGGCCTGCCTGGACAGCCGCCGAACACCTGCTCTTCCTCCTCATTCAGCCATGCAGCAGCCACGCCATGAGATGCAGGGAGCTAAGCACGGGATGCAAGGTAGAGCGTGATTCCGAGTGAGTAGGTTGGGATGGAGAGGAAGTGGTACTGGAGGCTGAATAGATAGCGTGAAAAGGCCGAGAACCAGCACTGCCTCAGCCACGCTGGGGCAATGAGAATGACCTTGGCCCAATCTGCCTTCAGCTGAGGATGACTTCTGGGATGATTGGGGGAAAAGCGTACACGAGAGCCGACTGCCAGCTGAGGTGGAAAGTGTCAGACAGCAAGCCTGGAGTGAGGCCCCCTCAATAGCAGAACAGACGACATTTCCTGTTGTCCCTTGTAGCAAATAGGTCGATCGTCAGGATGCCCCAAGCTGCGAAGATAAGCCAGAGGACACTTGTCTTCAGGGACTACTTGTGACTCAAGGAAAAATTCCTGCTGCGATGATTCTGGATTGTGGGGAAGTGAATAGCTCTCAGAGTAATGTTCTCCTCAAGGCAGAATTCCCATAATCTGATTGCCTCTTGGCAGAGTAGCCCGGAGTGCGCTACTCCTTGATTGTTCACATAATACATTGCGGTGGTATTGTCAGTAAGTATGTGAACCACTAGGCCTCTGATATGGTCCCAAAAAGTATGACATGTATTGTAGAGGGCCTGAAATGCCATTCTTTTTAGGTGACAAATCTGAGGAACTGTCCCAGATTGAGTTGTCATTAGAGGAGGTTTTGGAACAAATTGATAAACTAAACAGTAATAAGTCACCAGGACCAGATGGGATTCACCCAAAAGTTCTGAAGGAACTCAAATGTGAAATTGCAGAACTACTAACTGTAGTCTGTAACCTATCATTTAAATCAGCTTCTGTACCAAATGACTGGAGGATAGCTAATGTGACACCAATTTTTAAAAAGGGCTCCAGAGGTGATCCCGGCAATTACAGGCCAGTAAACTTGACTTCAGTACTGGGCAAACTGGTTGAAACTATAGTAAAGAACAAAATTGTCAGACACATTGATGAACATAATTTGTTGGGGAAGAGTCAACATAGTTTCACCAATCTACTAGAATTCTTTAAGGGGGTTAAGAAGCATGTGGACAAGATGGATCCAGTGGATATAGTATACTTAGGTTTTCAGAAAGCCTTTGACAAGGTCCCTCACGAAAGGCTCTAAAGCAAAGTAAGCTGTCATGGGATAAGAGGGAAGGTCCTTTCATGGATTGGGAACTGGTTAAAGGATAGGAAACGAAGGGTAGGAATCAATGGTCACTTTTCAGAATGGAGAGAGGTAAATAGTGGTGCCCCCAGGGGTCTGTACTGGGACCAGTCCTATTCAACATATTCATAAATGATCTGGAAAAAGGAGTAAACAGTGAGGTGGCAAAATTTGCAGATGATACAAAACTACTCAAGATAGATAAGTCCCAGGCAGATTGCGAAGAGCTACAAAAGGATCTCTCAAAACTAGGTGACTGGGCAACAAAATGGCAGATGAAATTCAATGTTGATAAATGCAAAGTAATGCACATTGGAAAACATAATCCCAAATCTACGTACAAAATGATGGGTCTAAATTAGCTCTCTTGTGCTCTGTCAGAGAGGGTTACCTTAAGAATGAATGCTGGGTTGGTTCTGAGGACCACCTCATCCCAATGGAAAGTACGGTACTGAGGCTCTGTGGGTAAAACTCCTTTTTCCAGCCTCAGACCTTGACCATGAAAAAATACAGCAGTGCTCACTTTACCTCTTGTCTGTGCCTGGGGAACACAATTCAGGCTCCAGGTAGCGATCACATGGCTGAAAGGGGGCTTTATCAATGATGCTATCCTCAGAATCTCATCATGTGTCAGTGGCTAGCAATTGGCTGAGGCCTTTTACAGATAATCACACTTATACTAGCCACAAGGAAGGATGGCCTAATGGATAAGGCCTTGTGCTGGAAAGCAGAAACCCTGGTTCAATCTCCAGATCTGCCACACTCTGTATGAGCTTGGGCAGGTCACTCCCCCCAGTTCATGTCTCAGCTCTCTATCTCTAAGGGTATCAGGATAGAGCTATGAGATGCAGATCTACTATGGCAATGGAGCCAATCTAAAAAAGTGCCTAGATAGAGAGGAAATGTGCTTTTCCAAGGCCCACGGATAAGCTGTTTTGTAGTAACTGCTGAATGTGCTTGCAGGACATGTGGAACTGATTGATTTCTTCCTGGAAAGCAGAAGCATGTCAGTGACAGGATTCTAGGAAGCTCAGTTCCAGTGGGCTGAGGTTTGGGTGGCTACTGGCATGTATGTCAGAAGACCTCTGACTTAGGCAGCATTCCTTGGGGTATAGTCGGNGTACAAAATGATGGGTCTAAATTAGCTCTCTTGTGCTCTGTCAGAGAGGGTTACCTTAAGAATGAATGCTGGGTTGGTTCTGAGGACCACCTCATCCCAATGGAAAGTACGGTACTGAGGCTCTGTGGGTAAAACTCCTTTTTCCAGCCTCAGACCTTGACCATGAAAAAATACAGCAGTGCTCACTTTACCTCTTGTCTGTGCCTGGGGAACACAATTCAGGCTCCAGGTAGCGATCACATGGCTGAAAGGGGGCTTTATCAATGATGCTATCCTCAGAATCTCATCATGTGTCAGTGGCTAGCAATTGGCTGAGGCCTTTTACAGATAATCACACTTATACTAGCCACAAGGAAGGATGGCCTAATGGATAAGGCCTTGTGCTGGAAAGCAGAAACCCTGGTTCAATCTCCAGATCTGCCACACTCTGTATGAGCTTGGGCAGGTCACTCCCCCCAGTTCATGTCTCAGCTCTCTATCTCTAAGGGTATCAGGATAGAGCTGTGAGATGCAGATCTACTATGGCAATGGAGCCAATCTAAAAAAGTGCCTAGATAGAGAGGAAATGTGCTTTTCCAAGGCCCACGGATAAGCTGTTTTGTAGTAACTGCTGAATGTGCTTGCAGGACATGTGGAACTGATTGATTTCTTCCTGGAAAGCAGAAGCATGTCAGTGACAGGATTCTAGGAAGCTCAGTTCCAGTGGGCTGAGGTTTGGGTGGCTACTGGCATGTATGTCAGAAGACCTCTGACTTAGGCAGCATTCCTTGGGGTATAGTCGGCATCGGGATTGGGTCAAACACTCACAGACTCTGTGGCCAGTGAGGGCAGCCATTGTTAGCATGCTTTGTTCTGCATCTTCTCCATTGTCCTGGCCAGGCATGGTCTGGGAGAGAGACCAACAGCAGCTCTGGGAACATGTCTGGGACAGTTCTTATTGCTGATTCCAGATGGTGCTGCCTGGCCAAAAGCTTTTGTCTCTTACTGTTTGACAAACACATGGAGGGTTGAGACTCCAAAGATCCAGAGGAGGCTGTAAGGCACTGCTTCCCTGGTGCTAACCCTAGCTTTGCTGAGCCACTTCAACACCAAGTTCACCTTCCCCTGATACACCAGACCCAAATCGATTGCAAGCAGGGCAATGATCTAGCCTCCTGGCGCAGTGCTGCTGTCTCTGCGGCACTGTCTGCTCACATATGCCATTGCCATGGTATTGTCAGTGCAGCTCTCCCCTCTCCTCCATCCCAATCAATTCATGCCCCTTTTTCACTCTTGGCCCATTGTCACTCAGTCACTTGGGAGGAACGGTCCCATCTGTGGAGACCAGTGCAGGTTGTTACAACTGTTCTGACTCCGAGATTAGGTGAGAAGTGATGATTCATAAATCTGCCTCTCCACTGGTCTCTCTGCATCTGCTTTCAGCCCGTCTCATATCTCCTCCTGGATATCTCAACATGGCCCAACAGGAGCTCCTGATCTTCCCTCCCAGATCTTCCCTCTCCACACCTTCACTGTCACCGTGCACAGTGCCACCAGCCTCCCTGATACTCAGGCCTCCAAAGTGGGGGTAGCTTTGGTTCTGCCCTCTCTCTAGCTCCCCATGGCCGGGCCAAGATCAAATCTTTCCCTTTTGTCCACCAAAACATCTCTGAGATCCAACCTTCTCTTCCTGTCCATGAAGCTAATACTCCCATCTTCATCACTGCAGCCTCCTTCACATCCACCACCCCTCTCCGGTCCTTACAAAACTTGGCTGCTAAGATCATCTTCTTTGCCTGTTGCTCTGACCACCTCACCCCCTTGATGAATCCCTCCCTTGGCTCCCATATATCACCTTCACCACTGTCCCTCCATACTTGTCTACTCTTGTCTTGAATCATATTGTCCCTGACTCCTCAACTTCACCAGCAATGCAGCCCCCACTGACTGTTGCCAGCTTCTCTCACAGACCTGGACCTTCATTCATGCTGCCCTGTAGGCACAGAACACCTTCCCCAAACTGGTGTGTAAGGTCCCTACCCTGTCCTGCTTCAAATCCCCCTCTAGCCCTGCCTGTGCTGCACCCCTCATGAGAAATGGGTTAAGATGGGTTAAGAGTTGCTGCTGTATAGCAGGGCTTTCTGCTCTCTGTGCCTTTCTGGAAGGTCGGATTTCAAAAATTCGACTTTAAAGTGTAGAACCACAAGAATCATAGAATCATAGAATATCAGGGTTGGAAGAGACCTCAGGAGGTCATCTAGTCCAACCCCCTGCTCAAAGCAGGACCAATCCCCAACTAAATCATCCCAGCCAGGGCTTTGTAAAGCCTGACCTTAAAAACCTCTAAGGAAGGAGATTCCACCACCTCCTAGGTAACCCATTCCAGTGCTTCACCACCCTCCTAGTGAAAAAGTTTTTCCTAATATCCAACCTAGACCTTCCCCACTGCAACTTGAGACCATTACTCCTTGTTCCGTCATCTGCCACCACTGAGAACAGTCTAGATCCATCCTCTTTGGAACCCCCCTTTCAGGTAGTTGAAAGCAGCTATCAAATCCCCCCTCATTCTTCTCTTCTGCAGACTAAACAATCCCAGTTCCCTCAGCCTCTCCTCATAAGTCATGTGTTCCAGCCCCCTAATCATTTTTGTTGCTCACTTCAGGCAACATTCCCCACACAGCACCCCAGACACCTTATCTCTGCCCTCTGGGGGTGCCAACGTAAGGACTCACTGCACTGTAGGTGTCAGCCTGGGGTGGGGTGTCACTTTGTGGCAGTTGTGAGGGTCACTCCATACATACATGAAGACAGTGTTTTTATGGAGGAACCTGTCTGCCACAGGGCTCCTCTGGGCGCTGGCCTTACCTCCCGGCCCTCCCCAGGCTCTCACCTCAATGGCAGCCGCGGCCTTGGGGTCAAAGCCATCACACACAAGCACAAGGAGCTTGTCACCCACACTGCGTAGGATCTGCACTGCCTCTGTGTGCGTCATTCCCAGCAGGCTCTGGTGATTCACCTCCAGGATCCGCAGTCCCACCTTCAGCCGGCCATCCCTGGCAGCGGCCCCAGAGGAGCTCACCTGGAAGGTACAAGAGGGCTGAGAATGGGGAGGGGGACAAGAAGAATGCGCAGAGAGTCGGGGGAGGGAAGGGAGTGGAAGAGAGGACACTGCATGCAGGCAGGAGGGAAAGCAGGTGCCCATGGGTTTATGCAGGGGGGAAGGGAAGGAGAATGAGCACAAGAGAGATATGTTGGGATTGGGAAAGGAGAGCACTTACGCAATTCCTTGGGGAGAGTGGGAAAGGGGAGTGATTGCATGCCATTCCTGGGGCCGGGAGTGGTCAGGGAGAGGGATCACACGTGATTTCTCTGAGAGCACATACACGCGACTCCTCAGCATGGCGGGGGGGAGGGGCTCGTGCGTGACAGCACAACGGCGGGCATAGGGGGAGTGCCTGCCCATGATGCCGGGGAGAGCGCTCGCCCACAACTCCTCAGCGCGCAGGGGGTGGGGAGCACTCAGCCATAACTCCTAGGCACGGTGGGGGAAGTGTGTGAAAAGAAGACAACTCACATGCCATTCCTCATGGGGGGAGCAGGAAAATGCTTGCACAATTCCTCGGGGGGCCAGGGGAGAGCACTCACATGCCATCCCTCAGAGCAGGGAGAGCGACTGGCAAGGAAAGTGAATGAGCACACAGACATTCCATGGGAGGTGGGGGATTGGGGGGAACTTAAGCACACTGTGTGGGGTCTAGCGGGAAGGAACGTGCATGCATGTTTACATGGGGAGAAGTGGGATCAAACAGGGAGACCACATGGGAACTGGGAGGAGGGCTGATTTCCCACAGGAACTCCTTTCTGCTTCCTGCCTAGCAGCCCCTGCTCTGTGGAGGGCACCCTGAGTCTGTTACCTTGGAGATGAAGATGCCCTCATCGGTGGGATCAAAGGGGTTCCCAGCGTGGCCTTTCGCTCCCCCCCGAATGCTGATGCCCAGCTTTTCTCCAGGAGCCTTCTCAATGCAGATTTCCTGTGGACACAAAAAGGTCTCTGTCTCCAATTTGATTTAGTTTGGGCTGAAAATGTGGCTGACAGATTCTGATCGGGGGTCGGGGGGATTGTTGGTGCTGGTAGCAGACCATGCACAGAATAGCCAGGAAAGGACCAGCTCTGTGGTTTCCACCTTCTTTGGCCTGATGGGTTTGTTATGGTGCTCCTTTCCTGTATTCTTCTCCCAGTTCTGGGTCTAAGAGGGCTGAACCTCATCCAGCCTCCAGCCACAGTGACTGTTGGGTGTAACGATGAACTCTTGCCAGTCCCAGGCTGGGTACCTGCCTGCTCATCTGAGACTGGCTCCCGCCACCAGGAGAGAGGGGAAACTTCATCCAGCTGTAGAGCTGCACCTCTGATCCAGCCTTCCATCTAAGCTCAGATAGAGCAGGGACTGCCTGCCCGAGGACAGAGCCCCCTGGGGAGCAAGGGCAGCAGCCCCACTCAAACTGTCTACCCCCAGGAGCAGGGCCATTTAATACTAGTAAAGACCTGAATACAAGGGAACTCTGCTCCTGCTCCGGTTTCCCCACCTCCACTTACTGCATTTCCTAATGGGGAGTCCCAAGGGCAGTGTCCGTGAATTTTCCTACATGCGCTTTTGTCGGTAGAGTTGCCAGGCTGTGCCCAGACCAGGGCTGCTGCTCCCACTTGGGCTCCTCTCCCCTCTCAGAACCTACCTGCATGCCAGGTGGCGGAGGATCTCGTCTCACCAACATGCTCAGCTCCTGTGTACTGGACAGCAGGGCGTTCACAGCCTCTTGGTGGGTAGCATGGCGCAGGTCAATAGTATTGACCTCCAGGATCCTGTCCCCTACTTGCAGGCCACTGCGGGATGCCAGCCCATGGGGAATGACCTGCAGAGAGCCACTGGTGTTAAGGCTGGAAAGAGACTCTGGTGGGAGCAGATATCCACCTCCTAGCAGAGCTGCTGATGTAGCCACACACACCCCGAGCAGACCCTACCCAGCAGGGAGATGAATGGCAGAGCTTCCCTAGGAAATCCCAATGGACTCCTCCTATTAACCCCCTGAGCTGCCAACCCCCTGTGATACCCTCCCCAGACTCCTCCCACTGACCCCCTGAGCTGCCAAACACCCTGTGATACCCTCTCCAGACTCCTCCCACTGCCCCCCTGAGCTGCCAAACACGCCCCTGACACCCTCCCCACAGACTCTTCCAACTGCCCTCCTCAGCTGCCAAACACCCTGTGATACCCTCCCCACAGACTCTTCCCATTGCCCACCTCAGCTGCCAAACACCCTGTGACACCCTCCCCAGAGACTCCTCCCATTGCCCCCCTCAGCTGCCAAACAACCTGTGACACCCTCCCCACAGACTCCTCCCATTGCCCCCCTCAGTTGCCAAACACGCCCGACACCCTCCCCAGACTCCTCCCACTGCCCCCCGAGCTGCCAAACACGCCCCTGACACCCTCCCCACAGACTCTTCCAACTGCCCTCCTCAGCTGCCAAACACCCTGTGATACCCTCCCCACAGACTCTTCCCACTGCCCCCCTGAGCTGCCAAACACCCTATGACACCCTCCCCACAGACTCCTCCCACTGCCCCCCTGAGCTGCCAAACACTCTGTGACACCCTCCCCACAGACTCCTCCCACTGCCCTCCTCAGCTGCCAAACACCCTGTGACACCCTCCCCACAGACTCCTCCCACTGCCCTGCTGATCCAAGGCCTTGTGACAACTCCATGGAGAAGCAGCGCAGGGAATCAAAAGTTTCCACATGCAAACCCTCATGCCTCAAAACAGGACGGTTCCATCCCCTGCCTTCTCCCCCACCCCCAAGCTTCCTTGAGGCATTTCCATCCTCCAGTCTCCTTCTTCTAGAGACTCCATCCCCAATGGCCACATTCCCTCCGACATGCCCAGACTGGGCTGCCCACATGGGTCCCTACCTTTGAGATAAAGACACCTGGTTCATGAATCCCAAACGGGTGGCTCGAATGGTCACTGCCTCCAACAATGCTGAGCCCCAGGGGCCCCCCAGCTTTGACCAGACAGATCTCCTGCAGGGAACAAAGAGCATACAGCCAGGGAGAGGGCAAGGAGTACCAAGCAGCGACTGTGCCTAGAAAACTCCCCCCAGACACAGAGACCCTGCTTGGGAATGAGCGTCAAGGAGGCTCCCGCAACACATGGGAGACCCAGCCACTTCCCAACAGCCCAACAACATGGTGGCCAGTCCTTTGAGGGACAGCTCGGAACCCCAATCCTGTCCAATTAACAGAGCACCGGGCCAATCAAAGCCCCAAATCCCAACAGCCAACCTTACCTCGATGGGGTACTGGTCCTCCAGGCCTTTGGGCAGATGGTTCCTTTGCAGCAGAGGCGTCTCCTCAGGCGGGCTCTCCCCATGGCTGGGAGGTGGTGGTGGGGAGTGCGTGCGCACTCGCTGCACCACTGGTGAGTCTCCCTCGCTGAGCTGCTGTGCACCCTCTCTCTCTACCAGCAGCGCGATGGTGGGGGAGGATGCGGTAAGCAGCGCTACTGCCTGATCATGCCTGGCTTCTGTCATGTCTACCCCATTGATCTAGAACAACCCGCAAACCCAGTGTCAGCACATCACCCCAGTACACCCTGCCCTGCCAGGCACCTTGCTGAGCGTCAAATGGGACCCCATCCCACTGGGAGATCTGCCCAGCACCCTGTCCCCCATGTGCCTCACTACCCTTTCCTAGATGGCGGAGCCCTGAGTAGCTGCCGATATCCCACTTGGCCAGACATCTAGCTGCGCATCAATGCCCCCTCCCACCACCTTACATGGCAGAGCCCAGAGTAGCAGCCAGCGCCTCAGCAATGTATCAGGAGAGCACATCGGCTAAGCACCAAGACCCAGCTTCCTGGAGTCCCATCACACAAGCTAGCCATCCCCACAACTCTGCTCCTGTTTAATAATTACCCAGGAAACTGTGCCTCACCCTGCACTGGCTCTGCACAGACGCCCACACCCTAGCTCCCACACCTGCACACACGCACACCCTAGCTCCCACACCCTAGCTCCCACACCTGCACACACGCACACCCTAGCTCCCACACCCTAGCTCCCACACCTGCACACACCCACACCTGCACACTCCCACACCCTAGCTCCCACACCTGCACACACGCACACCCTAGCTCCCACACCCTAGCTCCCACACCTGCACACTCCCACACCCTAGCTCCCACACCTGCACACACCCACACCCTAGCTCCCACACCTGCACACACCCACACCTGCACACACCCACACCCTAGCTTTCCTGCAAGATCACAAATGCCAGGTCCAAGGGGCCACAGTACAGGAATGAGGGCCAGGAAGATCCCAGCGTGGGAAGAGGCTGGAGAGACGCTTCCTGGCAGGAGATTGCCACATTCAGAAAGAAAATTATTGCTCAAGCAATAAACTCTTCAGTTATTATTCTTGTGGACACAGTAGTTCTGAAGCACCTGCTGGTCCTGCCATTCCCCCAGGGCAGAGCCCAAACATGCCAGGCCACCCTGGGTGTAGTAATGAGCCTCTGCCTCTCACAGCGAGCAGAGTGGGAGATGAGTTGGTCCTCATGGGGTGCCTCATTTCCCACCCCTCAGGATGGCTCATGGTGGCCCTTCATCACCACTGGGTACTGCCCTCCTAGGTGTAATAACACCATGTTTCCTCCAATCTGTCAGAGCAAAGCCTGCCAAGGGGCCCTGGGGAACCAAAAGGGCTACAACTCTGCTCTGAAACGAGCCAGACTTGTAATGCCCCGGACAAGCAGGGTCTGGGCTCCAAAGGGCTGGCTGGAAATGTTACCGCTAATCCCCAGCTCTGCACCAGAAAGGAGCTCCCAGACAGAGCCAGCCATGCACAGACTGGGCCTGAAGCATCCTCCCAGCAGGCCTCAGTGGGACATGTGGATCCCGGTGACACTGCCCACAACCAGCCTCATCCTCACCCTCACCAGACCTGGCACTACCCACTCCAGAGAGCAAACTTCACACCCCACCTGAGCCACAGGAGCTTGTACCAAAGAAGGCTGAGGTGAGGCACCTCCTGACATCCCTGGCTCCCATCTTCATTACCTACCCCATCACCTCCTCCCTGGAGCCATTTTCCAGCCCAATCAAGAGGAACACTGGAAGTGCAGGGCTCTCCTTCTGACCACACCACAGACATGGATGGGAGGGACTCTCCCTCTACCCTCACAGTGAGCGGTCCAGGAGGGCCCTCTCGGTGCAGACTCTTCCGATCACACTGAGTACCAGGGATGGGGAGAGAGCCCACCCCAAACACATACAAAGCAAGAGGCTCTGGAGGGGGGGGAGAATAAACCCAGCCACTAGCTCCCGGGGGCCACTAGGGGCCAAGACCCACCAGCTGCACCGGACACACCTGCGGCAGCTGCACAGGCTCCCTGGACTGAGGTCTGGCTTTGCGAACTGCCCTTGGCCTGCTGAGCACTGTTCTTCATCCTGGACCCAGGCTGCAGCTCAGGGTGCTGTGCTCACGGACAGAGCAAGTTTTCCTCTGTAACCCCAGCCCAGCCCTGTCATGGCCAGACAGAGCAGGGCCGGTAAGAGCAGGCGAGGCTGCCCAATGCCCAGGGAAAGGGAGAGCTACCGGCTGCTCTCTGTGCAAGCAGCTCCCTACATGGTCCTGTGCCACAGGGAGGCTATGGCCCCCTGCTATATCTCCCAGTGACCGGAGCCCAGTCTCCATCTCTGTGTAAGCACAGAACTGCCACTGCCCTCTCACTTCTGCCTAGTTCGCTACCATCTGCTCCATTCCCAATTCCATTGCTGCCAACTGATTGCCCTCTGCCTCCACCCCCAAAATCCAGGGACCCCTCTCTGCCCGAGGTCCTGTCCTGTGTCCCCAGTCCGGTACCTTCCCCTCCTGGGCTCCCTGCCCTCCATCCTCAATCCTGTACCTCCTCAGTTCCCCCCCACCCCCACTCCCTACCCTGTGTCCCCAATCCTGTACCACCCATCACGACCTGGGGTCCCTGCCCTCTGTTCCCACTCCTATATGCCTTCTGCCCTTCATTCCATCTCCTCTGGCCTGTCCCCTCCAGCTTCAAGAGGGTTCTGGTTACCTTCCAACACACACAGCCATTGATCAGGGATATTATTCACAACGAAGGAGAAAGACTGGTCAGAACAGGGGTGAGGACTGGAGAGTTAGTAGCCAACCACAGGCATGTTTTTGGGGTGTTAAGTTTGGAAAAAGACCTTGGTTGGGTCCCTCAATCCACATGCTCAAAGCCCCCCCAGCAGAGGGCAGAACTCCCGCAGAAGAAGGGTGCAGAGGAGGTTTTGAGGACAGGGATGAGAGTAGGAAGCTGCGCTGTATTTCTTTTCTCAGGAAAATATAGGCCCCTTAGGACTGGTGGGAGCTAAGACCTAAGAACTGATACCCCCAGCTGGCACCATGGGCATTGGGTGCTTGCTCTTTCTCAGAGAGCCGTGTACTGGCATCTGCCTGCCTGCAGCACTCAGAGGCAGCCTGCCTGTCTCCTGCCCGTAGCATGCCAAGGTCTGCCCAACTGCCTCATTCAGACCCTGGAGGTGGTCACAAACACACACTTGTGCATGCCAGGACTGTCACCTACTGAAAACCTGCCCAGTAAGGACAGGCAGGTGCTGCCCAGTTGAAATCTTTGTAAGAAACAGATTAACATGGGGCCTCTCGCTGGCCAAGATGCTGCGCTTTGACCTGGATTCTCATATTTTGGAGGCTGAGAGCAAGTCATCAAACCCAGGGGCGGCTCTAGTTTTTTTGCTGCCCCAAGCACGGCAGGCAGGCGGCTTTCGGCGGCGCGCCTGCAGGAGGTCCCCGGTCCCGCGGATTCAGCGTACCCGCCGCCGAATTGCCGCCGAAGCTGGCGGACCTCCTGCAGGCATGCTGCTGAAGGCGCCTGACTGCCGCCCTCGCAGGGACCGGCAGGCCGCCCCCGCGGCTTGCTGTCCCAGGCACGCGCTTGGAGCGCTGGTGCCTGGAGCCGCCGCTGATCAAACCTTCAAGGACGAATTAGAAACATCCACTCAAACAGTCACAGCAGTCCCACAGGGCCAATCTAGGCGAACCACGGGGCACTGTCTCCTGGGCATTCTGCACAGGCTCCAATTCACAGAGCTCCACAGAACAGTCAGGAAGTAGGAATGCCGTGGGTCTACAGACACTTAGCAGGTGGGGATGAAATCCCAGCCCACAGGGCCACTGGATGCTCCTGTGGGGAGATGCCATCCTAGCAGCAACACAGCCACCCTGCATAGTAAAAGGCATAGTGGCAGTTCTTAGAATGTCAGGGTTGGAAGGGACCTCAGGAAGTCATCTAGTCCAACCCCCTGCTCAAAGCAGGACCAATCCCCAGACTGATTTTTGCCCCAGATCCCTAAATGGCCCCCTCAAGGATTGAACTCACAACCCTAGGTTTAGAAGGCCAATGCTCAAACCACTGAGCTATCCATCCCTGCAAACAGCTACTGGACAGGCCATGGCCTGCAAAAGCCGTTGCTAAAATGCAGAGAGCCCTGTGCAATGCCCAGACCAGGAAAGCAGCAGTCAGGCTGGAGGAAGAAAGGATCTCTCTCTATGGACTGATACTGCACTCATCCTCATGGTCCCAAGTGCTAGACTCTGATGCTCAGCACTGCAGTCTCTTGTTACTCTGCATACTCAAGCATGGACAATAGGCTCACACGAGCAGGAATGTGCCAATGGAGGAAGAGGAGGCTACTTTTTCTATACAAGCAATGACACCACATGCATCATGTCACCAAGAACAGTGGCTCTCAACCTTTCCAGACTACTGTACCCCTTTCAGGAGTCTAATTTGTCTTGCATACCTCATGTTTCACCTCACTTAAAATCTACTTGCTTACAGAATCAAACATAAACATACAAAAGTGTAGTCTATAGAGCAGCATAAACAAGTCATTGTCTGTATGAAATTTGAGTTTGGTACTGACTTCGCTAGTGCTTTTTATGTCACCTGTTGTAAAACTAGGCAAATATCTAGATGAGCTGATGTACCCCCTTGAAGACCTCTGCATACCCGCAGGGGTACACATATCCCTGGTTGAGAACCACTGACCAAGATGATTGATGACAGCAAGGCCTATGTGTGCACTGAAACCAAATACCCTTCCTACAAGCCCTGATCCATGCAGAGAACGGTCTGAGGGGGTAGCCTACCCACACTGCTGACACTGAGGAATGCTGAAATGGCCTCATCTTCCCACCCTGAGAAGACAGTCTGCAGTCTGACAAACAGCTCGAGAGTCTTTCTGACCCCACTGCAGGGGGTGCCAACCGGTACCATGTGGATCTGGCCTTGGGTGCCACGTGGCTACAGCTACACAATCCTCACAGCACGGCATGCAGAGACACCCCACAGGGCTCTAGCTAGTCTAGGCAGCTCCCAGGGATCAGCTGCTGTCCAGGCCATGGCTCAATTTTGGAAGGCCTAGAAGAAGAGGAGCAGGGAGGGAGGGACGGAGGGAGGAACAGAGGGAGAGATGCTGAGCCACCCGAGCCCCATGTGAGGAAAAATGGTGCCAGGCCCAGCCCAGTGCTCCAAAGGGTTTTCATGAGAAAGGGAAAACAGCGCAGACCCCAGGCCCAGGGATAGAGCAGACAGAAGCCAGCACTGACAAGGCTGTATCAGTGCTTACCCGCACCAGCTCTGTGGTAACTCTTGCTCTTACCACAGCAGCCGGACTAGAAACCCACCACCAGCACCAGGATGCAGGAGCTTCCATTCACTCAGAGGCAGCATGCGAGCTCGGGGAAAGGGGGCGGGAAGGAGCGCAAGTGACACAGATTAGCAGAGAGGTACGAGGTTAGCGGCAGAGGTGGGATCTGTGTCACTGGCACAAGCAGCAGCAGGAACTGGGGACCAAAGCTTCAAATCAAAGACCAGGAAAAAGGGTTGCACCAAGTACCCTGGGCCCCACGCTCGGCTTGACAACCCTCCCCTCTCCGTCTACAGCCTACACTGACCCCCTGGCTTTCTGGAGGGAACTGCCACCAATGCTGGCAAGAGTCACTGGTCCCCTGGGCAGCACCCACAGGGCCCTAAGGGGAAGACTTGTCCAACCCCATGTAGTGCTGCTTCGCAGAGCCCAACGGGGGAGCAGACCCCACCTACCCCCCACCTACCCAGTGAAGCGCTGCTGGAGGGACTCACCACGGTATTGTGGTTCGAGCATTCAGTGTGTAAGGGTGGGCACCAGCCTTGCCAGGAGCCAGTCAAAGCTGATGACAGGCTGGGACAGCATGAGCAGGAGCTGCTGCTCTCCCTTGGGCCCTAGGAGCTGGGAAAGGAGCCCAGAGGTCAAGCAACAAGGAGACAGACCCCTGGAGGAGGGGCCGAGGAGGGACAGTGGGATCTGCTTTCCTAACGCCTATGAACAGAAACAGTAAACGACAGGCTTCTGGCGAGACTCACCAGCACTGCGCCTCCCTCCCATGGCTGCCCCAAGGCCCCACACACTCACCGAGATGACCCGGTCTCCAACGTGCAGCGTCCCGTCCCGATGGGCCGCACCACCCTCTGCGATCCGCGAGATAAAGATCCCCTGAAATAGAGCCACGCGGGTCAGAGCAGCCCCGACCCCATCACCGGAGCGCCTCCATATACAGACCCCTTCCCAGCAGCTGGCAGAGCCCCCTTCCCACCGGGACCAAAGCCCCCTGCCCCTCTATCACACCACTCCCTCACTCCCCATCCCCCTTCTGACCCTCGCCACTCCACACCTCACCCTCGGACTCCTCAGTCCCCCAAACCCTGCGTGGAGCCTCTGGCTCCAGGAAAGCCTGACTCAGCGGGAGCTCAGAATACACAAGCTGAGAGGAGAGGGAGCCAGGACTGAATGTCACTGGCAACCACTAGCAGCCCCACCCCCACCCCTGCCCGCCTGAGCTCCTCTGCCTGGCACAGAGCTAATGACACCCCCATAGGAGTGCAGGGAAACGCCACCTGTCCCCCGGCCTGCAGAGATCTGGGGCTGAGCTCTCCTCCCCCCACACCCACCTGCCCTGCACACAGATGGGGCAGAGCTCCCCTCCCCCGGGGGCTCAGGGAGACCCCCCCTCCCCCCATGCCCACCTGCCCTGCACACAGATGGGGCAGAGCTCCCCTCCCCCGGGGGCTCAGGGAGACCCCCCTCCCCCCACACCCACCTGCCCTGCACACAGATGGGGCAGAGCTCCCCTCCCCCGGGGCCTCAGGGAGACCCCCCCTCCCCCCACACCCACCTGCCCTGCACACAGATGGGGCAGAGCTCCCCTCCCCCGGGGGCTCAGGGAGACCCCAGCCTGCAGAGACATCAGGCAGTGCTCTCCCGAAGGCCCCCCTGCTGGCTCACCGTGTCACCCGCCCTGTAGGGCGTGGAGCCCTTGCCCCCGGCAATGCTGAAGCCCAGACCCTTCTCATTGCGCATGAGGCAGGTGGAGAATCTGTCTGTGGGCGGCGCCCCCTCAGGCCGCTCTGGAAAGCACAGGCCACCCCGTGGCTCTCGTGGGCTGTAATCGTCCTCGGGGCGCAGCGGTGTAACCGTGATGGCGTTCTCAGGCTCCACCATCCGCTCCCGAAGCACCGTCATGGAGACGGAGCTGCCTGAGCCACGCAGCGCCTCCACTGCCACGTGGTGCTCCGCACAGTACAGGCCCACTCCGTTCACCTGGGCAGGGACAGGGGTCAAGGTGGGAGACTGGCCCATGGGAAGTCCCCAACCCCCCATAAAACTCCCCCAAACTCACAAGTAGCCCCCCCACACTGACCCCACAGGGAGACCCCCACACACACACCGACCCCACAGGGAACACCCCCCCACACACACACCCCGACCCCATAGGGAGCCCCCCTACACACACCAACCCAACAGGGAGCCCCCCACACATCGACCCCACAGTGACCCCCCCCCGACCCCACAGGGAGACACACACACACACACCGACCCCATAGGGAGCCCCCCTACACACACCGATCCAACAGGGAGCCCNCACCGACCCCACAGGGAGCCCCACACACACCCACCGACCCCACACGGAATCTCTCTCACACACCAACCCCACAGGGAACCCCACACACACACGGACCCCAGAGGGAACCCCCACACCTCAACCCCATAGGGAGCGCCCACACACACTCCAACTCCCTAGGGAGCTCCCCCGAGGGAGCCACCCCACACACACCCTGCACCATCCCCTCTCCCTCCCATGGTGCATGGCACAGCTTGTTGCCATTCACTTGAGAGAATGCCAGGCTGCCAACACCAAAGCTGAGCCCCAGAAGGAGACACCTGTGTCCTCTCACCACTTCCCTCCTCTCTCACACACCCAGCAAGTCACTCTGGGGGTCACAGATCTTGCTATCCTCCCTTCAGGGAGTGGCCACCAAATTCTATTGCAACGCACAGCTTCTTCCTCCCGTCTCCCTGACTTCAGAGAGATGGCCCCTATTGTGCTGGGGATTCGGGAACAGTTGTAGGGGAAGAGTGGCTAGTCCGGTGCGGGGGACACTAGTTGGTTTGGGGACAAGGGAGGGAGCTGGAGGATCTTCCTGTTGCTGCTTCATTTCACATCAAAATGCTCTTTGGCCTAGGGCAAGGGGCCCTGGGCTGGCAGCCAGGCGAGTGCAAGTCTCAGATCTTCCACTGACTGACCTTAATACGTCTCTTCCCACCACAGCCTTTATTACTGCGCTAGGGCTACCCTTGTGCGCAGCCACGTATCGTTCCCCACCTTTCACAGCGCAACTAACTAAGGGGCTGAGCTGGGAGCAGAACCTAGGTTTCTGACAGGGCAGATCCAAGTCCCACCTGCCTTTCAGAAAGAATATGCCAATCCTATGGGCTTGGCTATGCTACCTCTAAAATGGGGCTACACATACAGACCCACCTTCGCTTTGAGATACACCGATGAATGAGCACTATGTAAATGTAAAGCAACAGTAACAAATAGCATTGAGGAGTCAATAACCCTCAGTCTTCTGCTCTAACAAATAGACTACACTCCCCTTCCAGCACCAGAACTCAGGAGTCCTAAGCCTATGGGTATGTCTACACTGTATTCTTAGTCTGTGGTCCTACAGGTTTGTGCCCAAACCCCCTTACCATCCACACATTAAACTCTCAAACGTGCTTCTTTGAACCAGTGCTTGCTTGAATGGCTGCGCGCCTGGGTTAAAGTCCAAACCGGAGCCCAGGCACTTTGCAGTGAGGCTGCAGGCAAGTTCACTTCAGTGCTGATAGGCCTCCAATGCCCTTCCCACAAGTTCTCCCAAGGAACAGACAAGCTCTTCCGCAATTGACAGGGAAAGAATCCTAGAGCATCTCAGCACAAAACCCCATGGGCGTCCCCCAACACACACAGGAGAGTGCAGAAACAGTGAAGACACAGTAATGTGGGTAGGGCTTTGCTGTGGGAGTACTCATACGTGGGCCAGGCTAACCCGAGAGCTCAACACCCAGGCTGACTGTGCAGAGTAGACATGCCCTGTGTGGCGTTCTATCTATCAAAGAGTTAAATAGGATGGAATTTCCCTGCCAAGGTGGCTCTCCATCTCTGGATGTCTCCAGACCCAGACACAATGCCATTCTCAAAGATGCTTTAGCCAAACAAAAGAAATTGGCTCAATACAGGAACAACTGGGTGAAATTTAATGGCCTGTGTCATATAGGAGGTCAGACTAGTCCGGCCTTCAAATCTATGGAACGATTAATTTAAATAATGCTATTAAGGTTGAAAAACCAGTCATTGATAAGTTAGGAAATGCCAGAATTAAGCTTGCCCCTGTGACAGCAGCATGATCCAGTCTTTAATTCCATGATCACACAGTATTTTTTCTACACGATCCCTGCTTCATTCAGTGCCCATGGTGGGTAGTGAGCAAGACTGGACTGTGTAAGCAGAATGATGCCCATTCCCATAAATGCTACCAAGTTGCTGGCTGCACTCAGGAGGACAGGGAACATGTGGGGACCATAAGGAGTGGCATGAATAGGGAGCTGAGCTCTTGTTACAGACCCCTTGTGTTATTTCTCAGGCCTGAATGCTGACTGCCATTCCTCCCAATTCAGTGATGTGCCATTTGCTCCCTGCACTGGCCCATCCACGCTTCAGAAGCTGGCTACTCATGGGAGTTGAATCCTGCAGGACTCGGCAGTTTTTAAAGATTTTTTGAGGAGGGAGGGGTAGTGGGTCTTATTATTATTTACTATCAGAGCCCCTCGGAGTCCCCGTGATGGACCAGGACCCCATTGCGCTAGGTACAAACACAGAACAAAAAGACAGTCCCTGTCCCAGAGAGCTTCCAGTGTAAGGGTATGTCTGCACGCATTCATGGGGTGTGACTGCAGCTCCTGTAAACACACCTGAGTTAGGGTTCATCTAGCTAGCGTGGAGCAGCAAAGCTGTGGCATGTGCACTTGAGCATGGGCTAGCTCCACAAGTAATTACCCAGAGATCTGGATGGGCTGGTACAGCCCACACTGCCATGTACACTGCCGCATCTTCACTGCTCCAGTACCCAAGCAAGCTACATTAAATTCAGCTTGGATATGTTTCCATAAGCTGTAATCGCTTCCTGAATCGTGATTTCAGTGTAGTCACACCCTCAGCCTAAAACTAGAAACAACAGAGGGATACAGACCAAAGGTGGAGTACAAGAAAACAATGAGTCACTTTTTGTCAAAGGCCAACTGATCAGCCAGTGGGGCAGCAAGGCAGATAGGGAGCAGGGGCTCTCTGCCCACTTGGGGCGTGGGGTTGTCTCAGTGCTGGAGAGATCAGTGCAGCAGCAGTCTCAGTCGTTAAGGTACAACTAAAGGTTAATGATATTAGTTCAACTGCAAGCTCACTGGGGCAGGGAAGTTTTGTTCTGTGTTTGTACAGCTCCTAGCACAATGGGGCCCCAATCCTTGACTAGGCATGACAGCAATACAAATAAATAATCATCTTCATAATCAGATATCGGAGCCATGCCTGCAGCCCACAATCACCCCCCCGCCCCACCCACCCACCCCCAGCACTATACCTTGCCATTTCACGGAAGCTGGGCTCTTACCTCCAGGAGCTTGTCCCCAACACGGACTCCTGCTCGGGCTGCAGGGCCCTCCTCCGACACACGGGAAATAAAGATGCCCTGGAATCAAAGCGTCATGTTAGCAAGAGGAGAGCAGGCCCTTCGCCCCAGGAGCTGATGTTACTGGGGAAGCAGAGAGGGAGGAATTCCCCCTCCTGGGGGTGTATGTTATTGGGAGGGGAATGCCCAGGCCCAGAAGGAGTGGTGCTGTCTCTGGTTACTACATTGTGACCACAGGGAAGTGCTGGTGGTTCAGCCCAGAACTCACGTTCCAGAGATGACACCTTCCCCAGCCCTACCAGACTCCTGTTTCCAAGGGGGTCTAAGGCTAGCCCTGCCTTGCCCTATGTGCCCCCAACACATCCACAGAGCAGGCCCAGCACACGCAGGGGTCAGGCACTACCATGATGGGGCCCACCTCACTTCTAGATAGACAGATCCTGCCCTAGAGCAGGCAGGCACTTCCCTGCTTGGGCAGCCCAGCTCCTTACCTCGTCATCACCCTTGTAGGGAGTGGAGCCTTTGCCCCCTGCGATGCTGATGCCCAGCCCCCCTGTCTGCCGCAGGATAGTCAGGGTCAGCTGCAAGCAAAATGGAAACAGATCACAGCTCAATGCAGAGCGGATGCCATAAAAACAGCTTGAGGATAAGGAGGGTGGCGCGTACAAGAGCGCATGCAAGCCGGCACGCATGCCAGCACACATGAATGCGACTGCGAGTTTCGTTTAAGTGTGTGCATGGCTGCTCGTGTATTTGTGCAAAGCAGAAGGGCTGATGGAGGATGGGGTGGCGGCCACATCTGGTGGTTAGTGCCCAAAGCCATGGCACCAATCAGCCCCGTCTCCATGGAACTGTCCCTAACCTTTATCCCAAGCCCCAACCTGCCAGCGACAAACATATCAGGCACTGAGGCCAACACCACAGCAAACTGAAAAGCAGTGGGTGGGGGCAGGAGACTCGGGGTGGGATGGGGGGACTGAGCAGAAGTTGGGGGGGGACTTGGGGAAGTCAAGGGTGACTGAACAGGAGCTGGGGGGTTGGCAAGGGGTGGAATTGAGCCAAATGGCGAGTGACAGGAGCCAGGGACGGTGCCTGTGCCACCTCCCAATCATATATCTTGGTCTCCTTTCCTTTGGGGTCCAATTCTACGCAGGTGCTGCAAAATTAAGGGCCCCTCCTGACTCTAACATGGCCTGCACTTGGCTCCCACACACAGAGCGACACCAGTGCATAGCCCTGATCAAATTACCCCCTTTGCCCTACTGGCTGCAAACAGGATAGGGCAGCTGCCTCCTCTTCTCTCCTCAGGGACAGGCAGACTCAGGATTCTGACTGGGGCATTCAACAGCTTCCTTCCTTCTCAGCAATCCCACTCCCCCCATCCCACCTGCTTAGCACTCTCCCTAGCCCTGAGAGCAGTCTGTACTGTGTCTGGGCCTCAGCTGGCTATGCCTAAATCCAGGGCCAACAGAAAGTGCTGTGTGAGGAGGTGCTCGGCTCGCACTCCCTCAGTGACAGGGAAAGAAGGAGGTGTTACGGGGGCTCACTGAGCGCCATAGACCCAAGGAGCCAGGTGAGGAGAGCCCACTGGGCAGTGGTGATGGAAATGCACAGAGAGTCCCCGGGGAGAGAAGGGTGCTGGTGTGGGAGGAAGGAAACGGG
Organism: Platysternon megacephalum; assembly: GCA_003942145.1. NCBI lineage: Eukaryota > Metazoa > Chordata > Testudines > Platysternidae > Platysternon > Platysternon megacephalum. The sequence goes on from QXTE01000373.1 coordinate 420,381, forward strand.
AAGAAATTTGCTGCCCTCCAAATGTCACTTCTCTGGAAACAAAGTCTAGAGCAGAGAAAGGCTGCTGCAGAGGCATAAAGCTCTAAGAGCCATCCCCAGAGGCCGCACCGAGGTGGGAGGCCAGAGCAGAGGCCCTGTTTCTGGCATGGTCCCTGAGAGATATGTCATGGCAAGGGAACCACTGAATCTTGCCTGCCTAAGACTGGGGTAGCCAAGGTGCAAGGCGTAGGGACCCTGGAGTTCTTGGAAAAGTCCACTTCACACAGCTCCAGCCGCAGCTCAATGCATGATGTGAGCAGTGTGCGCAGAACTGGACTTTATGAATTGAAGTTGCTTTGTGGCTGCCATATGTTTAAGTTCCATGGTGCTTTGAGAGACGTGCCCTCTGGAAAGCTGCCTGATCAGTCACGGAAGGCTTACAGCCCAGTAAGTCACTAGGCAAATGGGGTCTCTGTCTCTGCTCTCTCTGTTTCCTCTGCCCTTTTCTCGCTTTCCTGTATTTCTGCTCCTAGTTCTGGTTCTAACAGGAATGAACCCTGTGCAGCCTCCGGCCACGGTGTCTTGTTATACTAATCTCAAGAGCAGAGGTCAAATGGATTAAAAACCGGCTGACAGATCAATGGGGAATTATGAAATGGGGGTGTTTCTAGTGGCGTTCCCCAGGGATCAATACTTGGTCTGACATTATTCAGCATGTTTATCAACAATGTGCAAGTAAATATTAACTCACTACGGCTATAATAGGTGGATGAGTCAAAGATTAGAGGAGTGACAAATAATGCTTTAGCCAAACACAAGTTATTGGGCTCCATATAGTGATAACCGAGTGAATTTTAAGACCTTGTGATATACAGATTAGACTACATGATTTAATAGTCCCTTCTGGCCTTAAATTCTGCTAATCTATGAGGACAGAGCAGCAATACAAACTGATCTGGCTGCCTTGGTAACCTGGGCCCACTCAAACAAAATGTTTTTTAATATAGCCAAATGCAACGTTATACAGTACAAACCAGGAATGCAGGCCATACCTACAGAGTAGGGAATTACAGCCTAGAAAGCAGTGACTCCAAAGGACTAAGGGGTCATAGTAGACAAGCAACAGAGCATGAGCCCCCAGTGGGATGCTGGAGTAAAAAGGGCTAATGTGATCCTGTATAAACAGGGAGTAGAGAGTAGGGAGATGATTTTACCCTCTGTATGGCTCTGGTGAGACTGATACGAATACTTGGTACAATTCTGGTATCCAGGTTTGCAAAAAATGTTTTTAAAAAATTGAAGAGGCTGCAGAATAGAGCCACAACAATGATTCAAGGGCTGGAGAAAATGCCTGACATGGAGACTTTTTACAAAAGTGACTGAGAGCAAGGGTTGATTACCATGTATACGTACCGTCATGGGGAGAAAATACCAGATACTAAAGGGCACTTTAATCTAGCAGAGAAAGGTAGAAAATCAACCAATGACCAGCAGCTGAAGTCAGACAAATTCAACTTAGACATTAGGCACAAATGTTTAAAAGTTAAGTGTGATTAATTACTAGAATAAACTATGAAAGGACATGGTGGATTCTCTGTCTCTTGCTGTGTCCCAATCCTGGATGACTTTCTGGAACAGATGCTTCAGTCAAACACAAGTCACAGGGCTTGATAAAGGGGTAACTGGGTGAAATTCAGTGGCCTGTGATATACAGACGGTTACACTAGATGTTCTAAAGGGCCCTCTAGCCTTAAACTCTGTATGTCTTAAGCTATCGCCATTAATACTCTAAGTAGGGGGAAAAACCCTCCCTCCCCTGCAACTAATTCTACAGCAAGTTAAAGCGACGCAGCATGGCAGGAAATAACTGAGTGAGATTCAGCCTGGATACAGGCAGCACATACACCCAGGAGGGAGAAAGCAAACCCCCAATTCCCAATGGAAAGAAGATCCTTGGACCACAGAGGCAGCCACCAGACCAAGATGGGGCGGCAGCAGTGAGTTAGACCAGAGTTTGCAGTGGGGTAAAGCAGCTAGAAAAGCCCAATGGGATTGTGGGAGCAGGGAGGGGCCAGTCTCATTCTCTCTCCAGTTCTGGAGAGACACTACCCCCCATCCCCACAGGGATCCTGTGCTCAGCTTTAGGTCCCTCAGTCCCACACCTCCTGCCCTGGGACAGGGAGGGGAGAGTCCTTCTCTGTCTGCTCTGGGGAGGCCTCACCTGGATACCCCATTCAGCTCTGGATACCAGGTGAGATACTGAAGGAGTGGAGGGTGCTCAGAGAAGAGCCAGGAAACAGCTCAGGGGCCAGAAAGATTGACTCACCAGGAGAGATTAGAAGAGCTAAATCTGTCTGGCTTCTCTAAGCAACAACTAAAGGGGACATGACGACAGGCTAGAAATATCAGAAGTGTGCGATCAGTGGAGAGGTGGGAGCTTATCGCTTGGGCTGTTTAGAACTAGACTAAAGCAAACAATCGAAAAGCTAACCAGGAGTGAATGATCCTGCCCTGGCCCCAGAGATGGGATGTGGTGGGGAATTTCCAACTCTAGCCATACTGGATCAGACCAATGGTCCATCTAGCCCAGTATCCTGTCTCTGACAGTGGCCAGTGCCAGATGTTTCAGAGGGAATGAACAGAGGAGGGCGATTATCAAGTGATCCATTCCCGCGCACGCCTCCCGCCCCGCCCCCCCCCCCAAGCTTCTGGCATTCGGAGGTTGAGGGACATTCAGAGCTGGGGTTGTGTCCCTGACCATCCTGGCTAATAGCCATTGATAAACCTCCATGAATTTAGCTAATTCTTTTTGGAACCCAGTTATACTTTGGGCCTTCACAACATCCCATGACAATGAGTTCCACAGGTTGACTGTGTGATGAAATATTTCCTTTTGTTTTAAACCTGCTACCTATTAATTTCATTAGGTGACCCCTAGTTCTTGTGTTACGTGAAGGGATAAATGACAAGTCCCTATTCACTTTCTCTGCAAGTTTTAGATTTTATAGACTTCTATCATTTCCACCCTCAGGCCTCTCTTTTCCAACAGTCCCAGTCTTTTTATTCTCCCTTCCTATGGATGCTGTTCCATACCCCTAATCATTTTTGTTGCCCTTCTCTGTACTTTTTCCAATTCTAACTTTTTTGAGATTGGGCAACCAGAACAGCACGCAGTATTCAAGGTGTGGGCGTACCATTGATTGATATAGTGCCATTGTATTTTCTGTCTTATCTATCCCTTTCCTAATGGTTCCTAACATTCTCTTTGCTTTTTTGACTGCTGCTGCACACTGAACAGATGTTTTCAGAGAACTATCCCACTTGAACAGCCGGGTATATACTTGGGTAGCTGGCCTGAGCCAAAGTCCGTGCCGCCATGGCCACACTATTTTAGGCAATAGCTCAGTGGTTCTCCACTGGAGATACTCAGCGGTCTTCCAGGGGGTACAGCAACTCATCTAGATATTTGCCTAGTTTTACAACAGGCTGCATAAAAAGCACTAGCAAAGTCAGTACAAACTAAAATTTCATTCAGTCAGTGACTTGATTATACTGCTCAATATACTATAGACTGCAATGTAAGTACAATATTTATATTCCAATTGATTTTATAATGATATGGTAAAAATAAGAAAGTAAGCATTTTTTTAGTAATAGTGTGCTGTGACACTTTTGTAAGCAAGTAGTTTTTAAGTGAGGTGAAACTTGAGGGTACACGAGACAAATCAGACTCCTGAAAGGGGTGCAGTAGTCTGGAAGAGCTGAGAGCCACTGCAGTAGCTCAAGTAACACCCCCATATGTATGTCTATCCACACTTTGAATCACACCTCCCACCTGCTGTGCAGCTGTACCCTATATTCTTTATTCCTTTTAAAGGTTGCTTTGTGTTATCGCTCTTGTTCTTGGTTTGTAGGGAACAAACATTCACAATAAAGGGCTGGTGAGCAGGGAATGGAAGAGCCAACCGATCTTCCTCCCTCGAACTGGCACTAAGGGGAGGGAGAGCAGCCCAGCAGCCCGCACGAGCCAGTAATGGAGAGCAGCATCTAATGAGGACAGGATCTGGGTTCAATGCTAGGTGCCCAGGGGCATCCCTGCAGATCTTCTCAAAGCTGCTCCAGGGGCAGGGACAACTTTTTTTTTTATTGGGAAGGGGCTACAGTTAAAAGATAATAAAATTATAGCTGTTGTGTACACTTTAAAGAGTAGTTTTGTACCACAACTAAATTTATTTACATTTTTCTGTTCCAAACTCAGTGCAATCCTTGTGTTACTAAAAACCTCCAGGTGCCTAAGCTCCTGGGCTCTGTTGCTCCTGCCCATGACAGCCCTGTGAACCTATTGTTATATGCTACCCCTAGGCTTGAGAAATCCCAAGCATCATGATCTGCCGGTTTTCGATATTCTGAGGTCTTGTTTACAATCTCCCTAAGGAACAAGTGGGGCGCCCCCTACCCCCAGCTGTTTGCTAGAGCCCTTTGGAATTCAGTGCAGGGGAATGGGAGCAAAGCAGGAGGAGGAAAAAGTCTGAGTTCCACCTGGATAGAAATATCAGAGCTGTTCTCAGGGTCACTTTGAGCAGCAAGGGAAGCAGGGAACAGTGCTAATTAGAGAGGACAAGCTCATGATGCCTGCAAGCAGAGGCTGCCCCACAAGGAAGGCTGCTCAGATGGTAAGACGACACAGTGAGGGGGGGCCGGCTCACCAGACAATAGCAAGTGTCCAACTCTGTATGGGAGACCAGTATAGACCTCTCAGTCACATGGCAAGTTCAAGAAATATGGACGAGAGAAACTAGTGCTTCCTGCATCAGGATCCTCAGAGCTCCTAGTGGTGACACTTGGGTAGCCCCACATGCTGGGAAAGTCTGTTCTTGACAGGAATCTAGAGGAAAACTGCAGGGAGGTGGGCTGGGCAGCTGTGATGGCTGATAGGACAGTCATTCGTGAATGAGCTTCTCCAGTCTGAATGGGGAACGTCCGACCTCTCAAAGTGGCGACAAATCAGGGATTGGACCCAGACTGCAGTGCCTCTGCCCTTCCTTAGCAGGGGAAGTGGGACAACCACCCCTATTTCCAGGAGTTTCTACTAATTTATTTATTGGCTTTTCCTTGACCCCCATGAGCCTCCCAGACAACAGTCAACGTATCCTCACAAGGCACCTTGCAGGAAGGCAGTACAGGTCCAGATTCTCAAAGGAAGTTAAGGCTCCTCACTTCCCTTGAAATCAATGGGAGTTGGGCACCTAAATACCTTTGAGGATCTGGGCCATACTCCCTGCTTTACAAATTCATAGAATTTAGGGCCAGAAAGGAGCAATGTGTTCCTAGAGGCTGACGACCTTTATAGTACACACCAGAGAACTTTACCCAGGGACTCCCGCAGCCAGACCAGTAACTTGCAGTTGAACTAGAGTGTCTTTTAGAACAACATTCAATCTTGATTTAAAGAATTCAAGTGATGGAGAATTTACTACGGCATTTGATCAATTGTTCCACTGGTTCTTGTTGATGAACTGAGGAATAGTTGGGGAAGTGACTTGCCCAAGCTCACGATTAGCAGTATGGAAAATTTTTTATAAGAAAGGAGATTGAGAAGAATGGGACTGATTATTTTAGAAAGGAGACTGTGATGAAGTGGGACTGTTCTTAATGTTTCCTCTGAATAATGTGTGGGTGCCTCAGTTTCCCCTATGCATTTCTTACGTCTCCAGTGTGCATAAATGGCTGACACTGTCTCCTGGCAACAAATGGCTGGGGCCCTTCCCCCCTGCAAGGAGATAGCTAAAGGTGAACAAAGATCCGGTGACCTCCTGGCCCGGGAAAGAGACAAAGGCCAGAAAGGAAGGGCTGGAGGGGGTTTTCAGTTTGGAGCTGGCTGGGGACGGGAAGTGAGTGCAGACGGGGTTGTCTGGCTCGCTGGGCCCCAGAAGGGACCCGGCTGAGGGGTCCTGTTCTCTGTACCTACAAGCTCTGTTTTAGACCATGTTCCTGTCATCTAATGAACCTCTGTTTTACTGGCTGGCTAAGAGTCACGTCTGACTGCAAAGTGGGGGTGCGTGCAGGACCCTCTGGCTTCTCCAGGACCCTGCCTGGGCGGACTCGCTGTGGGAAGCGCATGGAGAGGCAGAAGATGCTGAATGCTCCAAGGTCAGACCCAGGAAGGTGAAGCCGTGTGAGCTTCTTGCCCCAAAGACAGTCTGCTCCAAGGGAGAGGAGGCTCCCCGAAGTCCTGACTGGCTTTGTGGGGAGCAGTTCCAAAGCATCGCCCGGGGACTCCGTAACAGAGACAAATCACAGTGGACATGATAAAAGTATGTAAAATAATGGCCTAGAGAAGGTAGAGGAGCTTCTATTTCCCTGTCTCACAACAACAAAGGAACATACAATGAAATTGGAAGGTGGCTAATTCAGTTATAAAAGAAAATATTCTCTCACCACATGTAATTTAACTGAGGAACTCACTGCTACAGGATGTCTCTGAGACTAAGAACTTATAAGATTCAAAGAGCAATTAGACATGTATATGGTAACAATATCCGCTGATGTAAAGAAAAAGGTTTGGGAAGGGAGATAAAACCTCCTATTTGTCTTGGTACTGACTGCTGTGAGATGGGAGACTGGACTAGTTGAATCCTGAGTCTGATCCACTGTGGCAAGTCCTGTGCTCCATGGCTGGGGCAGGAGACTTTTGTTTCAGTGTCTGGTTCTCGGACACAGGCCAGCGTCTTAGTCCCAAGATTTTGACACTATTCTATTTTATGCAGATTCTTAGGCCTGGTCTACACTAGCAAATGACATTGGCATGGCTACATCTCTCAGTCTGTGAAAAATCCACCCGCCTGAGAGATGTAGCTATATCAACCTAGCCCTCAGTGTCAACAACACTAATTCTTCCATCGACCTAGCAACTGCCCCATGGGGAGTTGAATTACCTATTCCAACAGGAGACGCCTTCCCATCGGCACAGGCAGCGTCTACACTGAAGTGCTGTGCAACACAGCTGCACCACTGTTACATATTCTTATACTACCCTCAGCACCATAGTATCTGAGCACCTACCACTTGTGCATTAAGTGACATGACTAAGGTCACGTGTGGCTCATGTTCTCTGATTCTCTCCCCAGGGTAGAACTATGCGTACAGTGGAGTGTTTTGACACAGTTTGGAGTTTTAAAAAATGCTGCTCTGTGTTTATGTTAGAGAAAGCTAACTGGCCAAGTGTAGCTAGGACATAGAGCAGAAGGTGGGGAGATTTGTAATAATCCTTAGTTCCTTGGAAGTTTTTTCCGGTCTGGGACCAGACCCTGAGAAAGCCTTGTTTCCTGCAGACACTTACCCCATTCACTGCCTAAACTGGAAGCCACCAGCGGCCCCACCACACTAGATCTAGTCCTGTGCAGGTATGGGTTGGGGGAGGGAAGCGAAGGAATGATATACTCTTATTACATGAGGATGATAAAGTACATTCCAGTCCATTCGTAACTAAGTAGAATGTTAAACAGCATCTACTAGGGATAAACAATTTTAAATCAGCAGGTCTGCAAAACTTGCACCCAAGAGTATTAAAAAAGTTGGCTGAGGAGAAGTCTGGCCCACTGATGTTAATTTTTAATAAATCTTGGAATACTGAGGAAATTCTAGTAGATTGGAAGAGTGCAAATGTCATGCCAATATTCAAAGAAGGCAAGCAAGATGACAGGTAATTACAGGCCAGTTAGCCCAACAACAATACTCAGCAACAAAGCTAATATGGGATTTATTCAATAAAGAATTAAAGGACAGGAATATAACTAATAGAAGTTGACATGGTTTTATGGAAAACTGGTCTTGTCAAACAAACCAGATTTTATTCTTTGATATGCTTAAGAGTTTGGCTTGTAAAAGTTACTGCATAGGGACCTCCTGTGTCAAATTCAGTTCTTTGCTCTTCAACCCCATCATAGAAATGCAGGGCTGGGAGGGACCGTGAGAGATCAAGTCCAGCCCTCTTTGCTGAGGCAGGACCAAGTAAACCTAGACCCACCCTGACAGGTATTTGTTGAACCTGTTCTTAAATACCTCCAATTCCTCAACCTCCACTGAAAGCCTATTCCAGAGTTTAACTATGCTTATAGCAAAAGTTTTTCCTAATATCTAACTTTGCTGCAGATTAAGCCCATTACTTCCTGTCCTACCTTCAGTAGATGTGGAGAACTATTGATAACCATCCTCTTTATAACAGTCCTTAACATATTGGAAGACCTATTAGGTCCCCCCTCACTCTTCTTTTCTCATGACTAAACATGGCCAGTTTTTTTTAACCTTTCTTCATAGGTGAGATTTTCTAAACCTTGTATCATTTTTATTGCTCTCATCTGGACTCTCTCCAATTGGTCCACATCTTGCCTAAAATGTGTTACCCAGAATTGGACTCAGTACTTTAGCTAAGGCCTCATCAGTGTCAAGTAGTGCAGGACAATAAGCTCCTGTTTCTTACATATGACACTCCTGTTCATATACCCAAAAATGTAGCCTTTTTCACAACTGCATCACATTGTTGACTAATACTTAATTGCTTCAGTGAACCTGTTCTTTCCCTAGTGTGGTTTGTATTTCTTCCCCTTGTTAGTAGTAATTGTGTTGAGTAGCTGGTATTAGCCTTCTTAGTAAAGACTGAAGCAAAATAGGCATTACACATCTTGGCCTTCTTGATGTCATCAGTTATTAGGAGGGCTGTCGATTACTCACAGTTAACTCATGTGATTAACTCAAAAAAATTAATGGCAACTAATCACAGTTTTAATCGCACTGTTAATCAATAGAATACCAATTGAAATTTATTAAATATTTTTGGATGTTTTTCTACATTTTCAAATATATTGGTTTCAATTACACCACAGAATATGAAGTGTACACTGCTGACTTTATATTATTTTTTATTACTAATATCTGCACTGTAAAAGTTATAAAAAATAGTATTTTTCAATTCATCTCATACAAGTACTGTGGTGCAATCTCTTTATCGTGAAAGTGCAACTTACAAATGTAGAGTTNCTGCTGACTTTATATCTTTTATTACTAATATTTGCACTGTAAAAATTATTAAAAATAGTATTTTTCAAGTCATACAAGTACTGTGGTGCAATCTCTTTATCGTGAAAGTGCAACTTACAAATGTAGAGTTTTTTGTTACATAACTGCACTCAAATAAAACAATGTAAAACTTTAGAGCCTACAAGTCCACTCAGTCCTAGTTCTTGTTCAGCCAATGCTAAGACAAACAAGTTTGTTTACATTTACGGGAGATAATGCTGCCCACTTCTTATTTACAATGTCACCAGAAAGTGAGAACAGGCATTTGCATGGCACTTTTGTAGCCGACGTTGCAAGGTATTTACCTGCCAGATATGCTAAACATTCGTATACCCCTTCATGCTTCGGCCACCATTCCAGAGGACATGCTTCCATGCTGATGACACTCGTTAAAAAAATAATGCGCTAATTAAATTTCTGACTGAACTCCTTGGGGGAGAATTATGTCTCCTGCTCTGTTTTACCCGCATTCTGCCATATATTTCATGTTATAGCAGTCTCAGATGATGACTCAGCACATGTTGTTCATTTTAAGAACACTTTTGCTGTAGATTTGACAAAATGCAAAGAAGGTACCAATGTGAGACTTCTAAAGATAGCTACAGCACTCGATCCAAGATTTAAGAATCTGAAGTAACTTCCAAAATCTGAGATGGAGGAGGTGTGGAGCATGCTTTCAGAAGTCTTAAAAGAGCAACACTCCGATGCAGAAACTACAGAACCCAAACCACCAAAAAAGAAAATCAACCTTCTGCTGGTGGCATCTGACTCAGGTGATGAAAATGAACATGCGTCGGTCCACACTGCTTTGGATTGTTATCAAGCAGAACCGGTCATCAGCATGGAGGCATGTCCCCGGGAATGGTGGTTGAAGCATGAAGGGACATATGAATCTTTAGCGCATCTGGCACGTAAATAATTGCAATGCTAGCTACAACAGTGCCACACAAACACCTGTTCTCACTTACAGGTAATATTGTGAACAAGAAGTGGGCAGCATTATGTCCTGCAAATGTAAACAAACTTGTTTGTCTGAGCAACTGGATGAACAAGAAATAGGACTGAGTGGACTTGTAGTCTCTAAAGTTTTACATTGTTTTATTTTTGAATGCAGGGTTTTTTTGTACATAATTCTACATTTGTAAGTTCAACTTTCATGATAAAGAGATTGCACTACAGTACTTGTATTAGGTGAATTGAAAAATACAATCTCTTGTTTTTTACAGTGCAAATACTTGTAAACAAAAATAAATATAAAGCGAGCACTGTACACTTTGTATTCTGTTATGATTGAAATCAATATATTTGAAAATGTAGAACACATCCAAAAATATTTAAATAAATGGTATTCTATTAGTGTTTAACAGTGTGATTAATTTTTTTAATCGCTTGAAAGCCCTAGTTATTAGCTCTCCTTCCCCTCCCCCTTTTTCTTTCTCTTGTTCCTAATGTATTTAAAGAATCTCTTCTTATCACCTTTTATGTCCCTGGCTAGGTGTAACTCATTTTGTGCCTTAGCATTTCTGATTTTGTCCCTACCTGCTTATGCTATTCTTGTGTGTTCCTCCTTAGCAATTCATCAATGTTTCCACTCTTGTAGGACTCCTTTTTGATTTTCAGGTAATTAAAAAGCCCCTGAGGGAGTTATATTGGCCTCTTACCTATCTCTCGTTTGGATCAGAATAGTGGGCAGTTGTGCATTTAATATTGTCTCTGAGAAACTGCCAGCTCTTCTGAACTCCTTTATCCCTTAAATTTTCTTCCCACAAGACCTTACCTCCCAGTTCTCTCAGCTTGTTAAAGTGTTTTGGTTGTGGTTTTTTTTTGAAGTCCATTGTCTTTATTCTGCTGCTCTCACTCCGTCCTTTCCCTTGAATCGTGAAATCGATCATTTCATGGTCCCTTTCACCCAAATTGCCTTCCACCTTCCTATAATCCCATACATAGAGTTAACAAGCTCAATCTTCAAACTAGTTATGGTGTTTGCCCCACTACTCCTCTTGGGAGGCTGTTCCAGAATCTCGCTCCTCTGAACCTTCTTCTAATTTCCAGCCTGAATTTATTCATGACCAGTTTATCCCCATTTGTTCTTGCACCAACATTGTGCTCTGGCTTAGGTAGCTCTTCTCCCTCCCTGGTGATTAGCCCCCTGTTGTATTTATAGAGAGCAATCAGATCCCCTCTCAGCCTTCACTTTGCTAACTAAACAAGCCAAGCTCTCAGACTACTCTTGTGAGACAGGCTTTCCATTGTCCTGAGCATCCGAGCAGCCCTTCTCACACCCGTTCCAGTCTGAATTAACCTTTCTTGAGAACAGGCTCCAAACGGCACACAGTATTCTAAATGCCAAGTTATACACCTAGGAACACTGCCAGACCTATGGACTAGGGGACTGCATCGTGGAAGGCAGTGACTGAAAAGGGTTTAGGGGTCGTAGTAGACAAGCACTGAGACGCTGTGGCAAAACAGGCTAATATGATCCTTGGGTATACAAAAAAAAAAACGGAGTAGGAAGGTGATTTTACCTGTGTTTTGTATGGATGGTATTGGTAAGACCAATGCTGGAATACTGCATCCAGTTCTGGTGTCCACATTTATAGGAGGATGTTGAAAAATTGAAAAGGCCACAAAAATTATCTGAGGACTGGAGAAAATGCCTTACAGTGAGAGATGTAAAGAGCTCAATCTGTTTATCTTATCCAAAATAAAAGTGAGAGGTGACTTGATTACAGTCTACAAATACCTATATGGGGAGATTGGCCTCTGGAAATTTCCACTACATGCATCTGATGAAGTGAGTATTGACCCACGAATGCTTATGCTCCAAAACGTCTGTTAGTCTATAAGGTGCCATGGGACTCTGTCGCTTATATGGGGAGAAAATATCTGGTACTAAATGGCTCTTTAAGATAGCACAAGAAGACACAAGACGACCCTGGCTGAAATGGCTAGACATTGAAGGCAGACAAATTCGAATTGGAAGTTGTGTTTTGTTTTTTTTAAAAAGCCTAGCGAGAGAGATTAACCACTGGAACAGACTCCCAAGGGAAGTGGTGGATTCTCCATCTCTTGAAGTCTTCAAATCCAGACTGGATGCTTCTCTGGAAGCTGCTTTAGTCAAACACAAATTATTAGGCTCAATACAGAAGTAACTGAGTGAACTGCTCTGTCCTGTATTATACAAGAGATGGAGCATTAGGAAATCTAATGGTCCTTTCACGCCTTAAAAAATAAAATAAAATAAAAATCTATGAATCACACCCCCACCCCCCCTTTAGGGTGGACTGAAGATTTGTATCCCCAAGTTCCCAAAAACTGGCAGTGTCCTCCACAGGCCTGTAGGTCCTACTGGGCAGACACCAGAGGTACAACTCCACCCTAGGGATCCAGACAAAGGGGGCATGGGAGGTCTGGTCCAAGGAAGGGAATTTATAATTCTGATGCCCAGCATGGGGCTTGCACTTGGGCACAAGGAGATTATTTGTACCCAGGGTGACATTTCTGAGCTATCCTTGCAGGAAGACGGACAAGGTTATTTTTAAAGGGGAGAATTGATTATTGGCTTTTCTCTTCTCCTGATTCCAAAACACCAGATGGGATTTTGCTCCAATTCACCGTCACTCAGAGGCTGAAAGTGGAGAATCTCAGTCCTCAGGTGCGTGTGTCAGGGAGCTCTGAGCCTGCGAGAACAGAGAGTTTGAACGGAAATTGTCTAGCAGCTTTAGCTACAGCAGGAGATTCCCAGCACGTCCTCTGCAGCTCACCTTGTGCTATTGGGAAAGCCCCCTATAGAAATAAGGAAGCTTGCCAGGCCCCTCCCACCCGCACAGCGAACACTGCTAGTTCAGGATATGCTTCTACGGGCACAACGTTCTGAAGAATCGGAGCAGGTTGCACAGAGGGGACTGAGGGACAGTGAAGAAAATTGGCAGCATGTTACCTCCAGAAGAAGGAAGAGGAGCGTCCATGTACCATCAATGGAGATACAGGTGAGCAACCGTTTTCATGTTCTCTCCACAGGTACTAATGCGGAGAGTGGAGTAGATGATACATCTGAGGGAAGGGAGCAGGAGACTCCACCGATTGGAAGGCATGAGATGCACTGTCCTAGGGATGGGGGTTCCATGACCACCGCTCCCAAGAGAAGGAGGAGGGTCGTAGTGGTCGGGGACTCCCTCCTCAGGGGGACTGAGTCATCTATCTGCCACCCCGACCGAGAAAACCAAGAGGTCTGCTGCTTGCCAGGAGCTAGGATTCTCGATGTGACGGAGAGAGTGCCGAGACTCATCAAGCCCTCGGATCGCTACCCCTTCCTGCTTCTCCACGTGGGCACCAATGATACTGCCAAGAATGACCTTGAGCGGATCACTGCAGACTACGTGGCTCTGGGAAGAAGGATAAAGGAGTTTGAGGCGCAAGTGGTGTTCTCGTCCATCCTTCCTGTGCAGGGAAAAGGCCTGGGTAGAGACCGTCGAATTGTGGAAGTCAACGAATGGCTACGCAGGTGGTGTCGGAGAGAAGGCTTTGGATTCTTCGACCATGGGATGGTGTTCCAAGAAGGAGGAGTGCTAGGCAGAGACGGGCTCCACCTAACGAAGAGAGGGAAGAACATCTTCGCAAGCAGGCTGGCTAACCTAGTGAGGAGGGCTTTAAACTAGGTTCACCGGGGGAAGGAGACCAAAGCCCTGAGGTAAGTGGGGAAATGGGATACCGGGAGGAAGCACGAGCAGGAGAGTGCAAGAGGGGAGGACTCCTGTCTCAGACTGAGAAAGCGGGACAATCAGCGAGTTATCTTAAGTGCCTATACACAAATGCAAGAAGCCTGGGAAACAAGCAGGGAGAACTGGAAGTCCTGGCACAGTCAAGGAACTATGATGTCATTGGAATAACAGAGACTTGGTGGGATAACTCACATGACTGGAGTACTGTCATGGATGGATATAAACTGTTCAGGAAGGACAGGCAGGGCAGAAAAGGTGGGGGAGTTGCATTGTATGTAAGAGAGGAGTATGACTGCTCAGAGCTCCGGTATGAAACTGCAGAAAAACCTGAGAGTCTCTGGATTAAGTTTAGAAGTGTGAACAACAAGGGTGATGTCGTGGTGGGAGTCTGCTATAGACCACCAGACCAGGGGGATGAGGTGGACGAGGCTTTCTTC
>QXTE01000373.1:435361-489927 GCA_003942145.1 Platysternon megacephalum
GACTGGAAAAAAGCTAATGTAGTGCCCATCTTTAAGAAAGGGAAGAAGGAAGATCCAGGGAACTACAGGCCAGTTAGTCTCACCTCAGTCCCTGGAAAAATCATGGAACAGGTCCTCAAGGAATCAATCCTGAACCACTTAAAGGAGGGGAAAGTGATCAGGAACAGTCAGCATGGATTCACCAAGGGCAAGTCATGCCTGACTAACCTAATTGCCTTCTATGATAAGATAACCGGCTCTGTGGATGAGGGGAAAGCAGTGGATGTGCTATTTCTGGACTTTAGCAAAGCTTTTGATACAGTCTCCCACAGTATTCTTGCCAGCAAGTTAAAGAAGTATGGGCTGGATGAATGGACGGTAAGGTGGATAGAAAACTGGCTAGATGGTCGGGCTCAACGGGTAGTGATCAATGGTTCCTTGTCTAGTTGGCAGCCGGTATCAAGTGGAGTGCCCCAAGGGTCGGTGCTGGGGCCGGTTTTATTCAATATCTTCATTAACGATCTGGAAGATGGTGTGGACTGCACCCTTAGCAAGTTTGCAGATGACACTAAACTGGGAGGAGTGGTTGATACGCTGGAGGGTAGGGATAGGATACAGAGGGACCTAGACAAATTAGAGGATTGGGCCAAAAGAAATATGATGAGGTTCAACAAGGACAAGTGCAGAGTCCTGCATTTAGGACGAAAGAATCCCATGCACTGCTATAGACTAGGGACCGAATGGCTGGGCAGCAGTTCTGCAGAAAAGGACCTAGGGGTTACGGTGGACGAAAAGCTGAATATGAGTCAACAGTGTGCCCTTGTTGCCAAGAAGGCTAATGGCATTTTGGGTTGTATAAGTAGGGGCATTTCCAGCAGATCGAGGGATGTGATCATTCCCCTCTACTCAGCACTGGTGAGGCCTCATTTGGAGTACTGTGTCCAGTTTTGGGCCCCACACTACAAGAAGGATGTGGATAAATTGGAGAGAGTCCAGCGGAGGGCAACAAAAATGATTAGGGGGCTGGAGCACATGACTTACGAGGAGAGGCTGAGGGAACTGGGATTGTTTAGTCTGCAGAAGAGAAGAATGAGGGGCGATTTGATAGCTGCTTTCAACTACCTGAAAGGGGGTTCCAAAGAGGATGGATCTAGACTGTTCTCAGTGATAGAAGATGACAGAACAAGGAGTAATGGTCTCAAGTTGCAGAGGGGGAGGTTTAGGTTGGACATTAGGAAAAACTTTTTCACTAGGAGGGTGGTGAAGCACTGGAATGGGTTACCTAGGGAGGTGGTGGAATCTCCTTCCTTAGAGGTTTTTAAGGTCAGGCTTGACAAAGCCCTGGCTGGGCTGATTTAGTTGGGTTTGGTCCTGCTTTGAGCAGGGGGTTGGACTAGATACCTCCTGAGGTCCCTTCCAACCCTGATATTCTATGATTCTCAGCTCTGTCCTTAGTGGGGAGAGGGCTATGGGGCAGTTCCAGATGGGTGACCAGGAGCCCCACACACACCTGGCCTTGACAGCAAACATTCTCTCATACCCCTCTCTCCTCTGATTCTGGTCTCCAGATTAAGAAGCCTGCGTCAGTTACACAGGCTCTGGTGGAACACCCGGCTGACATTCTCAGTCCAGACGCGCTCTGTGGACCTTTTCTATTTCTGAGATGACATCTCCGAAACAGAGCAGCCTCACCACTTAGAACAGCAATATCTTGCCCTTCAGTTCCTCACAAACAGCCTGTTGCAGAGCAGGGCAGCATCAGCTCCAAGAAACAGCTGTGGAAACGGAAGCACAGAGAGGGGAAGGGACTTGCCCAAGGTCTCAGAACTGGGTCAAAGCCAGAAGAAGAATCCAGTTCTGACATGTAGTCTTGTGCTTTAACCACACACCATCCTTCCTGTAGCGGCAGAGTTCTATGAAACTGGGTTCCAGCTCCATCAGACACAGAACTCTGGGCTAGATGCGGCCCCTAGTAGTTCTTCTGTTTCTCTTTGGTCTCACATGCCTGCCTAGACCCAACAGTTGTCTCCATGGAGGCGGGGGTACATATCCATAGCCATGGACTCCTGAGGCCACATGGTCTTTGGCCTGGGTTAAAAGGAACCTCCGGCAGGTCATTCCTGACCTGCGAGTACTGGATGAAGTGGAGGGGCAGGTGAGGCTGCAGCACAGTCTTCTATCTCTGCTCATAACTTTCCTTCCTAGGCTGGAATTACGTTTTGTTGGAGAGCTTGTGCAGACATGGGTTTGGCATTTCTAGAGCACAAGACTGAGAACAAACCTCACACAGCTGCAGCACTGGCTCAGTGTGGGTCGGGGGAGAATGGGCTGGGACTAGCCTGCACATGCTCTGCAGGAAGAGGGAGAAGCCATGCTGGCACCTTCTGTTTGGGGGGGACAGCTGCCTCTCTCCAGGATGCTCTGCGGCTTCGCACTCCCACTGGCCCTGTTCCTGCATGTCCCTGAGGCTGCCACAGCTCTCTGGTGAAGGCTTCAGTGCTCAGCCAGGCCTGTTACCTACTGCAATAGGCTGTGACTGAGGTTGTCCTCACACCCACCTGCGAGCACCAGTTGGGGCAGAACACAGCTGTTCATCCCCTGAGATCACGTCCCAGGGTGGCTACCTGCTCAGATGCTAGACCGGATCCTTAAGGCCCTGCTGCTCTGGGAGCTGCTCTCATCCACCCACTGAGAGGCTCCTACTCCTGGCGCTGAACATGCCAAGAGAGGTGGCTGAAGGCCTTCCTCTCTGGGATTCACTCCCACTGACAGTTCCAGCAGAGCCAAGGCTGGTGCCCCACAAGGCATCGGGCCAGGCACGCGGGGCTCATGTCCAAATTTGTTTTTGCTTTCTCTGGCCTTTCCAGGTGCAGGTGCTAGAGCTGTGACTCATGCACTGGAGGACTGCAGCCATCGGTGAGTCCTGGCCTGGTCCTGCAGATACAAAATCACTGTTTCCTTTTGGACACCAAGGCCCCCCCAGGAGCCCAGGCACAGTCAGTGTCTCTGTTCACATAGTAGTTTCCCTAGGGACACAACTTTTGGCTGAAGGCAAGTCCCATCCAGACCAGCTACAGCAATCAACCACCGCTCTGAACTTAAGGATTCCCATCCTCTGGAAGTTACACTGCCCCTCCCCCAGCCTGGTGCTGCTCCCTATTGCACACTGGGCCAAGAGAACATGGGACCCCACAAGCAGGGGAAACATCTCAAGACAGCTATTCCCAGAAGGGGGAAGGGAGCCGCTCAGGACCCCAACTCGCTCCTTCCCCTAGTCACTACCTACCCTGCACAGTACCCCCTAGTGACTTTCACAAGCTCCGGGGAGTCAGCCCAGCCCCACACTACATCCAGCTGGGACCCAGGCACTTGCATCAGTTATGTATGTTCAGTGTAAGCACAAGCCTCAGATGGAAAACATGAGGGCAGAGGAAGAGGGCGGGGGGGGGGAGGGATCTCCCCTGGAGAAAACACCCCTGAGCCTGGACTGATCTTATGCTGCCTTCTGACACCAGCATGTGCCAGGTCCTCAGGAGCCTCCTGGAGGCAGCAGCAAGGGACTGCTCTGTACACAGCCGCCCAGATGGGGAAAGGAAGCCCTAAGCCTGGGACAAGCAGGCATAAAACAGGAGGGACGAGAAAAGCAGAGCAAAGGGATAGTCAGGCTCAATAGCATGGAAAGCCTCCTGGGCTGGCAGCGAGATGGATCACAAAAGGGATTCGTCTCCCTTGATGGAGGGGAAAGGGGGGCCCCCCCATCACCAGGGGAAGCATCTCACCCAGGCGGAACACATTGCTAGTGGACTCTCACCTTCCAGTGGCAGAGTAAGAGCTCCTTTACATAAGCCCTTTAAACTGTACTGGACACAGCCGTGTAGAATACAATGTAAGGACCAGTCCTGCCCTTGGCCCAAGACAGGGAGGATTTGGGGAGACAACAAACCAAATGGGACTGAAGAATCCGTCTGGAACAAAGTGGTTTAATGTGCTGAACAACCGAGCACAGACCCAACAGCTGGCTGTAGAGGCTTCCTGGATTCTGTGCCAGCCAGAGAAAAAAGGTAGCCCCTGGGGTAATACATAGAAATCCTTGCCCCTCCCATTAGGAGTCACGCCTATATATGGGGCTTCTTCCTTGCACAGGAGTTCACTTCAGCCCCACAGGCAGAGTCCCTGAGCCAGGGAACATCCCTGCACACAGCATCCTTCAGGTCAGAGCACATGCCCATTACTGGTGCCAAGAGAAAACCTGGCCCAAGAACCCCTCCTGAACAATGTGTTCACACCCTGCTCCACAGCCTCACCCTGAGACACAGGCAATATCTAGTGGGGATGTCCTGGCATTCAGTGCCTCATGCCACTCGCAAAGCTTCCGCCTGCGATTTCACCATATGAACTGCCTCTGAACTCCGCGGTCATTTATTTAGCGATCCCGGCACCCTGGGCTCCATTCACTGGTAAGGTGGGATTTTCCAGCTGACAGTACTGCCAAGTTCATGGGGCCTGAGCACCACACCGGCTCCAGGGTGGGTGTGCTACACCCCCTCAGGCAGAGGGAGAGAGCGCAGAGCTGGGATTTCCTGGGCTCCTACATCTTCACAGCAGCAGACTCTCTGCACCTGGAGCTCAGTGTCAATCAGCAGGAAGGAAGGGCATTGAACCCAATAAGAGAGGAGGCGAATACCCAAGCCTTACTCAACAGTGGGGGTATGTCGACATTGCAATAAAAGACTCGCAGCTGGCCTGGGCCAGCTGACTCGGACTCAGGGCTCAGGCTGCAGGGCTATAAAACTGCAATGTACACATTCAAGTTCAGGCCGCAGTCGAGTTCTAGGACCCTCCCGTCCATTGTGGGGTCCCAGAGTCCAGGCTCCAGCCCAAGCCTGAGCATCTACACTGCAATTTTATAGCCCCGCAGCCCAAGCCCCATGAGTCTGAGTCAGCTGACCCAAGCCAGCCACAGCTGTGCTGCAGGTCTTTTATCACAGTGTAAACGTACCCTGAGTGACAGGGAGGGATGTGCTGTCAGAGCTTCCTCATCTGATGTGAATGTCCTTCAACACTCCAGAGCCATGGAGACATCCTTGGGATACACTGAGGGAGAAGAACTGCTCAGAATCAGAGGACATCGAGCCTGCATCCTGCCCAAGGCCAACATCTCTCCAACATTTCCATAGAAAGAGCAGATTTCCCTTCACTCCGCTCGGAGAAACTCCTGCTCCTGTACCAGACAGAGAGGCCTGGCTATCAAGCACAAGGGAGGGAGAAGATAGGGAAGTTCAAGGAGACACTTGCACCAGCAGCAATGCCAGGACTCTGATACAGCACCCAGCTCCCGGGGGCTTGGCAGGGCACATGCTATACAATATGTAGATATTATCATTACAGCTGAAGCATTCTGGGTGCGAGCATTCAGTACTGACAACAGGGTCTGGCTGTCAGTAGTTCAGGTGGCATCCATCTCATTTCTGTACTCTGTCAGCTCCCAGCAGACCAAAGTGCCCCCTGAGTGGGAACGGAGCAATAGGGTTGAGGGCAGGAGACATTCCAACAGCAGGGGCTGCGTATGTTACCTGGAAAATCAGGGAGAAACCTCCTCCTTCCCAGCCGTGGAGCTGGCTCCACTGCAGAGTGGCAGTGGGAGGGTGACACTCCCCTGCGTTCAAGGAACGGGACAAGCCCACTCAGAACGTGATAACTGTCAGAAAGTTCATAGACAGAGTGAGCCCTGGTAGTGAGAGGCAGAAGCTTGATCTGTGACACAGATGGGGCTCTGGAAAATTCCAGTGAGCTTGGAAGGCAGAGAAAATATCCCTCTGCTGTCACCTGCTGCAAAAGTAACTCTTACAGCTGCTTTCAGAATCTCCCTTGAAACATCATGAAGTCCTGAAGGGGGGCGGGAGAAGAGAGGACATTTCTGTAGTGCTTTCGGGAGCTTCCCTTAAACTGCCCTGAAGAATGAGTCACTGGACCACACCGTCACTTGGGCTGGGAGACACTTGCTCCAACCCCCCTGCACAGCACAGGCTCCTGAGTTACAGCCTCACCCTAGGTTACAAGCATCATTCCAAGCCCTTGTGCTCAGACACCACCTCCAACAGATTTCTCTGCTGCCTTAAAGCCCCCTTCACAAAAGGGGTGTTTCTTGCTCTGCTGCTCCCCACGCATCTGACTGGCTCCCCTCTTCCTTAGTGCAATGCAAGCAGGGATTGAACTCTCAACCCCCACAGGTTTCCTAAATTTCTCCCACCTCACCCCAGATCTGCAGCAGCCATTCTCACCTCAGTTATGGAAAGGCAGGGAAGGAGGGGAAAGATGGGGAAGAAACAATCATTGTGCATTTGTTATTTGTCAGGTCCAGAAGCCACTTATCCCAGACAGAGCAGAATTCCCCCTGCAACAATGACTCAGACTGGGAAGCAAATCAAGCAGGTGGGATGATTTCTGGCAGAGAGAGAACAGCAGGAGTGGTACAGACCTCTTCCTCCTCAATGCGAGCAGGCTCAATCAGCAGATTATTGGCTTGATCAAACGACACCCCCTGTTAGGACAGGAACCAGCAAAGAGGCATGCGGATTAGTGGAGCAAAAACCAAACCCACCACCATTACCACCACCACCCGACTGCACACCGCTCAGAGACAGGCCCTGCCACACAGCACAGGGATAGATCTCCTCTCCCACACCACTCACAACATTCACCTACCACACAGAGCACCAGACAGGGCCACCTCCCCTGTGGTCAGAGCACTGAGAATGCCAGTCCTGCCAGGCAAGACTCATAGAACTCCATGCCCTGGGACCACATTGTTTGGCTTGGCACTCAGGATCTGAACTCCAGCCTCACGAGCTGAACGTTACTCGCCATTGTTAGCCCTGTTGTGCCCCGTCAAGGAAGAATGAAGGATTGAATGATACAGGAGAGAGGAGAGAAGGGCCCTGTAGCACCACCCAGCTGCTGCACACAGGGGACAGAGGCTACCCCACAATCTCACCATGCCACCCTCCTGGAGAAAAGGCTCCAGTGCAACAACCCATCCTGCCAGAGGCCACAAGTTTCCTGCTCCCAAGTCCATCACAAGTACACAGGAGACCTCTAGTACGAGACCCCTCAGGATTTCCTTAGGGCACCAGTTTTCATGCCAGAAACTCTAAGTCATGATTCACTCCCACCTCCACACTACCCTGCCTCCTCTCTGCCTGTCCAACACACACACACACCTCACCTGCGGTTCCCCAGGGACACAGCACTCACATCCCCACTCCAGGAGAGAAGCTCAGAGAAGAGGTCAGGCCTGCAAATCTGCCTTGCTGGAAAAGGTGTCTGACCCAACCCCCTGAGAAGGGCAGCTCCTAGTAGAGGCCTTGCAACCATCAGCAGCACAGACTTGACCATGGGGAGATGCAGAAGCTGTGGCACCAGCGCCTGCATGATCTTCATTAGGCTTTGCCTACAGGAGTGGGCCCTAAGCCCACAGTGCCAGGCTTGGTCCAGGCCATTTTCCAGGTAACAGCTGAACTCTGAGGCAGGGAGGGCCAGAGCCAGCCTTGCACACTCCTGACACAGCTCTCAGAGCCTCACATGGCAAGGGGCCCCGTGTGCTGGGGACCACGGCAGCCCCAGGGGAGCAGGTATCAGTGTAGGCAAAAAGGGAGGCCCCAACATCAACAAAAGATGCTGAGTGCATGAAAACCTCCCTCACTTTGGTCAGGGAGCCACAGGGGACAGAGGGCCCCCTAGCCTGAATAGGACCATAAGCTTCAACCCAGCACCTTATACCAGCTTCAAGGCACAGATCCAGGAGCTGGGAACTGGGCGGGGGCAATTCCACAATGGAGACTACACCACATCATAACCCTAATTCTCTCCCAGCTTGATATGCCCCACAACGTAGCCACCAACTCCAAACCCACTTCCAGCTGACCCCACAGATCATCCCTGTTACCGGCACATCGCCATGAAAACCCATGAACACCATTCTCTAGACAAATGTTCCCGTAAGTTCCTGCCCAAGCGAGTTAGCTCCACTCAGAACTGGTCAGATACCCACCCTCCCACCTCTCCAACCGCTGGCGGGGCAAACATGAGCAGGATGGTGCTCCCTGGTCCCAGGTTCCCATGGCACGTGGTAGGGCAGTGCCCTCAGCGCAGCACTGGGCCTGCTGTGTGGAGTGCAGAGTACAATTCTCCCAGTGCACCCAGCCACTGGAATGCATCCCCATCCTGAAGACTGGTGAGCAGGCACAGCTCCTCAGGATAAGGGAGAGCAGCGTGCTACTCTGCAGCCACTACCCGTTCCTCCCACACCGGGCGCTTCTGTGCAACAGGCTGGGAGCAGGCAGCCAGAGCAAGTGCGACAGATCCACCCAGAAAAGAGCTCACCCCAGTGCAGAAGAGAAGCAGCACCCACAGAGCTGGGAGGAGAAAACCTGTCTCAGGCTGGGGGACGAGGAGGACTCTCAGCATGGAACACATCCTACAGCAATGGGTGAGACAGACAGTCTGGGCGGAACACAGGGAGGAGAGTCTGGGAAGCCAGCAAGGCTACAAACCAGCAGCGCTGACCCCAAGACAAGCCCAGCTCTTCCACCCACAGCACAGTGTCTCCTGAAGTCTCTCTTCTCCGGTTTTCTCTTCAGCACCACGTGGGCCTGGCAGCTCAAAGAACAGCCATCTAGGGGCTCTGCATACCCACCCTCTGCCTCCCAGCAGCTGGATAGGCAGAAAAGGCAGCCCAGAGAGCAGCAGGGAGTTCCCAGCCTGTGTAGCACCCCCCACAAGGCCCTACCTTGACTGACGGCTGTGTGGACAAGGCTCCGTTCTTCACATCATCCTTGTCCCAGGCCTCCTCCTGCTCCTCGGGCTCTGCATTGTTATTGCAGCCCCCCAGCTCCTCCTCCTCCTCAGGGACCCTGTCACTGTTCAGCCCCTGCAGGAGCGCCACCACTGCCTCTGGCTTGGGCAGCTTGGTGATCTTAAAGTGTTTCTTATAGTGCGGTGTGTCCTTGCGGATCAGCCGCTGCTTCTCCACTGGGAACAGCCGGTCTTCATCCTCATCCTCATCCTCGCTCCGGATCAGAGTGTCCTCAGCAAAATGCACTGTGGGCTACAATGACAAAGACCCATGAATGGCTGTGAGCCTCAGACAACAGCTGGACCTGGGGGTAAAGCATTGACAGCTGCTGGTCTGCAACACCAACCTAGTCAGAGCTGGGCCCTGGACACAGGCAGGAGGGACAGATCAAGGGCTGCTCCTCTGACACTATTCAGGGCAGGTCCAGGAGCAATATCCAGAGCAGCTTCCACCACACCCAGCTCCAGGGCCCTGCCAGCACCCCTGTGCCCCCCACCTTCCACCCACACCTGACTTCCATGGCCCCCCTTGGCCTCTGCCTGTGCCCGGCTCCCACCTGCCCTCACCCCCTCTGCAAACATTCAGGTTCTATCCCACCTCCCATTCCCATCCACGCCTCGAGCCATCTCCCTGCTGCTCTGCCTCTGGGAGATCTCCAGCCAGGCCCCATCGGGATCCTCCACAAAACCAACCCAGTGCAGCTCCTACCTCATTGTACTCCACTTCCAGCTCCTCCTCTTGACCAGCCACCGCCTCCACCTCCTGCTCTTCTTCAGCTCCAGGCTTCGCCTCATTCTCCAGCTCCTGTGTTTCGGGCACTTGCCCATTCAGCCTGTCTCCCCCTCCCCTCTCCTCCTCCTCTTCCTCCCTGAAGTTGGCAGAGACAGTGCTGTTGGAGACATGCGAGTCCTCGCTGCGATTGGACATGGCACTCAGCCTCTTCACCTGTGGGGGTGGGACAGGCAGCGAGAACTGAGGCAGAAGCCAAAAGGGGCACAGAAAGGGAGGATGGGACCAGCACTGAATGCTACAGATCCTGGCCCAGCAGGATCCCAACTGCTTCAGTGAGTGCCTGGCCTCATCCGTGCCACCCCCCAGCTCACTCCATCCCAGTCCCTGTGGCACAGCCAGCCTGGTACCTATCAGCACAGAGTGCTTTCACCAGTGTTACACCGGGAAGGCAAGACTCAGCTGCAGAACAGTGCATTGTCACTCCTTTGGGGATGCCCAGGGAACGACTGGGAACCCTCTGTATGGAGCCACGGGAAAGCCATTACAAGCGCATTACTACGGCTCCTTCCCTGCTGAGGGGGCCGCATTATCCCAGGACAAAGGCACATGGACAGAATGACTCAGAAGGGCAGAGATTCACACAAAGGTGTCAGAGCAATCAAGTCAGGGTCAGAGCCGGGGCAACCCCCGAGTTGCCTGGTGCCAAGTCCTGTGCCCAAAACTGCCCTAAGAATGCATCACTTTGCACACAAGCTGTCAAGGTCCTGCTCTGCCTCAGCCCAGCCCACGTGCAAGCTGACCTCCTTTTGCCTTCCCCATACTAGGCCAATGGTGCCAGTTTTCATGGCCACTTTTTCCCTTGTCCCGCTCTTGCTGCCCCCTCTGCATGGGACTCCTACACTACGTCAGTGCACCAGGATTCCACGTGCTCTTCATTCCAGTGCCTCCTAACAATTCACTTCTTTGGCCAAGCCTACAGACATTGCTGCCCCACCTCAGAAAAATGCTGCACTAGCCCCTGCACTGTCAATCCAATAAAGCCCCAATCCCAGAGCTCATGGTACTGGCTCTGATCTCTGCAAGGGTGGCTTAGTGCTCAGCTGGTGCAATTAAAGGTGCATGACAGAGAGCTCTGCAACTTTCTGGCCTGGTCCTGCTCTCTGTGCAGGGAGCACTCACCTCGGAGTTTGGAGAATCCAGGTCCACATCGGGCTTCGCAGAATATAGCTCATTGCGCCGAACTTCGATCACTTTCTTCATGACCTTCAGCTCACTAGGGTGAGGAGTTGCTCTGCGCTGCAGGCCCTGCCAGGGAAAGAGCATCAGAGCAGAGGAGCCAGTGCACAGAGCCCAGAGACTCCAGACCTTTAGACTGAGCATCAGCTCATCCTCACACTTTGCCAACAGAGAATGCCAAACCTGGAGCTGGCCCCAACCCAGGGGGAGATGCAGCCCCAACTGGGCCCCACCTCACTGCCACTGAGCTGAATTCTCTCTCCCCCCTCCCCCCCCCCTTCCAATGCTGTGCTATGGTGAGCAGGAGCCCTGAGGGGAGAATGCAGGTAGATTCCCCTCAATCTCTCTGGTATTCCTTCAGTGCATGCTACAGTCTCTTGCGTCTCAGCAGTGCCAATGGCACTTGTTGAGTGGATCTGTCCCAAAGCAACAGGCAAGAGAACAGCATTTCAAACAACAGAACATGGTGGTAGAAAACCACAAACACTCATGGGGCTGAAGGCCCTAGGGACTCCCAGAGCAGGCCCAGCACCTGGACTTGCTCTAACCTTTTATTACAAGGGGCTAGATTCCAGTCCAACAGCTCTCCATCTCCTAAAGTCAGAAGTCCTGCTGGATGCTCTAGCATCACAGACAGGTCGCAGTAGCCTTCACCATGCCCCACCACTCTAGAGTTTGGAGTAAAATAATGGTCCATGTTTCTCTGGCTCTGTGACTTCACCTAGGGCTGTAAAATCTGAGTGACTGATATGTAGTCATGGGATACAGGGTTTTCCCCTCCAGTGCATTAGTTCCCATCGGGTCCCAAGTCGGGGGACTGTCTGTCCGGATCAAGAGGCTGAGGACTGGGGGCAGTGTACTGGGATTGCAGTGACTGAAAGCCACCACCATGGGATGACTATTTGGTGAACCTTTTGTAAAGTGAGTTAGTGGCCACAGTTCTATTCTTAATAGGACAGGTGTCCAGAATGCAAACCTGTGTAGGCCCCTTATTGGCAGCGGCTGCTCTTATGCCTGCCAGCCCTCATGCTGTACATGTCTCTGGGGTGGATGACTTGGCACAGAGACTAGTTCCCCTCAGCCTGGGATGGTGTATCCCCTCTGGGAGGCAAGGGCTGGGGGAGATGCAGCTCATACCATACCCCTTGGGGAGGGAGAGGCAGCTCTGGGGAGACACATTGCTCCTTGCCCTGCAGAAGTCTCCAGAGCACATTTCCTTAGGAAGCTGGCAAGGCCCTGGACAACCCACCACGCCTGTTTCTCTTACTCTCTTCTCAGCTCCAGCCTCCTCGTCATCATCAGCTTTGGGCTCGTCCAAAAACTGGATCACACTGACCCGGTTCAAGTTGGTGTCTGTCCAACTTTCATCCATGCTGTTCTGCAGGAGATTCTCTGCAGAGAAAGATGATAGAGAGAGAGCTGGCTCCTGGGCTACAAGGAGTTGGGGCCTGGGTGAGGCGCACTTCCCACCGACGAGGCCATCTCTATCAGAGAGCCCCCCCATAGCCACTAAGCGGCAGGGGCCTTAGGGGGAGAGACTGTGTTGCCACACTCCTGTCACCCCTTCAGTGGTCCCTGACAGGGGTGCATGACACTTGGCAACCTCTACACGGGGGCCATGAAGGATCCAGCTCCAGCGCTGGGTAGGAAGAGGGGATAGCTCAGTGGTTTGAGCATTGGCCTGCTAAACCCAGGGTTGTGAGTTCAATCCTTGAGGAGGCCACTTAGGGATCTGGGGCAAAAATCAGTACTTAGTCCTGCTAGTGAAGGCAGGGGGCTGGACTCGATGACCCTTCGGAGTCCCTTCCAGCTCTATGAGATAATAAATAATAATATATGGAGATATACCTAAGAAACAGAAACTGTGATGCTCGTACAGCACTGAGCAGACAGAGCAGTCTCTGGTTCAGNTACCTATCTCCATATATTATTATTTATTAAGAAACAGAAACTGTGATGCTCGTACAGCACTGAGCAGACAGAGCAGTCTCTGGTTCAGTAGCAAAAGGAAATGGTTAGCTAAAGGGATCTGATGCCACCTGCTGGAGAGGCAGTTTCACAGCTTTAACATTCTCCAACTTGGGGAAATCCCCCATGTCAACAGCTGGGAGCCCAGACCGGTTACATCAATCACAATAACCATATGAACAGAGACTAGTCCAAGGGTGGTGAAGAGGATACATCTGGGAACAGGAACCAAGAGAGACTCCCTAGGGGAGAGGGCAACAATGGGATCTTGGCCTCACATCTCAGAGAGAAGAGAGAGGACAACCCTTCTCCACAGGACTGTCTCCCTATTCTCCAGAGGAGGCAAGGCACCATGGAGAAGCACTCACATGGGGTCTCTTACCTAGACTGGGAGATGGCTGCTGAGGCAGCAGGTAACAGGTGAGAACCTTTTCGCCCGTCTTCTCATCATCTTCTGTCTGGAATTTCAGCATGGGCTGGGACTGGTTCTCTGCAAGCCACAGGGCCTTCAGGTTGAGATTTGTCAGGGCAAACGGCAAGTTCTGCAGCCTGCATGAGAAACATGGCTGATGAGACCCCATTGGCCTAGAAGGAACCTCCACTGGGCCCTTGAATTCCTCCACTTGCCTCAGGGCAGGATGGAGCAAACCCTGAGACAGGGCCTCTCTCCCCAGTGTTGAATCTCTCATGATGGAGACTCCACACAGCTCTTACCAGACTGTTCTGCAGCATAAATGTCCTCCCACAGCCTTCCACCACCACACTGTCAGCCTATGACTGTGGGTAAAAGAGGGACACTTGTATTTTAACCACCCAGGGCTCACTCCCAGCCTGCATGTAGAGTTTGTCTGGAAAATGGGAAGGAAACCCCACTGAGCAGCACTAGGGAAAAGGGGACTCTGCCCCAGGCCAGTTAAGTTCCTGAAAACTCCTGGCAAGCAGAGGGTCTAACCAATCCAAGGCCTATGCTCTTCCCACTGCAGGACTCCAGCCAGGCAGTGGCAGGAGGTCATATTTAAGACTATGTTTTAATCATGGGTATTTTTTTAGTAAAAGTCATGGACAGGTCACGGGCAGTAAACAAAAATTCACGGCCTGTGACTTGTCCATCCCTGACTAAATCTTGGGGAAGGGGGCAGCCTAGGGGGGACCACGGGTGCTCTCGGGGGAGCAGCCCAAGCCCCCGCGGGTACGCTGGGCTGGGGGGTGTCGGCGGGGCTGGCAGGCTCCTTACCCGGCTCCATGCAACCCTCCAGAAGCGGCGACATGTCCCTCCCTCAGCTCCTAAGCAGAGCCGTGGCCAGGCAGCTCTGCACGCTGCCTCCGCCCCAAGTGCCAACTCCGCAGCTCCCATTGGCGGGGAACTGCAGCCAATGGGAGAGGCGGGAGCAGCACCTGCGGGCGGAGGCAGCGCGCAGAGCTGCCTGGCCACGGCTCTACTTAGGAGCTGAGGGAGGGACATGTTGCTACTTCCGGGGAGGCCCCCCGAGGTAAGTGCCGCCCAGAGCCCTCAACCCAATCTCCCGACCTGAGCCCCCTCCCACACCCAAACTCCTGCTGCTGCTGGGGGAGGGGGACGTGGTGGTCCAAGACTGCCCCAGCAGCAGCCAGTGTGGCTGGCCCAGGGACTGCCTGAGCTGCTCAGGCGGCCCCCAGGCCAACCGCACTGGCTGCTGCAGAAGTCACGGAGATCCCACAAAGTCACAGAATCCGTGACCTCCGTGACAAACTCTCAGCCTTAGTCACAGTGCAACATGACCATGGGCTGCTCTAACAGAGGAGGAAAAAGTGGCATCTTGAAGCTCTGGTACCCATCAAATCCCTTTGAAGGTGCAGGGTTTTTCTGTAAAGCCAGAAAGCAGACAGCAGAAATTCCACTCTGACCCCGAGCCTGCAGAGACTCTACGGTCACGGTCACTTGTTCTCATTATGTGTGTTACAATAGCACTCAGAGCATCAGACAGGGATCATGACCTGGTTACATTTACCTTGCACTAACAGAATATGGTACCAACCAGGAATATGTATATTTGGAACTTTAAAAGGGCCAATTTTCCAATGCTTAAAGCAACTATTGGCTGACTGGGAATTTAAGTGGGAAGTGTTAACAAAGACTGCGAATTGTACAAGGACATGCTATTCCATGCCCTAAAAACCACAATTTTACAGACACAAAAAAAGTTACAGATGGCAAGAAGCCATCCTGTTTAAAAAGAGATGTGGAAGTGGTGATCAAACAAAAAAAATTTTAGGGCTGTCAAGCGATTAAAAAAATTAATCGTGAATAATTGCGCTGTTAAACAATAATAAAATACCATTTATTTAAATATTTTTGGATGTTTTCTACATTTTCAAATATATTGATTTCAATTACCAACACAGAATACAAAGTGTACAGTGCTCACTTTATATTTATTTTTAATTACAAACATTTGCACTGTAAAAAACAAAAGAAATAGTATTTTGCAATTCACCTAATACAAGTACTGTAGTGCAATTTCTTTATAATGAAAGTTTAACTTACAAATGTACAATTATGTACAAAAAATAACTGCATTAAAAAATAAAGCAATGTTAAACTTTAGAGCCTATAAGTCAACACAGTCCTACTTCTTTTTCAGCCAATCGCACAAAAAAGTTTGTTTACATTTGCAGGAGATAATGCTGCCCGCTTCTTGTTTACAATGTCACCTGGAAGTGAGAACAGGCATTCTCATGGCACTGATTCATATGTCCCTTCATGCTTCAACCACCCTTCCAGAGGACATGCGGCCCTGCTGATAATGGGTTCTGCCCGATAACGATCCAAAGCAGTGCAGACTGACGCATGTTCATTTTCATCATCTGAGTCAGATGCCACCAGCAGAAAGCTGACTTTCTTTTTTGGTGGTTCGAGTTCTGTAGTTTTCACATTGGAGTGTTGCTTTTCTAAGACTTCTGAAAGCATGCTCCACACCGCATCCCCCTCAGATTTTGGAAGGCACTTCAGATCCTTAAATCTTGGATCGAGTGCTGTAGCTATCTTTAGAAATCTCACACTGGTACCTTCTTTGTGTTTTGTCAAATCTGCTGCGAAAGTGTTCTTAAAATGAAGAACATGTGCTGAGTCATCATCTGAGACTGCTATAACATGAAATATATGGCAGAATGCGGGTAAAACAGAGAAGGAGACATAATTCTCCCCCAAGGAGTTCAGTCAGAAATTTAATTAACGCATTTTTTTTAAATGAGCGTCATCAGCATGGAAGCATGTCCTCTGGAATAGTGGCCGAAGCATGAAGGGACATACAAATGTTATGCATATCTGGCATGTAAATACCTTGCAATGCCGGCTACAAAAGTGCCATGCAAACGCCTGTTCTCACTTTCTGGTGACATGGTAAATAAGAAGCGGGCAGCATTATCTCNGAATGTTATGCATATCTGGCACGTAAATACCTTGCAATGCCGGCTACAAAAGTGCCATGCAAACGCCTGTTCTCACTTTCTGGTGACATGGTAAATAAGAAGCGGGCAGCATTATCTCCCGTAAACAAACGTTTGTCTTAGCGATTGGCTGAAGAAGAAGTAGGACTGAGTGGATTTGTAGGTTCTAAAGCTTTACATGGTTTTGTTTTTGAATGCAGTTATGTCACAAAAAAATTCTACATTTGTGAGTTGCACTTTCACAATAAAGAGATCACCTCATACAAGTACTGTGATGCAAATTGAAAAATACTGAATCACTTGGTTAAATGGTCATAATCTTACCAAACACATTTTAACTGAGCCAAATCCAAGGTTATGCTGCTGAGAGTCAAGAATGCAGGTTATACCTACAGGATGGGCAACTGTCTTGGAAAGCAGTGTCTCAGAAAAGGATTCAGAGGTCACCATAGATAATTTCCCCAACATGAGCATTCCCCAACCACAATGCTCTGGCTAAAAGGACTACTGCAGAATATCAAGTGGAAGTAGAGAAGTCATAAGAACATAACATAAGAACGTAAGAATGGCCATACTGGGTCAGACCAAAGGTCCATCTAGCCCACTATCCTGTCTACCAACAGTGGCCAATGCCAGGTGCCCCAGAGGGAGTGAACCTAACAGGCAGCTTCCATCCTCTCTCTCTCCTGCCATCCATCTCCTCCTGACAAACAGAGGCTAGAGACACCATTCCTTACCCATCCTGGCTAATAGTCATTAATGGACTTAACCCTCCATGAATTTATCCAGTTCTCTTTTAAACGCTGTTATAGTCCTAGCCTTCACAACCTCCTCAGGCAAGGAGTTCCACGAGTTGACTGTGCGCTATGTGAAGAAGAACTTCCTTTTATTTGTTTTAAACCTGCTGCCCATTAATTTCATTTGGTGGCCCCCAGTTCTTGTATTATGGGAATAAGTAAATAACTTTTCCTTATCTACTTTCTCCACATCACTCACGATTTTATATACCTCTACCTATTCTCCATCTTATTCTCTATCCCCTTTTTAATGATTCCTAACATCCTGTTTGCTTTTTTGACCGCCGCTGCACACTGCGTGGACATCTTCAGAGAACTATCCACGATTACTCCAAGATCTTTTTCCTGATTCGTTGTAGCTAAATTAGCCCCCATCATATTGTATGTATAGTCCCTCTGCCCATAGGCTCCGAACAGCAATGCCCACAAGCCAGTGGACTACTGCACAGGGAAGTGAGATCTGGTTGAGACCCTGCCTGCGCAGGCAGCAACTCCGGATACTGTGCTAGTCTGGAGAGAAAGGGGTCCCCACACCCACAGAGACTGGCATCTGTAAGAGTGGCCAGCCAAGCAGACACACTCCTGGGCCTAGTGAGACTAAGGGGTGCTGAGGCCTTGTGCTGTCCTTTAACAGGGGCACATTGCACTCCATGAGTGCGACAGTTTAAGTGAGACACTTGGGAAAAGAAAGTAGTTGCAAACTTCTGTAGATACAAGGACTGAAAAACAGTGGAAGCTGGAGCTGGACAGGAGGGGACAAGAAATCAGCGTTCTTGTCCCACCTCTTCAAGAGCTGGAGCCAGGTGGCTTCTGAGTCAGTCAGGGACTAGGGCTTTAGAATATAAGAACGGCCGTACTGGGTAAGACCAAGGGTCCATCTAGCCCAGTATCCTGTCTGCTGACAGTGGCCAGTGCCAGGAGCCCCAGAGGGAATGAACAGAACAGGCAATCATCAAGTGATTCATTCTCTGTCGCTCATTCCCAGCTTCTGGCAAACAGAGGCTAGGGACACCATCCCTGCCCTTCATGGCTAATAGCCATTGATGGACCTATCCTCTATGAATTTATCTAGTTCTTTTTTGAACCCTGTTATAGTCTTGCCTTCACAATATCCTCTGGCAAAGAGTTCCACAGGTTGACTGTGCGTTGTGTGAAGAAACGCTTCCTTTTGTTTTAAACCTGCTGCCTATTAATTTCATTTGGTGACCCCTAGTTCTTGTATTATGAGGAGTAAATAACACTTCCTTATTTACTTTCTCCACACCAGTCATGATTCTATAGACCTCAATCATATCCCCCCTTAGTCATCTCTTTTCCAAGCTGAAAAGTCCCAATCTTACTAATCTCTCCTCATAGGGAAGCCGTTCCATACCCCTAATAATTTTTGTTGCCCTTTTCTGAACCTTTTCCAATTCCATTATATCTTTTTTGAGATGGGGCGACCACATCTGCATACAGTATTCAAGATGTGGGCGTACCATGGTTTTATATAGAGGCAACATGAGATTTTCTGCCTCATTATCTATCCCTTTCTTAATGATTCCCAACATTGTTTGTTTTTTTGACTGCTGCTGCACATTGAGTGGATGTTTTCAGAGAAGTATCCACAATGACTCCAAGATCTCTTTCTTGAGTGATAACAGCTAATCTAGACCCATCATTTTATATGTATAGTTGGGATTATGTTTTCCCATGTGCAATACTTTGCATTTATCAACATTGAATTTCATCTGCCATTCTGCTGCCCAGACACCCAGTTTTGAGAAATCCTTTTGTAGCTCTTCACAGTCTGCCTGGGACTTAACTATCTTGAGTAGTTTTGTATCATCTGCAAATTTTGCCACCTCACTGCTCACCCCTTTTTCCAGATCATTTATGAATATGTTGACTAGGACTGGGCCCAGTACAGACCCCTGGAGGACACCACTATTTACCTCTCTCCATTCTGAAAACTGACCATTTATTCCTACCCTTCGTTTCCTATCTTTTAACCAGTTACCAATCCATGAGAGAACCTTCCCTCTTATCCCATGACAGTTTACTTTGCTTAAGAGCCTTTGGTGAGGGATCTTGTCAAAGGCTTTCTGAAAATCTAAATACATTATATCCACTGGATCGCCCTTGTCCACATGCTTGTTGACCCCCTCAAAGAATTCTAGTAGATTGGTGAGGCATGATTTCCCTTTACAAAAAACTATGTTGACTCTTCCCCAACAAATTATGTTCATCCATGTGTCTGACAATTTTGTTCTTTACTATAGTTTCAACCAGTTTTCCCCCATACTGAAGTCAGGCTTACCGGCCTGTAATTGCCGGGATCACCTCTGGAGTCCTTTTTTAAAATTGGCATCACAGTAGCTATCCTCCAGTCATTTGGTACAGAAGCTGATTTAAATGATAGGTTACAGACTACAGTTAGTAATTTTGTCATTTCACATTTGAGTTCCTTTAGAACTCTTGGGTGAATCCCATCTGGTCCTGGTGACTTATTACTGTTTAGTTTATCAATTTGTTCCACAATCTCCTTTAATGACACCTCAATCTGGGACAGTTCCTTAGATCTGTCACCTAAAAAGAATGGCTCAGGTTTGGGAATCTCCCTCATCCTCAGCCATGAAGACCGATGCAAAGAATTAATTTAGTTTCTCCACAATGGTCTTATTGTCCTTGAGTGCTCCTTTAGCACCTCGATTGTCCAGTGGCTCTACTGGTTGTTTAGCAGGCTTCCTGCTTCTGATGTACTTAAANATCTGCCATTATATGATGTATTTGAATGGGACTTTTTTTCATTTGACTGTTTCTCATCAGATCCTACCTGTATTTTATCAGCTTCCATCCTCTCCTCCTTACTAGGACATAGAGAATCTCCATTAATAGATCTTCCCCAAGGGATGTCTCTGTCCGAACCACGTGCTGCTCCACACCTCTTGGCTCTCCCCAAGCCCTTAGTTTAAAAACTGCTCTATGACTTTTTTTATGTTAAGTGACAGCAATCTGGTTCCATTTTGGTTTAGGTGGAGCCCATCCTTCCTGTATAGGCTCCCCCTTTCCCAAAAGTTTCCCCAGTTCCTAATAAATCTAAACCCCTCCTTCCTACACCATCGTCTCATCCACGCATTGAGACCCTGCAATTCTGCCTGTCTAATTGGCCCTGCGCGTGGAACTGGGAGCATTTCAGAAAATGCTACCATGAAGGTCCTGGACTTCAATCTCTTCCCTAGCAGCCTAAATTTGGCCTCCAGGACCCCTCCTATCCTTCCCTTTGTCATTGGTACCTACATGTACCACAACCACCGGCTCCTCCCCAGCACTACACATAAGTCCATCTAGATGTCTCGAGAGATCCGCAACCTTCGCACCAGGCAGGCAAGTCACCAAGCAGTTCTCCCGATCATCGCAAACTCAGCTAGCTAGGTTTCTAATGATCAAATCGCCCATTACTAACACCTGTCTCTTCCTAATAGCTGGAGTTCCCCCCCCTNAATAGCCTCTCTTATCTCCCTGAGCATTTCACAGTCACTATCACCATTCTGGTCAGGTGGTTAGTAATATATCCCTACTGCTATACAGGTTTATCGCATCTTACGCACATTTAACATGTGCGATTTCAGCTTTACGCAGTCGGCAAAAAAAAAAAAGAGAAAACAACAACAATTTAAATACTGTTCTTGTAGTGCGGGCGATTCCGCCCGCCATTACACTCAATGGAATTTTGACTAGACGCGGTTTTCGCTTTACGCGCTGACCGTGGAACGTAACCCCAGCGTAAGATGAGACAGACCTGTATTCTGATTATTAGAGCATGGAATTACTATTCATAGAGATTCTATGGGACAGTTTGGTTCATTTAAGATTTTTACTTCATTTGATTCTACGCTTTCTTTCACATATAATGCCACTCCCCACCAGTACGACCTGTTCTGTCCTTCTGATATATTTTGTACCCTGGTATTACTGTGTCCCATTGATTATCCTCATTCCACCAAGTTTCTGAGATGCCTGTTGTATCAATAAAAGCAGCAAAGAATCCTGTGGCACCTTATAGACTAACAGACGTTTTGCAGCATGAGCTTTCGTGCTTCACCCACGAAAGCTCATGCTGCAAAACGTCTGTTAGTCTATAAGGTGCCACAGGATTCTTTGCTGCTTTTATAGATACAACAGGCATCTCAGAAACTTGGTGGAATGAGGATAATCAATGGGACACAGTAATACCAGGGTACAAAATATATCAGAAGGACAGAACAGGTCGTACTGGTGGGGAGTGGCATTATATGTGAAAGAAAGCGTAGAATCAAATGAAGTAAAAATCTTAAATGAACCAAACTGTCCCATAGAATCTCTATGAATAGTAATTCCATGCTCTAATAATCAGAATACAGGTCTGTCTCATCTTACGCTGGGGTTACGTTCCACGGTCAGCGCGTAAAGCGAAAACCGCGTCTAGTCAAAATTCCATTGAGTGTAATGGCGGGCGGAATCGCCCGCACTACAAGAACAGTATTTAAATTGTTGTTGTTTTCTCTTTTTTTTTTTTGCCGACTGCGTAAAGCTGAAATCGCACATGTTAAATGTGCGTAAGATGCGATAAACCTGTATAGCAGTAGGGATATATTACTAACCACCTGACCAGAATGGTGATAGTGACTGTGAAATGCTCAGGGAGATAAGAGAGGCTATTAAAATAAAAAAACTCAATAATAATGGGGGATTTCAATTATCCCCATATTGACTGGGTACATGTCACCTCAGGACGGGATGCAGAGAGAACCTTAAATGACTGCTTCTTGGAGCAGCTAGTCCTGGAACCCACAAGCGGAGAGGCAANTCCCTCTGCTCCAGTTGGATGTTCTCCTTCCCTGAGATTTTCATCCTCCTCAACAGCACAGAGGGTCTCAGACCGGGGGTGGGACGTTCTACTGTGTCCCGGAAAGTCTCATCTAGGTACCTCTCTGTCTCCCTTAGCTCCTCCAGCTCAGCCACCCTGGTCTCCAAACCTGTACATGGTCTCTGAGGGCCAGGAGCTCCTTGAACTGAATGCAGACATATGCCACCCGCCCACAGGGCAGGTAATCATACACGCTGCATTGGGTGCAATAAACTGGGTAGCCCCCACTCTGTTGCTAGACTTCTGCCTGCATTATCTTCGTACTCCTGAAGCTGGTTTCTTTGTTGTTTTGTTTTTATCGGGGGGGGGGGGGGGGGGGAGAAGAGTAGGGGGGGGCTTTAAGTGTAAAGAATGTTAAGTGTATCTAGCCCCCCCCAAACTCCTTCGCAAAACTCCCGTTAGCCGCTCCTGTTCGCTAGCTCCTCTGGTCACTTAAGAGAGGGCTTTTTAAAGCCCTGGTCTTCCTGAGGGTGGGGAACAGGAACAGCACCCAGCCAAGACTCCCTCTGAACTCTTCTGTGGTCTTCCACATGATGACACCATATTCCGTGTCCCTGCAGAGCACATCAGGGCCCACCTGCACTCTGTTCTCCTCCTTCCCATGTGGCTTCTATGATGGGCATGCCTGAAGTCTGGGCTACCCCTGTCCAGGCCCTGTGTACCACTCACCTGTTCCCTGCCACATCCAGCACATGCAGCTCCGTGGTGTTGGCAAGTTCAGGAGGCAGAAGCGCCAGGCGGTTGTCACGGAGGGACAGCACATTCAGACTGGCACAGCCCCCAATCTCAGAGGGAAGTGCTGTCAGCCGGTTCCGGTCCACATTCAAATTGGTCAGTTTTGTCAGCTTCCCCAAGGATTTTGGCAAGGCCTGGGTGGGAGATGGAGAGACAGCACAGAAGCCATGATGCCAGAGGCTTCACTACAGTGGGACTCGCAACCCCAAAGCAAAATAAAGGGGAAAGAACATAAGAATGGATACACTGGGTCAGACCAATGGTCCATCTAGCCCAGTACCCTGTCTTCACACGTTGGCCAATGGCAGGAGCTTCAGAGGGAATGAACAGAACAGGTAACCATCAAGTGATCCATCCCCTGGCAAACAGAAGCTAGGGACACTTCAAAGCATGGCTTTGCATGCCTGCCCATCCTGGTTAGCCAAGCCAGGAAGCAACTAGAGGTTTAGCTCTCTGTCACCTCATGGCAGGGGGAGGAACAGCAACACCTACATCCCTCAGCAACTCATAACTGCTGGTGAAAATCACCACCTCCCTCTGAATCACAGCCACAATCGCTGCCTCTCCCATCACGGGGCACTGTGGGGAGCAGGGCAGGAGCACTGGCTGTGAGGGGAGCTCCCATCTACTCCAGCCCCAGCCTCTTCCAGCAGGGGGCACTGTAGGGCGAGGGACAGGAGCACTGGCTGTGGGGGGAGCTCCCATCTACTCTGGTCTGCTGTTACACTGGATAGGGGAAAAAACCAGAATGCATATAAACTCCTTCCTAGTTGAGGGCATAAGGCAGCATCTGACTGATAGGGAGTAGGTAACAGCTCCACCTTGGGCAAGTTATTCCCTAACTGCTCAGGATGAGAGTCCACTGCCTTTGGGAAGCACCTTGTCCTTCCCCTCACATCTGTGCTAAGATTTTGAGCTCTTTGGGTCAGGGACCATTTTCTACCATGTGCCTGTGCAGCACCCAGCACAATGGGGTCCTGGTCCCTGATTGGGGCCTCCAGGCACTACCCGTACACAGTCATCTGGTGCTGGCCCTGGCCGAGCCAGGGCACTGAGCTAGAAGGACTCAGGCTGATCCACTTTGGAGAGCCCAGGGGATTTTTCAGCCAACTCATGAGATGACATCAGCTTCATCCAGGGGTCTCCCGAGGATGGATTGTGGTTTCACATCACCAGAGGGGAGCACAGCAAGTGCAGCTCACTGAAGACTATGGCCCATGGTTGAGGTCAAGGGCCCTGAGCCCTTTGTGGTGCTGGCTGAAACTCCCAGAGCTGCAGCCTGTGGGCAGAGCCCAAGGAGATGACAGACTGGCATGGAGCAGTAAGGGGTTGAGCTAAGCAACACAATAGGGGCTGGCGTGACTGCCAAAACACATACTGTCAGCACATTCTCTGTCAGGATGAGCTCCGAGAGATTCTCACAGTCCCCAATCGACTCAGTCACCTCAGCCAGCCGATTTTGATCCACTTTTAGGATGGAGAGCTGCTTCAGCTGACCTGAGCACAGGGAGACACAAACATGAGCTACACCAGAGTGCTATGGGCCCTGCCCACACTACTCAGCCAAATCATCCATCCCATACCCTCCCAGCAGGGCTTAGCTCACTGCTACCATCCACGGGGTGACATGGTCCCTGCTCCTGTCCCATACTCTCCCATCCAGGGCTACCTCCCTTCCCCAAGGGGTAATACTGCACCCACGCAAACACGATGGCCCTTGCTCCAGCGCACTTACCGATCCCAGCAGGTATGCATTCCAACAGGTTCTGCGACAGCAGTAGGTCTGTCAGTGCCACCAGCCCGCTGATCTCATTGGGCAGCTGCTCCAGCTTGTTCTCAGACACATCCAGACAGACCAAGCGTCGAAGATTCCCCAGCTCCTGGGAGGGGAAAGGAGACACCACCTGGCTCAAGGGAGTGATGGAGCAGGGAGCACAGCAGTGAGGCAACAGCCGCGGAACGGGTACTCACCGGGGGCAGGGCCGAGAGCTGGTTTCGGTCTAGCCAGAGCTCCCGCAGGTTCGGTAGTGCTCCCAGGGTGTCTGGCTGCGACAGAACAAGAAAGTAGAGTGTGAGCCCTTCCCACAGGAGAGCACCTGCTGTTCCCAAATCACCACAATCCAGCAATGACAGATGCTGCAGCTCTGCCGCCTTCTCAAGGCCATTCACCACAGACTGCTGGGGAAGTAAACAAGCCAGGGTACCATGACACGGAAGACCAGGTATTGGGGAGGATCTCAG
This sequence comes from Platysternon megacephalum, assembly GCA_003942145.1. Taxonomy (NCBI): domain Eukaryota; kingdom Metazoa; phylum Chordata; order Testudines; family Platysternidae; genus Platysternon; species Platysternon megacephalum. The sequence continues at coordinate 460,218 of QXTE01000373.1, forward strand.
CTGACACATGCTGCGAGTTTCTAGATTGGCCATGCTGGCCGCAAAAGTTCCCCAGGAGCAGGCTAGAAGGGGACAATTGAGATTGTTTGGTCCCACAGAGGGGTGAGAGGTGAGTGAGGGCTTCAGAGGCTTTCACCTCAGAAGGAATAAATCTCCCCTCTCCTTCCTCCTTGTGGGAATGGGCAGAGATAACTTGATATTAACCAACCACCCCGTTACACCAACATTATCCACCACCAGCCAGCCACAGGGATATACACATTAGCTGGATGTCGCTGCTAAAATGATCAGCAGTGGAACGAATGAACAGCACTGACATTTTGAGAATAAGTGTTAGGTTTTGGAGTTAACGCTCCACTGAGAAGTGGTTCATGCCTCAGAACTATTCTTGCAGGTCATCTGCAGGTTCTGGCAGAAAGAGCTGCACCACCTCACATGGCTCCCGCTTTAGGAGGTTTTCTTCACCAGCAAGAGGTTAAATTCTTGGAAAGCCAGTTCTGGAGCAGCACTCTGTGGCACCTGTCTCTGCAGCTGTGGAAACTACAGAACACACCTGGATTCCTGCTCAGTCAAAGGCTGCAACAAATACGCAAGAGCAGCTGAGCCCAGGTTTCACCCAGGCACTCTGTGTTGGTATCCAGCATTCACAGGGTAGAAGGGCCTAGATGGAGATTTCAGTGTCTGCAGCCCTCAGGGCCTCCATACTAAGACTGGGTATATATACCCCCTGGGGAATACCATGGGAAGTTGCTGGGGTCTCTCTCTAATGGCAAAGCCAAACCAGAAAGGGGAAGGGCAGCAAGCCAGCCCAGCAGGGCTGAAGCAGATGACAAGGGGTGGTTGGGATGGGGACGCAAAGGTCAGAGGTAGCAAAGGCAAGCGACAGAACTGGAGAGGCATAAATCCTCCAGCAGCTAGAGAGCAGGGGAGAGTCCCCCAGAGAAACGGGGATGGGATGTGAGGGGGAAGAAAGATGTGCAACAGGATGGAGGAAAATACCACTCAGCGCCAACACAGCAAGAGAACAGAATGCTGGGAACAGCTACTGGGCTGCAACAGACACACTGGAGTCACCAGCTGCTCCTTGTGATTTCAGATCCCATCCATCCATCCCCAAAGGGGACCGGGGCACTGTCCCAACCACCACCCACCTCCTCCCCCCCACCTCCTCCCTCCCATCTGCTTCACCTACCAGCACTTCCAGGTCATTGCCACCAAGATCCAACTGCTCTAACTTGACGAGGAATGAAAGCGAACTGCAGACCATCGAGGGGAGGGAGAAAGAGAGAGAGATTAGCACCAGGGACCCCAGCTCCCCAGTCAACGTCACTGTGAATCGCCCCTGCACCAGGAGACCAAAGAGTCAGTCTAGATAGCTCTTTCCATGGTGCCTCCAAGCCAAGGGGCTCAGGCGAGTTGGGGCTCTGCCCCACCTCCTATCAGATCGGCCGAAGCCAACAAGGTCCTGTCTGCTCTGGGCTCAGTGACGCTGGGAGCCCCAGGGAAGACGAGTTGCTGGCATTTCCTCCTCCAACTCAAGCAGACCTGCTTTGAGCAGGGACATGTGAGCAGGTGAGTTCCACAGGTCAGGCCTGCTGCTGGTCTGTTATGCCATGGTGGAGCCCTGAGAACAGGACGATGGAGAGAACTGGGAAAAGCTCAAGGGAAAATGACACACACTCCGGGGGCTGCAGGAGCTGAGTTACAGGAGAGAGGAGGGAGGGAGCAAGCACTTCTAGTTCCCTACCCTCAAGACTGGGAGCCCCACTGTCCCTGCAGAGGATGTGAGAGCACCCTGGGCACTGTGCTGCAGAAAAAGAGGCAAAGGGATGACAGCGGACAAGGTGTTCACTGGATATGGTCTTGTGAGAAGCCTGCCTGGGAGCCAGGTCCTGGCAGCACCTTGGGGGCAAGTTCCTAGGGCTGGGTGAAAGCAGGAGCTGAGCAGTGCCTGCATCCCTAGGGACTCATCCTAGACATGCCAGGAACCAGCAGCCCCACAGCACTAGGCAACACAGCAACTACTCCAAATGAGATGGCTAACAGGTTAATCTGCATTGACTCCTGGCCCTACATCCCATCCTCTGATTCTCAAAACATGGGTCACTATCACACCCCATCAGACCAAAGATCTTCCTTTACACCTGCACAGCCTCCTTCCACCCAGCCCTCAGCAGCTCTTCTGCCCTTTTATTCTCTTCAGATGGGTTTCACTAGCTGAGTTTTCACCATCTCAGGAAGGAGACTCCTGTGCAGGCAGCTGCTCTGCCCTCCCAAGCCAACTTAAGAGTCTGGTTGCATGTACATGGTGAAGCCAAGAGATGACTGGTCGAAAGGGCAGGCTGCAAAAATATCAAAACAACAGGGGAAGAATGGTTCTCCTACAGTAACTGACCATGGTTCTGCGAGATGGTGCAGTCAGCGTGGATCCCACTGTGGATGCGCGTGCACCTCATGCGTATGAGACCGGAATCTTTGGAATAGCAGCGTCGATCAGGGCTGCCCACATATGGGCTCTGCGCCTCCTCGTGTTCCCAGGCGAGGGAATAAACCAGCCATGACCCTCCTTAAGACTCCCCCCCAATTTGAAGTCTGTGTTAGCGGAGGACTCCAAAAGCAGGGGTGAAGGGTCAGTCGGGGGCTCCACACCAATTGTAACATCTCAGAGAACCACACTTACTGCAGGGTAACCACTCTCTCTTCAAGCATGTCAGTGCAATCCCACAGTAGGTGACTGGCAAGACACACCCCTTTCAAACAGTGGAATGAGAAGCATCAGCTGCAAACAAACAGGGACTCCAGTTCTGCTCTCCTGAATTTGGCATCTGCTCTAGCAGCTAACTCCAATGCATAATGCTTGACAAAAATCAGTGGATTACACATTACTGCCTTGCAATCTCAGAACCTGGCACATTTCTGAAGCAGGCAGAGCTCTGGTGGAGTTAGCGTTAACATGCAGTGGAAGAGGTGTACCTGCCAGTTGGTAGCAGGTACATTGGGTTATGCGCTTAGCTATCCTTTGTGATGAGATGGCCTGGCCCTTGGAATGGTTGGCTACAACCAGGAATAAATGGGGAGACAGAAAACCAAACCATTCAGGCTCTGTAGTAACGTACGGCTCTGAAAATGCCCGGCACATGCAATTTGGCTGCTGATTAAGAGTGGTGTCTCAGGAAGAAAGCAGGCAGGTTAAGTGAGTGAGCTGGAATTGTGAGACCGCCCAGGGTGAGGTCTCAGCAGCACTTTGTCTCTGATACGTTATGTAGGGAGGGTCAGGCACAAGCGTTTGAAGCGTGCACACTCTCCTGGCTGAAGTGATAGTGACTAGGAAGACCATCTTCAGAATGAGATGAACTAAGGAGAATTCTGAAAGGGGCTCAAAGGGCGTCTGCATGGCAGCGAGCCTCCCAGCTCGGGTAGACAGGCTCATGCTAGCAGGCTAAAAATAGCTCAGGCGGAGATTCTGGCTAGCCACCCAACCTCAGGCCCACTGTGACCTCTATGCTGAGCATGGGTGGCTAGCCAGAGTCTCCGCCAGAGCAGCAACGTCCACCCAGCTAATTTTAGCGCACTAGCTCGAGCCCCACTAGCGCAAGTCTGTGTACCTGGGCTGGGAGGCTCATTCCCAGCTGGAACATAGACAGTCATGGGGTCTCCCCTCGAGGATCTCAAAAGGACACGGGCCAGGTCCCAGGTAGGAACAGGTTCTTGTCCCATGGATAAGTACATAACAGGGCCTTGAGGAACTTTGATACCGTCAGAAAAGAGAAAATGGAGCACAACTGTACAGATGACAAACCACGATTGCTGAGAGGTGGACCCTAATGGAGGGTTCCAGATGCAGCAACTGTCGAGCATCAGCAGTATCAAAACCCACATCCCTGTTGAGCACCTAGCCCAAGAATCTCTCATTCTGAGCAGGACGTCCTTCTGGTGGATGTCTTCCTCCTCTGTATTAGGATCTCCTGGACGTGTCTAAAGAAGACCCTATCTGTACTACTTAACCATCTAACATCCAGGCCGTCAGATACAGGTCAGGATGGATTCTCTCACCATGGTGCGGTGAGATCAGGTAGGAGTAGCCTGGAAGCTAGACTGGCAGCTAACTGGACACCTGCAGCAAAAATGCCTGGGCCAGCATGGAGCTATGAGAACAATCGTGGCCTTTTCCCTTTTGATTCTGGAAGTCACCCCAAGGATCAGGGGAACCAGAAGAAAGGCATAAAAAAGAAGCCCTGGGTTCCACTGCAGAAGGAAGGTGCCTGGTATTGATCCTGGCTCATGCCCTCTACGGGTAAAAAAAAAAAGTTCTGATACTTTGTGTTGTCCTTGGTGGACAACAGGTCTCTCACAGGAACCCCCCAACGATGCAGTATCGACTCTCTAATGGAGCTCTCCACTCATGACTGGTCACAGATTGTCTGCTCAAGAAGTCCACCAGGACATTGCTGACTCCCAGGAGGTAAAGAGCCATGGGGGTTCTCTTATGTTAGTGGCACCATGCCCACCATTTGATGGCCTCCAGGCATGGGGGCAATGAATCGGTGCCTTCTTGCTTGTTTATGTAATGCCTCACAGAGATGGTCTGTCTGTCAGGATCTGTACTGTGGAGTTTTGGAAGACAGGTAGGAATGCCATGTAGACCAGCCTGACAGCTCTGCGTTCCAGGCCCTTGCGAGTCCCATGTCTTCCAGGGACCAGATCACTTGCATTTGCAGGTGGTCCAGCTGGGCTCCCTGGCCTATCTCTGAGGCATCCATGATTAAAATCTTTGCTGGGAACAGGGATAAGAATGGTACCCCTCTTCTCATATTATCCACCATGGTGACTCTGAGGACATGAGGTGGCACGGAGATCTTCCTGTCTATCCAGGTCTGGCCAGGGAGTAGACAGACCTGATCCAGAGCTGAAGGGGCCTTGAGTGAAGTCTGGCAAGCAGCGTCACGTATGTGCATGCTGGCCGAACGGCCAAAGACAAGTCCATATACTCATAGCAGGGTTTGATCTTTTCAGGCAGCTATGCAGATCAGAGAGGGTAACTGATCCCAGCTCCTATGAGCTCTATCATCCACGATGGGTAAAAGACTATTTTTCATAGTCCACCGGACGCCCCAGCATGGAGAGAATGTAAGGTAGGCCTGTTGCAGTCTCCGCATTACAGGTAGGTCCCTTTCTTCTTTAATAGAACATCCCAATTAAAGAAAGCAAGGATTTCCTTCACCAAGCCAGCCATGAAAGAGACTAGTTTGAAGATCAGGAGAACAGTGATTCAGACACTCGCTCCCCCAGGCAGTAAGGAGGAATCGAGGGAGAGTTGTGGCTGCTGCCCCTCATCCATTCACAGAGGAGAACAGGAGGCACAGGACACATACGCAGCCCTAGAGGCACTGCTACTCATCTCACAGGGATGCGGCACATACTCATCCCACAGTGGGATTCACACAGACATATACTTGAAAAAGAATGGAGGGATACATGGGGATGGGCATTTGGATTGACTGGCAGGCAGATACTGAGCGGATGTTGAGCTACCATGGATTAGGGACAAGAGTCAGCAGCGGGGCTCCTGACCGGAGGTCTACGTTCAGCCGTACCAGCCAGCACCTGTGCTCCTCTGTCTCCCTCCTTTGATGAAGCAATTTACTGTTTGCAGGGAAGTCACAACTCCCCCCCCCCCTCCAAATCCTTACAGCAACTCTTGGTGACTCAACTTCTCTCCTTTAAGGCTGGCTTCTCACCCCCCCCCCGAGAAGGCCGGTATTCTACTGAAGCCCAACACCCCCACCTCCGTGAGAGCAGCTGGACCAGGACAGGCATGTAAAAAAGCAAAGGTGCCAGAAAAAGGGAAAAACAACGAGGAGTACTTGTGACACCTTAGAGACTAACAAATTTATTTGGGCATAATGTGTTAGTCTCTAAGGTGCCACAAATACTCCTTGTTGTTTTTGCTGATACAGACTAACACGGCTACCCCTCTGAAAGAAAAAGGGAACAAATTCGCCACATTCCCCAGTTCCCTTGCTCTACTTTACCATACACTGCAAATCCTCACCTACACCCCCATAAACACCATCATCCCTTGCCCTCCAAAACCACCTTCTGCTAACTCTAACCCACAAATGAGTGAAGTTCTCAGCAGTTCCACCAGGGACCTCAGAGCAGCAGCCCCCCACTTCCACTGCCTCCTCCAGTGTGACCATGAGCTCAGCTAAACAGATTCCAAATATCCCTCCCTACCTTTATGCCTTGAACAAACCCCTTCTCCTCATACCACCCCCAATAATTCAGTGAAAGAGAGCTTGTTCATTCGAAGCCCTGCAGGCCCCGTAGCCAGGGTGCTGAGCTCTGCACTGCAGATGGTCAGCCCCTGGGGCTCCCTTAGGCGAGCAGCCAGGAAGGTCCCACAGTCACCCGACAGGACACTCACGTGGGGAGGGACTTCAGCAGGTTCTCACGCAGCTCCAGAGTCACCAGATTTGCCAAACTGCAAGAGAAAAAGGAGCGAGGAAGCCAGAGTCACTGGGAGTGGGAGTGCGGGGGGTGGCGCCCTTCAGGGACAAACTCCGATGCTCAGACCCTCCCTCAGGGCAGTCCTTCGTATACATGGCTTCGTGTACGCCAGTAGCAGAGGTGGGCTGGGGTTGAAATAAAGATGTCCTAAAATTATTGGGGCCGATGGAGACTTACTAGCAAAACACCATGGAGGTTGCTGTTCCCAGTCCAGGGGACAGGAGAGAGATGGCATCAGTCTATGGAGCAGCCGGCATCCCGGAGATCAAACCCCACACACAAGGTGATGCCCTGCCCTGGGGGAAGGAAGCTCATGCCCCCTCTGACAGGGCTCTGAGGGTTCTGCCTAAGCACTCATCATGCTGAGAGTCTCACTGAACTGACTGCAGCTACTTGCAGGGGAGCAAGGGGTGGATGTGCGCTAGAGAGGAAGATGGTCTTGTGGGACTCAGGAGGCCTGGGTTCAATCCCTGCCTCCAGCAGAGACTCGCTGTGGGCAAGTCCTTTCCCCTCTCGTGCCGCAGTTGCCATCTGGGATACGGGAACAATGATCCTAATTCAGCTGCTGGACTGTGTGGGGGATAACTTCATTAATGTTCCTAAGGCCACAAGAAGTTCAGATAAATAGCTTTTCCCCCATGGTGCAGGCACCTTCCACGAGGGTGGGGGTGCTCTCCTCCTGCCCACCCCTCCCCTGCACTCCCCACACAACTGGCAAGAAGCGTAAGTGCACTCACTTCCCGATATCACTGGGGAGGCTCTGCAGGGATACATCGTTCAGGGCCAGGTGGCCCAGGCTCCGCAGCTGGGTGAAGCCCTCAGGAAGCCTATGGAGGAAACAGACTCGTAGGCCTGGAAGGGACCTTGGTAGGTCATCTAGTCCAGTCCCCTGCACTCATGGCAGGACTAAGCATTATATAGACCATCCCTGACAGGAAGTGACGAAGCCAGCACCATTACAGTTGGGGTTGTTTGTGCACAAGTCCCCTCTGCCTCATCCCTGAAAAGCTAATAATCCCTATCCCTGCAAACCTTTCCATAGGGAGAGGAACTCACTGCAGCCCTACCCATTCAAACAAATGACAATACCTACTGCCCAGATGCATTATGGGGGAGTCACACACATTGGAGGCAGTTCTGATCCTGTCTGGCAAATCCTATGCTCACAGACCAGCACCACAAGGAGGCAGCAGAGAGCTAACTCTGATTTAAAGGGGCACACAGTCTGCAGAGGCCTTGGTGCTCACTAAGTACAAATTGGGTAGGGCAGGAGAAATGAGAGTCTCCGTCTCCAAGGACTGTAATGGAGGTTGGGGCATAATGTCACCGAGAGGAAAGTGGACACCTCGGACTCTGTAGTGGAGGGGAGAGGATGTAGGCCCCGACTCCGTGGGTGCTCCGGGGCTGGGGCACCCATGGGGCAAAAATTGGTGGGTACTCAGCACCCACCGGCAGCTCCCCGTCCCCCCGCTCACCTCCGCCTCCTCCCCTGAGCGTGCTGCCTGCCCGCTTTTTCCCCCTAGCTCCCAGCTCTTGTGCCACGAAACAGCTGTTTCGCGCAGCTGGGGAGGGGGAACGCCGCGCACTTGGGGAAGAGGCGGGGCTGGGGCAGGGATTTGGGGAAGGGGTCCAATAGGGGCAGGGAGGGGGCGGAGACTTTGGGGAAAGGGTGGAATCAAGGCAGGGCTGGGGGGGCACGAGCACCCACCGGCGCCAGGGAAAGTTGGCGCCTATGGGAGAGGAGTTCCAAAAGGACACAGGAGTAGGGGCTACAAAGGCATCAGGATGGGACAGGAAGGGGGAAGAGTCCCTCTCCATAAGGTTCCATGTAGACTCCCTGAGACCGTGCGCTCAGCTCCAGGAACTGTATTAGCAGAGAGATGCTGACAAAAGGGAGGGCGCTCAGAGCAGAGCCACAGAAAGGTTCTGGGGGCCAGCAGGGCTGAGTTACCAGAGGGACATCAAGAGCAGAGCACCTAGGAGCTGACAACGGAACATGGACCTTCTCCCAAGTCCTGCAGTGACGCAGTCATTCCTGCCTGTCCTGTTGAGGCAGGGTTCTCAAACTAGTTCCCAGAGACAAGTGGCCACATCACAAACACCAGCAGCACCACTAAACAAAGGGCAAACATTCCCCCTGGTTGCAGTCTCAACAAAGGGGAAGAGGACTGCAGGGCTTCGAAGGGTTCCCCCGTGCAATGTGAGCCAAGGTGCCAGGAGAGCAAGTGAATCTGAGGGTGGGGGGGTGGGGGGAGGGGGTCACAGGCTTTGCCTCTTTCTATTTTACTTCTAGGGAAGGTCCAATACGAGCTGCTGGGGAAGACAAGCTGGAGAGAATAGGGTACTTCCCCTTCCTCACCCCATGCACCGAGTTCAGCCAGGAGAGGAGACTGCCTGCCCCTTCTCTGCCCCTCCCTACCTGGATAGGGGATTCCCACTGAAGTCAGCAATCTCCAGGGATTTGCAGAATTTGATGCTTTCAGGGATTTCTGGAATGTCTGAAGCAAAGAGGGGAAAAAAAGACCACAGTAAGATCCAGTCACGTGGAGTTAAGGGTGTAGGGCAAAAGCCCATCACATGGATTCTTAGATTTCAAGGCCAGAAGGGACCACTATGATCATCTAGTCTGACCTCCTGTATAGCACAGACCACAGAACTCCCCAAAATACTCCCTAGAGCAGATCTTTACAAAAACATTCAGTCTTTATTTAAAAATTAGCAATGATGGAAAATCCACCACAACCCTTGGTCAATTGTTCCAGTGGTTAATTACTATCACTATTAAAAACGTACACCTTATTTCCCGTCTGAATTTGTGGGGACAAGGGAGGCCCCAGTGAGAGCCCGTCACACAGTGGGAGAATGGAGACATGGAGACTCCATGGCACAAGAGCAGCTCCCAGCAGAGTTCCCTCTCCTGAAGGGCACATCCTCCTTCGGGCACAGGCACTGATGTCCTGGTGACACTGGGTGGCCCGTGGAGCACTGGGGCGCTGGAAGAGCCTGGTACTGGGCTCCTGACAAGGACCCCCATGTTCCCTGCCTGGTCGGCCTTACCATTGCGAGAGATGTCTAGCTCCACCAGCTGCATGAAGTTGGCCACCTCGGGGGGAAGTCTCTGAATCTCATTGTCACTCAGGCCCAGCTTGCGTAGGTTCAGGAGCCGGAAGAAAGGCTGGAAGGAGAAAGCAGCAACAGCTCCACAGGGGATCTCATCCTACCTACTTATCCCAGCCCTACACAACTGCCAGCAGTGGACAGCTTCCTTCTGCCCAGGCCCCTTCCTGCAGACACCACCTCTCAAAGCTGCAGCTGCCAGGAAGGAGACAAGCAATGTGAGACTGAGCAGCCAAGGGGGTGGAGCTAGAATTAACTGGCACAATCCATGTAGGGAGCGAGCAAGAAGCCATAGGGACCAGCTGCTTAACAGACTCATTGGTGATCCAGAAGAGGTGTAGGGAAGTTAATGGAGTCATTAAGTGTGTTCAGGCCCTGGCCCCAACCCCATTATCCTACAGCCCCTTATCACCCCCCTCCCCTCTATGCAGGCTGGAAGCTCCTCAGGGCAGGGAGCGCCTTCGTCTGTTTTGCAGGACACAGCAAATCACAGGAATACTAATGCATAAGATGTCTCCATTAATGAAGTCGTCAGTAGATACCACACAGACATGGAAAGCCAGCTCATGTATGTCAACAGAAAGGAGCACACAGAATGGCAGGTGACATGGATGCAAGGAGAGAGATTAGCAAGAGGCTATCAGTCTGTCTGGAACAGGAAGCCCACGAGCAGATTCAAGGGGATGCTGGGCACCGCAGGTAGGAGGAAGCAGTTAAGGAGAATAAGGATATTGCTGAGAAGCTCAATGTTTTTCTACATCAGTCTCCACTCAGGAATGTGGGGAGATTCCTGCCCTAGTTTTCATCTTCTCATGTGATGCAGGGAGTGCGCTCTCAGGGACTATGGTAGAACAGACTTGTAGAGTCCACGTCAGCTGTAATCTACATACATTGTAGGGGTCTGAGTCACTCATTATAAAAAAAAAAGAGGAACTGTAACAATTCCTGGCTTGCCATCCCATCTTACAGCTGATCCCAGAAATATTTATCTAATTTCTCAAGACCTCCCATTGTTAGTCAGGACCCAGCCGCCTGATCAGTCTCTTGCTACATTTTATACACCTTCCCCTCTCAGGGTGGCAGCACCCTGTCTCTGGGACCAGTGCCCTATTTTATACACATTCTCCATTCTCTGGGAGGTGTCTGGGTCCCAGAGATTAGGGCCCCATCATGCCAAAGAGCGCCTGCTCACACCATGTTCCAACTGAGCAGGATCACTGTCTTAGCCCTGTGAAGGCCATGGACAGGTTTCAGCTACTGCAAGACAGGGCTACTCACTCACTCACCCGGGAGGGAGCCAGCCTGGGCACTGAGCTGGTAACTGTACCTTGCTCTCCAGAGCTTTGGAAAACTATTCCCTGTTCCCTTAGGACCCTGCATGGGTACCAAAGAAATAAGCTACAGCACCAAAAGCACTAGGTGCTGGGTCATAACGTGTACACGGTAAGCAGCAGGGCTAAGGCTGTATGAAGTTTCCATTCTAACCCCCTCACTTCAGGCCATGGCTCAGCCCAACCATTTGGGAGTCCAAGTGAGAGACCACATTCACTGCCCCCACACAAACAATTCCTGTGACCAGTGCCATGGAGGATAGGAGGGAGGAAGTATGCGGGAACTGGGGCAGGAAGCAATCAGCCATTCAGGGACCCCCTCGAGACTGGTCAGGAGTATGACCCATTGAAAGCTGAACAGGGGCAGTAGGTAAGATGCAGGTTTTTGTCACTATAGCGGTGTCTACACTGCCACTTTCAGCGCTAAAGCTTTTGTCACTCAGGGGTGTGAAAAAAAACAACAACACACCCCTGAGCGACAAAAGTTTTAGCGCTGAAAAGCACCAGTATAGACAGTGCTTTATCGCCGGGAGCCGCAGCTCCTGGCGATAAAGCTACCACCACTCGTTCAGAGTGTTTGTTTTTTTAAATCGCCAGGAGTGCTTTCCCCCGGCGATAAAGCGTGTCTACACTGCATGTGACAGCACTGCCACGGCAGCGCTGCTGCGACCACGCCATAACATGGGCAGTGTAGACATACCCTATGCTCAAAACGATCAGCTAAGGAAGATGGTGCACATGCACGTCTATAGAAAACTCTGACAGAAGGCAAGCCTCTATCACGAAAAAAGAACAAGGAGTACTTGTGGCACCTTAGAGACTAACAAATTTATTTGAGCATAAGCTTTCATGGGCTAAAACCCACTTCATCGGACTAACACGGCTACTGCTCTGAAATCTATCATGAAAGATACTCATAGCCTAGACAGCTCATTATAACAAAGAACCTCTGAGACTAAGAGCTTAGCAACATTCAAAAGGAGACTGGGAACACAGCTAATGAGTTAGATAGGGCGAGGCAAGAGCTCTCTCTATAGGCAGCTGATTCCATCATTGCCCAGTAGGGAGTTTCTTGCAGCTGGTACTGGCCAGGGTCAGAGACTGAATTCTGGACTAGATGGGCTACAGGGCTGCAGCAATTGCTGCGTTCCCTGAATCACTGCAGAGATGTCAGGGACCACGTTCCAAAGGCTCCTCACCTAGACTACTTGCAGAGTGGGCTACTCACCATGAGAAAGGAGGACATAATTTGGCCCTTGGTGGATTCTCAAAACAGCCTCCGTGAAGAGGCAGGGGCTCATGTGTACGGTGCGTAGCACAAAGTGGGCCAATTCCTGATTGGGGTCTCTGGACTCTACTGAAATACAAATATAAACTACTCCCACTCTACAGCTATCTGCCTATGATTGTTAGAGAACCTCAGAGAGGGTAAGTGTCTCGCTCAGCGTCACACAGGAAGTTTGTGGTAGAGCTGGGAACAGACTTATGTCTCAATCATTACACTACAGAACCACACACACAGAAATGACTTCTAATCTATGTAAATTATCCTGTCTGCCAATAAGCCACAGGTGGCTAGCCAGGTGCAGCAAGCACAAGGAGACCTTTATAGCAGGCCAGAAAACAGACCCAGAGGCTGAGTGACCTACCTAGACAGCTACCCATGGGCCGGAGTTAGACCTCGGTCTGACCCTTGTTTACTAGGTGGCCGCCCCCACCTTCAGAATGGGGTATCGACATGAATGAGCCAGACTGAGGGCTGCCAGGGGTAACAAAATCTGTTCAATACGGGTGGTTGGGTGGCTGCCCCACACAGGTAGATGGAGGGTTAAAGCAGCTCTCAGGGAGGCTACGGTGGGGACCGAGACCCTGGAAGAGCGAAGCAGGTTGCTCCTCGTAGTAGAGAACCTGAGGCAGGAGAGAGACATCCTGCAGGCCCAACTGAGGGAGAAACTAGGGAGATAGAGCCGCCCTCCCGTGTGTGGCCTTAAGGAGGAGAGTGTGTGGTGGGGCAACTGCCCCACAGAGGTAGATGGAGGGTTAAAGTAGCCCTCAGGGAGGCTGTGCAAAACCCAACCAATGGGAGGAGGGCTTGTAGAGAGCCAATCAGGAGAAGGTTTGTTGGAACAGCCAATCAGGGCCAGGGAAGGCCATATAAAAGAAGGGCTGCTCAACAGAGCAGAGTCAGTCCCTCCCTAGAGTGCAAGGGAGAAGGACTGGCTGCCTTAGAGGAGTACCTTAGATAGAGCAGTGCTGGGCAGGGGAGCAATAGGGAGCACCAGCCTGAGGACCCTGATACAAAGGGCTGAGAAGGTGCTAGGGCTACGGGGAAGTGGCCCAGGGAAATAGGCGGCGGGAGTTGAAGAAGCGGCAGCACATGGCTGCTGGCTATAGGGTCCCTGGGTCAGAGCCCGGAGTAGCAGGTGGGCCCTGGCCCCCCCCTCCCTTCCCCCTACTTGCCACAGAGGGGACAGCCAGTATTCGGACTGCAGTTTACCCCTTGAGATGAGGGGTTAGACCGAAGGCTACAGTAGGCCACAGCGGCAAGTGGATGGACTAGAGACAGTAGGTTCCCCCGGAAGCGGGGAGAAAGTGGAGTGGGGGCTGTGCCCAGAAGAGGATACCACAGTCTGGGGAATGACGTGGGTCTTAGAGGTGGAGCAGAATTGACGGCGGTGAGACACCACTAGAGGATGGCGCACCGGCACCAAGAGCTAATTCCCAGCACAGCCAGCAGGAGGCGCTGAGGTGGTGAGTCCCGCCCCGTCACAGTAAGATACAGGCCTAGCACAGCACTGCATAGTAGAGAAAGGACAGTTACCTGTTCCGTAACTGGCGTTCTTCGAGATGTGTTGCTCCTGTCTATTCCACAGTAGGGGTGCGTGCTCGCCACGTGCACCGGTGCCGGAAGTTTTTCCCTTAGCAGTATCCATAGCCAGGGAGCCCCGCAGCGACCCCCTGGAGTGGCGCCTATATATCGTGCTATAAGGGGAGCCACGGGCTCCCCCCACCCTCGGTTCCTTCTTGCCAGACAACTCCGACAGAGGGGAAAGAGGGCGGGATGTGGAATAGACAGGAGCAACACATCTCGAAGAATGCCAGTTACGGAACAGGTAACTGTCCTTTCTTCTTCGAGTGATTGCTCCTGTGTATTCCACAGTAGGTGATTCCAAGCAGTATCTGTTGGAGGTGGGTAGGAGTTCACAATGGTTCGGGACGAAGTACCGCCCTGCCGAACCCGGCGGCGTCCCTAGACTGGGAGACGATCGCGTAATGCAAAGTAAATGTGTGGACTGAGGCCCACGTGGCCGCCCTACAGATGTCCTGAATGGGGACATGGGCGGCATAGGCAGCTGATGAGGCCTGAGCCCTCGTAGAGTGAGCCGTAATGATAGGTGGCAGGGGAATCCCTGCCAGGTCATAGCACGTGCTTATGCACGAGGTAATCCAGCGGGAGAGCCACTGGGTCGAGATAGGTTATCCTCTTGCCCGCTCGACCAAGGCAACAAAGAGTTGAGAGGATCTCCGGAACGGCTTAGTCCGATCCAGATAAAAAGCCAACGCCCTAGGCACATCTAACATGTGGAGGCGGCGTTCCTCGTTAGAGGAGTGGGGCTTAGGGCAGAGCACGGGAAGAAAGATACTCTGCTCCATATGGAAGGCGGAAACCACCGTCGGGAGGAACGCCAGGTGTGGGCGAAGCTGGACCTTGTCCCTATGAAAAACCGTATAGGGGGGTTCTAAGGTTAAGGCTCTGAGCTCCGAGACACGTCGGGCAGACGTGATCGCCACGAGGAAGGCCACCTTCCACGAGAGGTGCGACCAGGAACATGTGGCCAGTGGCTCGAAGGGGGGCCCTGTGAGACGTGACAAGACCAGGTTGAGGTCCCATTGTGGCACAGGGGGTCTAGCATACGGGAACGAATGGACTAGGCCCTTCAGGAAGTGGGAGGTCATAGGGTGGGAGAAGACTGAGTGCCCTTGCACCAGTGGGTGAAAAGCCGATATGGCTATGAGGTGTACCCTGACTGAGGCTGGTGCCAGACCGTGAGTCCTAAGGGACAAAAGGTAGTCCAGGACCAACTGGAGAGGAGCGGCGGAGGGGGAAACTCCCCACTCGCTCGCCCACCTGGCAAATCTGGACCACTTTGCCACCTACGTCCGACGCGTGGACGGCTTCCTGCTTTCCAGGAGGACTCGCCTAACCTGCTCCGAACACCTGTTCTCCTCCTCGTTTAGCCACGGAGCAGCCTGAAGGGAGCCCCTTGTAGCATATTGCTCGGGAGGGACCACCACTGAAGGGAAGCCAATACTGGGGACGGGATTGTGAGGACCTTGTCCAGGCCATCCCGGGCTTGGGAGAATTGGGAGGCTAGCCAGAGTTGGAGGGGCCTCATCCGGAGTCTGGCATGGCGGACCACATATGTTCAGGCCACCATGTGTCCCAGGAGCCGGAGGCATGCCCTGGCTGTAGTCACCGGGAACGTGGAGACCGAGGCAATGAGATCCCTTAAGGTCTCAAACCTGTCCAGGGGAAGAGAGGCCGTAGCCTTGGAGGAGTCTAGGAGAGCCCCAATGAACTCTATGCGCTGGACTGGCACTAGAGTAGATTTGGCCTCGTTCACGACCAGGCCTAGGTTCCTGCAGGTGGCCGGAAGTAGCCGCACGTGGAACTCCACTTCTGGACGAGACTCGCCCTTGAGGAGCCAGTCGTCCATGTAAGGAAAGATTTGTACCCCTTGTTTCCTGAGGTAGGCCGCCACCATTGCCATGCATTTCGTGAACACCTTGGGGGCTGTGGACAGGCCAAAGGGGAGGACCGCAAACTGGTAGTGCCCCATCCCCACCACGAATCTGAGGAAGCGCCTGTGCCCCTCGAAAATGTTGACGTGGAAATAAGCATCCTGGAGGTCCAGGGCAGCGTACCAATCCCCTGGGTCTAGAGAGGGGATGATAGAAGCCAGGGACACCATGCGGAACTTGGAACGGGTTAGGAACCTGTTCAGGTCACGCAGGTCCAGGATGGGTCTGAGACCCCCTTTTGCCTTGGGGATGAGGAAGTAACAGGAGTAAAAACCCTTGCCCTGGAACTGCGTCGGGACGCGTTCCACCGCCCCGAGGCTGAGTAGGCGATCCACCTCCTGGTCCAGGAGGCAGGCGTGCTCGGGATCCCCCAGGCCCATGATGGGGGGCGGGTAGCTTGGCGGGGGAGAAGTGAACTGCAAAACGTATCCCTAGGAAACGGTACTGAGAACCCACTGGTCCAACGTTATGCGGGACCAAGCCCTGAGGAAGGCAGACAATCGGTTGCAGAACACAAACTTTATCGGTCGGGGCGTCTCCCTGGCAACAGGCCCGGTGCCCCCCTGCTGATAGTCAAAACCGCCGCTTTCCCTGCCTCTTGCCCTTAGAGGGACCAGGCTGCTGGGTAGAGCGGGACTGCCTCTGAGACCGGCGTTTCTGGTCTCGAGGCCTTTTATATGGAGGCTCGTATCTGCTCCTAGCAGGCTGAGTCGCCGGGAGCGATTTGGCCTTGTCCTTCGCCAGATGGACGTAGAGGCCCAAGGTCTGCAGGGTGGTGCGGGAGTCTTTCATCCCATGCAGTCTGACGTCCATCTGGTCCACAAAGAGCGCCTTGCCATCGAACGGGAGGTCCTGCATCATAGATTGGGCCTCCGTTGACAGACCCGATAACAGGAGCCATGACGCCTGGTGCATGGAGATTGCGGAAGCCATGGAGCGAGCTGCCGTATCAGCCGCATCTGATGATGCCTGCAGGGCCGCCTTAGCCGCCGCCGCCCCCTCTTCCACCAGAGCCTTGAAGTCCTTCCTGTCCTTGTCCGGGAAAAGGGGCTCGAACTTAGGCAAGGACTCCCACAGGTTAAAGTCATACCTGCTGAGTAAGGCCTGGTGGTTGGCTACCCTCAGCTGAAAACTAGCTGACGAATAAATCTTTCTGACAAAGGAGTCGAGTGTCCTGGCGTCTTTGTTCTTAGGGGTGGGCGTGGGTTGGCCTTGGCACTCCCTGTGGTTCACCGACTCAACCACAAGTGAGTTAGGCGCTGGGTGGGAATAAAGGTACTTGTGACCCTTCGCCGGCACAAAGTACTTTCTCTCGACCTTCTTGGAGATTGGAGCCAAGGAGGCGGGAGCTTGCTATAGGGAACTGGTGATGTTGGCAACACCTTGGTGTAGTGGCAGGGCCACACGGCCCGGTGCCGAGGGAGATAAAACGTTGAAGAGGGAGTCAGACGGTCCCTCCATCTCCTCGGCTTGTAGCAGAAGGCTGGATGCCACCCGCTTCAGCAAGTCCTGATGTGCCTTAAAGTCCTCCTGCGGGACCAAGGGCAGAGGTGCCACAATGGCGTCTTCCGGTGCCGGAGACGCGGCACGAGCAGAGCCGGGCACCGCGATCGGTGCCGGGGTGTTGAGACCCAGGTCGGAGTCCGGTCGCAGGTCCGCCGAGTCCTGGCCCGTCAACTTGTCCCGTAGGCGACCCGACGAGGCCAATAGATCCTGGGACGCTCCGGTGACCGAATGGGCCCCGGGCTGGGCCGATACCTGCTGCCACGGTGCCCACTGGCACCATTGTCCCTGCCACGGGGTACTGTGCTACTGGCCTTGCTGGGTACCTGACGGGGCAGCGCGGCCCGAGGACAGGAAGGGGGGGGACCGAGGCGGCCGAAGAGCGTTCGGTGCCATGGGAGCAATGGGAACGGTGCCTGTGGCGTCATCTCCCTCGCGATCTGGACCTCAATGACGAGGAACGGTACCCCCTCGACGAACTGCTTCGGTAACCGTAACGACGGTACGAAGCTCGGTGCCTTGACGCCGAGGTACCACGTGGAGAGCCTCTGGCGTGGCGTCTGGTCGAGCTGGAGCGTGAATGACGACGTCTGTCGCATCTAGATCGGCTCCGGTACCCACGCCTGGCCAGGGAGCGTTCCCGGCGCCTCTCCCGGTGACTGCGCTCGCTGGCGGGCGGCATAGAGGGGGCCCGCGATTCCCGTCTCGACAGCGGGTCGGAGGGTCTGGGCGGCTTCGATGGTGGCCGGGAGTCACCCAAAGAGCGGCCGCTGCGCGTCGAGCGGTGCGGGGAGCGATCCCCGGAGCGAGAGCTGCAGCTCACCAAAGAGGTCGGACGGGCCCCTTACGGGGGCTTGCCCCGAGACCTGGGGCCCGTACTTGGCTGCAAGCTCGGCACGGGCAAAGACAATGTCCTTTGCTGCCTGCACTGCCTCCAGCGTCAACGGCATCCGTACTGGGGACGGCTGGGTCAACGGCATCGGGCTGCTCCGCTCCATGCGAGTCGGAGGTCTTAAGCCCGGGGGGGACCGAGGGCTGCCCAGCACAGGACCAGCCTCCCCCTTGTCTTTATCGTGGCGTCACTGCGAGGCCGGACCCTTCCCTTGCTTCCTGGAGGGAGAGTGGCGCCGAGTGGTCGAGGGGGCCTCGCTACGTACCGACGACGAGGCCAGGGCCGAGTCCAATCTGCGCACCGGGATCGAAGCTAATGCCGACTCCATCAGGAGAGCTCAAAGTCTGAAGTCCCTCTCCTTTTTAGTTCTTGGTTTGAATGACCTACAGATCTTGCAATGGTCGCTAATATGAGTCTCACCCAGGTAGCGAAGACACTCAGCGTGAGGGTCACTCCTGGGCATAGAGTGGCGACAGGAGTCGCACGACTTGAAGCCTGGGGCGCGGGGCATGCCCCGAGCCCAAGCTAGCACTGAACGATCCGACGAACGGTACCGCTAGAGAAGAAAGACTACAGCGAAGCTGGAGCGCAAAGTTCCGAGTACCTTCACTGGCGGCAAGGAGGAACTGAGGGTGGGGGGAGCCCGTGGCTCCCCTTATAGCGCAATATACAGGTGCCACTCCAGGGGTCGCTGCGGGGCTCCCCGGCTACGGGTACTGCTAAGGGAAAAACTTCCAGCAGCGGTGCACGTGGCGAACACACACACCTACTGTGGAATACACAGGAGCAATCACTCGAAGAAGAACAAGGTCTTCTGCCTTCTACAGAGGCCAGATAAGGGGGAGAACGTACCTATGCCATGAATGGAGCTGTCCACCCTGCTGGAGGGCTCGGCTAAGGGCTCCCAGCAGCAGGGTTTGAAATACTTCTTCCTAGAGCTACTAGTTCAAGTCAGCTCTTCATAGTCAATAGGCCAAGACCTATGCAGTTTATTGTGTAGGTTTCTCAAACCAGACTTTAAGAAGTACAGTTGCTTACGTATGTGTATGAGAGACTATGAAGCATTGCCGCTCATTTGTTAAGGCTGTACAGAAGATGCAAAGAGCTTTAAGATGAAAGGTGCCTATATAAATTTAAGTATCAGAGGGGTGATATAAATTCTCTATATAAATTTAGACTCCTACTGTCTCCTATACTTCCATAAGCCACAGGGCATGGGGAGAGCAATAGCAGCAGCAAACTAACAGCCTCATGATAGTGAATGATAAGTGCTATTTAATTCAGCTTAACTAGCCTAAAGGAGTTTAATAGTAAGGAAACAGGTGTTAAATAGACATGAGATTGTCAGCTCCAGCCAAGGCCTCAGGTCAGAGTAAGAATTTCAGAGGCTATATCGGTTATCCTCCCCCACAGACTCTAGCAAGGGAGATTCAGGTTAGAAATTAGGTAAAGTTAACTATGAGAAGATAAATAGTTAAGTTTTGGAATAGGCTTGCAAAGGAGGTAGTGGAATCCTCATCATTGGAGGTTTTTAAGAACAGGCTGGACAAACACCAGTCATGGACAGTCTAGGTTTACTTGGTCCTGCCTCAATCCAGGGGACTGGACTTGATGATCTCTTGAGGTCCCTTCCAGCCCTTAATTTCTATGATGCTATAGAATTTCATGGAAAAAACAACTAACTTGGCAAGACTCAGAAAATGCCAAAGGACGTTTAGCTCTTCTGTGTGTGAATTATAGCCTCAATACAGGAGAACATACTATTTTTCACATAGAATTTTTCTACAAGCAAAGATATAGGCCTAGGATGCATTCCACAGGCCATGAAAGACATTTGTATGACACCATAGATTTATCTTAATCTAGTGCAAATGGAGTGTAACAGCAGAGTAACTGCAAACAGAGGCGTAGGATTTATCTACCTAGTGTGAACACAGTTATACAGCACCTTATACAGGTACAATTGCATCTACACTAGGGTTATTTCAGCATAATTATGCTGGCAACAAAAAAATACAAACATACCCCTTACCAATAATGAACAGCCCTTATTGCCAAAGCACTGAAGAGATGTAACAGACACTGCTGTCAGTGAAACCAGACTCGCTGATGAGTCTCAGCTTGAGGAGATGTGAGCAGGCTACACCTTCTACTAGCCTGGAAAGGCCATGCATGAGCTGAGACAGTCGGGGGTAGGGTTCACCATACAGTCTGACATTCCCTGTAAGTATGACTCACTCCCCAAAGGAGTCAATGACCAACTGATAGTGCTCTGCATAAAATGTTCCCTGTATGCCACCATCATCAGTAGCTAGGTGCCAACAATGACTCATACAGATGAGGTCAAGGAACTGTTTTATGATGATTTCAGCAGGGTCATCAGAGGGGTGCCACACTAGGACATTGTACTTGAAGATTTTAAATGCGCATGTAGGAGCTGACTCTGACACGTGGAGCAGGGTGCTAGGCCATCACGACATTGGATGGTCAAACTCAAATGGCCAACTACTTCTCTTCACGTGTGCCAAGTTCAATCTCACTATTCCCAACAGTCTTCCAACAAGCCAACAAACATAAGACAACACGGATGCATCCCAGGTCAAAACAGTGGCACATGCTGGACTATGTAACTGTACGGTCTAAAGACATGAAAGATGTACATATCACCCTGTCACGCTGTTTGGTATGGCTTTCAACAGTGAGTGCCAATCTCAGGTCAGGCTGTCAGAAAACAGGGAAGACACCCCAAACTGGTGTATTTTCTATAATTAGATTTCACCAAGCCAGTAACAAATGTGCACTCCTGGATCACTATACCAGTATTACCATGGAGTCACAGACAGTCACCTTAGGCTCTCCAGCCCACCTTACCACCCAGACAAACAAAACTTGGATATTGGTCACAATACCAAATATCGCATCACATTAGTTTACTCGCACACCAAATGGCCAGTCGCTTTCCCCAGGTCAAATTGGTACTCTGGCTCCAGCATGGTCTTTGGTGAGATCCAATTTCTCTAGTAAACCGATTAAAGGTTTATTAGCTAAGAAAAAGAAATGAGTTATTGAGAGGTTAAAGCAGTTAAATACATTAACAGGAGAATCCAAGTTTGTAGATTAAAAGTGACAGCACAGATACAGTAATCTGCTAGTTTTCCATAAGCCTCTCAGGGTTCCCCAAAGTAATTTTGGGCATCTCTGTCCAATTATTCAGTATTTTACCATTAGAGTCTATCAGTCCAGAGATGCAGAATCATTCCCTTAAGCCAGTATTTATAGATCCTGTTCACAGAAGGCAAGCTGACAGGTGTCTTCGCCAAAGCCTGGGTTTTTCCTCTGTTGACAGTGAGTAGGGAATGCAGTTTGACCTGTAAACTCAATGACCCTTGCTTTGACTTTAGCCTTCTACTTCTTTTGCATTCACAAGTAATTTAGTTACAGTGTCGTATCTAATTGCCTGCCATTACATTCTTATGGGGATAGATAAGTGAAAACAATACAAGTATCATTCATTAGTTTTCATGAAGTTTTAACACCTGAATATACACACTTTGATCTAGGGCAGCGGTACTCAAACTTCATTGCACCGTAACCTCTTCTGACAACAAAAATTATTACACAATCCCGGGGAAGGGACGGGGGGGGAGAACCGAAGACTGTGCCCGCCCGAGCCCTGCCGCCTGAGCTCCGCTGCCCCGGGCGGGAAAGGGGGCCAAAGCTGAAGCCCTTAGGAGGTCCCAACCCACAATTTGAAAACCCCTGATCTAGGGTTATTTAATTACAGACATACACACAATGTAATGAAAAGGGCAACTAAAATGATTAGGGGTTTAGAGAGGGTCCCATACGAGGAAAGATTAAAGAGGCTAGGACTCTTCAGCTTGGAAAAGAGAAGACTAAGGGGGGACATGATAGAGGTATATAAAATCATGAGTGATGTTGAGAAAGTGGATAAGGAAAAGTTATTTACTTATTCCCATAATACAAGAACTAGGGGTCACCAAATGAAATTAATAGGCAGCAGGTTTAAAACAAATAAAAGGAAGTTCTTCTTCACGCAGCGCACAGTCAACTTGTGGAACTCCTTACCTGAGGAGGTTGTGAAGGCTAGGACTATAACAATGTTTAAAAGGGGACTGGATAAATTCATGGTGGCTAAGTCCATAAATGGCTATTAGCCAGGATGGGTAAGAATGGTGTCCCTAGCCTCTGTTCGTCAGAGGATGGAGATGGATGGCAGGAGAGAGATCACTTGATCATTGCCTGTTAGGTTCACTCCCTCTGGGGCACCTGGNACAGAACATGAAAAAATGGGTGTTACCATACTAACTCTAACGAGACTAATCAATTAAGGTGGGCTATTATCAGCAGGAGAAAAAAAACTTTTGTAGTGATATTCAGGATGGCCCATTTCAAACAGTTGACAAGAAGGTGTGAATAATAGTAGGGGAAAAATTAGCACGGGGACATAGTTTTTACTTTCTGTAATGACCCATCCACTCCCAGTCTTTATTGAAGCCTAATTTAATGGTGTCCAGTTTGCAAATTAATTCCAGTTCTGCAGTTTCTCGCTGGAGTCTGTTTTTGAAGTTTTGTTGTTGGAGAATTGCGACTTTTAGGTCTGTAATTGAGTGACCAGGGAGGCTGAAGTGTTTTCCGACTGGTTTTTGAATGTTATAATTCTTGACGTCTGATTTGTGTCCATTTATTCTTTTGCATAGAGACTGTCCGGTTTGGCCAATGTACATGGCAGAGGGGCATTGCTGGCACATGATGGCATATATCACATTGGTAGATGTGCAGGTGAACGAGATAGCGGGGCTGATGTGGTTAGGTCCTATGATGGTGTCCCTTGAATAGATATGTGGACAGAGTTGGCAACGGGCTTTGTTGCAAGGATAGGTTCCTGGGTTAGTGTTTTTGTTGTGTGGTTGCTGGTGAGTATTTGCTTCAGGTTGGGGGGCTGTCTGTAAGCGAGGACTGGCCTGTCTCCCAAGATCTGTGAGAGTGAGGGATTGTCCTTCAGGATAGGTTGTAGATCCTTGATGATGCGCTGGAGAGGTTTTAGTTGGGGGCTGAAGGTGACACAGGTACTCCTCGTTCTTTTTACGAGTAAATTGGTCCATGCATACTAATACACTTAACATTTCTTTGAAATTCACACACATGCGAAATGGCCTATGACACCAAACTGAGCTGGTCTGTCAGCGTCACACACCCATTGTTTGAGAGATGCCGAATGCTGGTCAGACCATCGGCTTGTGAGAAGCATCATGTTGCTACACTTCTCACCAGAGTGCCCCAAAAGATGCCTCAAACCACCAAAGAAGATCAATGTGGCTGCCATGAAAAACCCCAGCAAACAAGAAAAGTTGGAGCAGACACAGGAGACTGCATTAGCTGAGGACCCAGAGAACTCCACAGACATTGTGGCAACCTGACAGAAGCTCAGAGATGTCACATAATACAGCATCCAAGGTTCTTGGCTTTGTCAGGCTGTAACACCAGGGATGGTTCAATGAGAATGACCCTGAGAGAGAGTGGCTACTGGAGACCAGGCATACTACCCACAAGTCCTGCATGTTGGACAAGAAATCAACAAGGAAGAAGGCCAGGTACTATCAGGCCAAACATACATTACAAGCCTTATTGAGGCTAATGAAGAACCACTGGTGGGAGCAGAAGGCTTCAGAAAGTGTCTGATAAGCATGACATGAAGGCCATCTATGAAGGTCTCTGTGCTGTGTATGGCCCAAAATCCAGTGGTTCAGCCCCTGTCCTCACAGGGGATGGTAACCAGCTGCTCACAAACAAAGGTGATATTCTCTTGCGCTAGGCTGAGGCCTTTGATAGTCTCCTGAACTGTCAATCCATTATGTCCAACAAAGCCATCAATTCACTCCCACAGCGTCCTGTCCTGGAGGAGCTGTCTGTGTAACTCTCTTTAAAGGAGGTTACCAAGACCATCAAGCAGCTTTGCACAGGCAAGTCTCCAGGCCCTGACAGCATTCCACCTGAAGCATACAAATGTGGAGGTGTTCACCTGGTCAGGAAACTCACCAGTATTTAAGACCATCTGGGAACAGGATACCATGGCCCAGGAGTATAAGAGAGCTTTCATAGTCTATCTATACAAAAGGAAGTGAAGCATACCTAGCTGTGAAAACCATCGTGGAATCTCACTGCTGTCTATAGTGGGGAAGATCCTTGCACTGGCTGTCCTCAAGAGACTCTTCTCTCCCCTAGCAGACTCAGTGTATCCAAAGTCACAGTGTGGCTTTCATGCTGATTGTGGCACTAGGGTCATGATTTTTGCAGCCCAAGAAATACAAGAGAAAGCTCATGAAGAGAACAAGGACCCATGCATGGTGTTTGTTGACCTAACCAAAGCTTTCTACATGGTGAATCGCCAGGGCCTATGGAAACGCCTTCATAAATTCGTCTGCCCAGAGGAGACTATTACTGTAATCTGCTCACTTCATGATGGCCAGAATGATGGAATATGGTGACTCAGAGGCCTTCCCCGTCACCAACGGCACCAAACAAGGATGTGTAATGGCTCCCATCCTCTTTGCCACTGTCTTTTCAGCCATGCTCTTGTTTGCATTCCAGGACTTTGACAGAGGTGTACACATCTGGTTTAGATTGGATGGGGGGGAGGTCTATTCAGTGTGCAGCAACTCAGGGCCTGCAACAAGGTAACTGAACAGCTGCTAAGAGAGCTCCCATTTGCTGACAACTATCCCCTCACTGTACAGACACAAGGACATTCCGCTTATCGCGGACAGCTCTGCCTATGCCTCAAAATGCTTCGGTTCCATAATCAGCCTGAAAAAAAGACAGAGGTCATGTACCAGTCAGAATCAGACCACCAGCATCATGAGCACTGTGATCTCATCATCACAACTAACACCACACCCCTCAGCTCAGTCAAGGCAATTCTGCTACCTGGGCAATATACTTTCCAGCAATGGCATGTTGGATGAGATCACTCAGCACCTGACAAAGGCCAGCTTGGCATTTGGCAGGCTTGCCCACAGGCTCTGGAAGGAGCATGGAGTCTGCCTCGCTCCTCTATGGCTGCAAGAAATGGACGCTCTACCAATACCTCATCAAACAGCTAGAGAGCGTCCACCTTCCCTGCCCAGAATCCATCTGCAACATCAAGTGGCGGAACAGGATCCCTAACACTGAAGTCCTTGAGAGGTGCCAAATCCTTGGCATTGAGAACATGCTCATCAGGGCTCAACTTCTGGGTCGGACACATGGTCCGAGGTTTCCCATATACCAAAAGCGGTACTCTACTTCCAGCTGAGCACAGGAACTTGCTCTAAGGTTCGACCCTTCCTCTGATATAAAGACACTGCAAAGGCTAACCTCAAAGCACGCAAGATAGACATTAAAACCTGGGAACACATTGCACTAGACCAGGGGTCTCAAACATCGCATGCGACCCGCGAGCTCCTCCCGGCCCCCCCGCCCCCCCGTTTACCTGGCCGACCAGCACCGGGGGCAGGGCAGGCTCCCTGCTTGCCTGCCCTGCCGCGGCACCGCACCAGGAAGCAGCTGCAACCCGGGGGAGGAGGGGCGCGGGGGGGGTGTGGCTGTTGCTTCAGGCACCGCCCCCAGCAGCTCCCATTGGCCACAGTTCCCCATTCCCGGCCAATAGGAACTGCTGGGGGCGGTGCCTGAAGCAACAGCCACACACCCCCCTGTGCCCCTCCTCCCCCAGGTTCCAGCTGCTTCCTGGTGCGACGCAGGGGCAGGGCAAGCAAGCAGGGAGCCTGCCCTGCCCCCGGTGCTGGTCGGGCCGGAGCCCGCCCCCCGCACTCCTCCTGCACCCCGACCCCCTGCGCTGAGTCCCCTGCCGCACCCCGACCCCCTGTCCTGAGCCCCCGCCACACCCCACATCCCGACACCCTGCCCTGAGCCCACGCCACACCCCACATCCCGACACCCTGCCCTGAGCCCCCTGCTGCACCCTGCACCCCAACCCCTTACCCTGAGCCCCCTGCTGTACCCCGACCCCCTGCGCTGAGTCCCCTGCCGCACCCCGACCCCCTGCTCTGAGCCCCCACCGCACCCCACACCCCTCCTGTGCCCCCTGGGGGCAGGGAGGGGGCAGAGTTGGGGTGGGGATTTCGGGGAAGGGGTTGGAATGGGGGCAGGGAAGGGGTGGGAAGAGGCGGGGCAGGGGCGGGGCCTCATGGAAGGGGTGGAGTGGGGGGTGTCAGTAAATGCGGCCCTCGGCCCAATGTACTAGTCCTCATGTGGCCCTGGAGGTCATTTGAGTTTGAGACCCCTGCACTAGACAGACCCAGATGGAAAGGTCTGCAACATGAGGCTGTGTCCACTTTTGAGGTCTCTGCAAGAGAAGAGAACACATCATAAGGCCAATACTTCAAACCCTCCCATCCAACAACTACACTTGCAATACATTCATTTGCATTTGCAAATCCAGGATCCGACTCACTTCCCATGTGAGAAGCCATAAAAACCAATAAACCCATAACTTCAGTCAAAACTAGCTGGACACTCCTCAATCCAAGTGACAGGAGAATCCAACAATATGCCAGTAAAACTTTACCTGTAGACCAGGCCTTACCGGAATAGTTTTCAATGATTAAAGCCCTGTCAGTATTGCTTCAGTAGTAGATCTGACTGTAAATACAATGTTACAAAATAACTGTACATACTTTGTACATAAAATGTTTTATCTCAACTCATAGTAAAATGCAGTTTGCTATGCACTTGTCCTTATCCAATTAAAGTATCACAAAAAACTTCCACAGCAGTGGACAACTATCAGTTCTGCACACAATTTCCCATTCAGGAAAGAGCAGTATTTAATGATAGCACATCTATTTCTCAGAGTCAGAGCTGAACTTTATTTACAAATATTTTGACAATAAGCCATATAAAAATAAAAACTAGTTACAATGGCAGGAAATTGGATTTTCTATTTCCTGCAGCAAGTCCAAAGTTTTCTCTGGTGAGCGCCATTAACTTCTGCAGCATCTCAGCTTCCATTTACAAAAAATAAGATTCTAGGCCTTCTGATTGCAAAGAAAAACAACTAACTGATGCCATGATTTCTGCCTGAGTCTGCATATGGTCAACTCTGATATTTCTGTTAATGTTCAGAAGCTTTACTAGGCTGCAGCATGTCAATTACTCTGCTGCAGCTCAGCAAAGCTATGAACATCGGCAGATGCACCATTAATACAGCTCTATTCCTGAAACACAGTTTGAGATGTTAAACTACTGTTCAAAGGTGGGCCAGTCTAAAAAAAACCTGTTTCCCCTTTTTTCAGAAGTGGAGTATATGGCTGCTGAGAAATGTAGACTATAAACCCACAAGAGAGAAGGACAAACAAGGTAAGGGCTTTTACTCAGAAGTGGGGAGCAGCTGCACCTCCCATTGAAGTCAACAGGAGTCGTGCTCAGGGTTTATCCCTCTCCCAGTTAAGGCTGATTAAGACAACAAAATTAGTGTACACAAATAGTGGGTTTTTTACCCACAAAAGTTTATGCCCAAATAAATCTGTTAGTCTTTAAGGTGCCACCGGACTCCTCGTTGTTTAGGTGAATAAGTGAATTTCAAAATAATCAGTGGAGCTGAAAGTAACACAATCCTAACAGCCCCTGTTCAAGTCAAATATTGGACTTGTTTCATATAGCAGGCACAAAATAAGCCAACCCTGTGGCAGAACCACGCTGCATGTCTGTATAAGGTAGAAAGAACAGGAGTACTTGTGGCACCTTAGAGACTAACAAATTTATTTGAGCATAAGCTTTCGTGGGCTACAGCCCACTTCTTCGGATGCATAGAATGGAACTATTAATAGCTTCTCTTAATTAATTAGCCTCTTACAGTTGGTATGGCTACTTCCACCTTCTCATGTTCTCTGTATGTATAAATATCTTCTTACTGTATGTTCCATTCTATGCATCCGAAGAAGTGGGCTGTAGCCCACGAAAGCTTATGCTCAAATAAATTTGTTAGTCTCTAAGGTGCCACAAGTACTCCTGTTCTTTCTACCTTATACAGACATGCAGCGTGGTTCTGCCACAGGGTTGGCTTATTTTGTGCCTGCTATATGAAACAAGTCCAATATTTGACTTGAACAGGGGCTGTTAGGATTGTGTTACTTTCAGCTCCACTGATTATTTTGAAATTCACTTATTCACCTAAACAACGAGGAGTCCGGTGGCACCTTAAAGACTAACAGATTTATTTGGGCATAAACTTTTGTGGGTAAAAAACCCACTATTTGTGTACACTAATTTTGTTGTCTTAATCAGCCTTAACTGGGAGAGGGATAAACCCTGAGCACGACTCCTGTTGACTTCAATGGGAGGTGCAGCTGCTCCCCACTTCTGAGTAAAAGCCCTTACCTTGTTTGTCCTTCTCTCTTGTGGGTTTATAGTCTACATTTCTCAGCAGCCATATACTCCACTTCTGAAAAAAGGGGAAACAGGTTTTTTTTAGACTGGCCCACCTTTGAACAGTAGTTTAACATCTCAAACTGTGTTTCAGGAATAGAGCTGTATTAATGGTGCATCTGCCTATGTTCATAGCTTTGCTGAGCTGCAGCAGAGTAATTGACATGCTGCAGCCTGGTAAAGCTTCTGAACATTAACAGAAATATCAGAGTTGACCATATGCAGACTCAGGCAGAAATCATGGCATCAGTTAGTTGTTTTTCTTTGCAATCAGAAGGCCTAGAATCTTATTTTTTGTAAATGGAAGCTGAGATGCTGCAGAAGTTAATGGCGCTCACCAGAGAAAACTTTGGACTTGCTGCAGGAAATAGAAAATCCAATTTCCTGCCATTGTAACTAGTTTTTATTTTTATATGGCTTATTGTCAAAATATTTGTAAATAAAGTTCAGCTCTGACTCTGAGAAATAGATGTGCTATCATTAAATACTGCTCTTTCCTGAATGGGAAATTGTGTGCAGAACTGATAGTTGTCCACTGCTGTGGAAGTTTTTTGTGATACTTTAATTGGATAAGGACAAGTGCATAGCAAACTGCATTTTACTATGAGTTGAGATAAAACATTTTATGTACAAAGTATGTACAGTTATTTTGTAACATTGTATTTACAGTCAGATCTACTACTGAAGCAATACTGACAGGGCTTTAATCATTGAAAACTATTCCGGTAAGGCCTGGTCTACAGGTAAAGTTTTACTGGCATATTGTTGGATTGTCCTGTCACTTGGATTGAGGAGTGTCCAGCTAGTTTTGACTGAAGTTATGGGTTTATTGGTTTTTATGGCTTCTCACATGGGAAGTGAGTCGGATCCTGGATTTGCAAATGCAAATGAATGTATTGCAAGTGTAGTTGTTGGATGGGAGGGTTTGAAGTATTGGCCTTATGATGTGTTCTCTTCTCTTGCAGAGACCTCAAAAACAGCCTCATGTTGCAGACCTTTCCATCTGGGTCTGTCTAGTGCAGGGGTCTCAAACTCAAATGACCTCGAGGGCCACATGAGGACTAGTACATTGGGCCGAGGGACGCATTTACTGACACCCCCCCCCCCC
>QXTE01000373.1:490427-508653 GCA_003942145.1 Platysternon megacephalum
AAACTACAATCTATCGGTGATCTTCCAGAAAACACCATCCTGGCCACTATGGATGTAGAAGCCCTCTACACCAACATTCCACACAAAGATGGACTACAAGCTATCAGGAACAGTATCCCCGATAATGCCACGGCAAACCTGGTGGCTGAACTTTGTGATTTTGTCCTTACCCACAACTATTTCACATTTGGGGACAATATATACCTTCAAGTCAGTGGCACTGCTATGGGTACCCGCATGGCCCCACAGTATGCCAACATTTTTATGGCTGACTTAGAACAACGCTTCCTTAGCTCTCGTCCCCTAACGCCCCTACTCTACTTGCGCTACATTGATGACATCTTCATCATCTGGACCCATGGAAAAGAAGCCCTTGAGGAATTCCACCATGATTTCAACAATTTCCATCCCACCATCAACCTCAGCCTAGACCAGTCCACACAAGCGGTCCATTTCCTAGACACTACTGTGCTAATAAGCGATGGTCACATAAACACCACCCTATACCGGAAACCTACTGACCGCTATACTTACCTACATGCCTCCAGCTTCCATCCAGGACACACCACACGATCCATTGTCTACAGCCAAGCTCTAAGATACAACCGCATTTGCTCCAATCCCTCAGACAGAGACAAACACCTACAAGAGCTCTATCAAGCATTCTTAAAACTACAATACCCACCTGCTGAAGTGAAAAAACAGATTGACAGAGCCAGAAGAGTACCCAGAAGTCACCTACTACAGGACAGGCCCAACAAAGAAAATAACAGAACGCCACTAGCCGTCACCTTTAGCCCCCAACTAAAACCTCTCCAGCGCATCATCAAAGATCTACAACCTATCCTGAAAGATGATCCCTCACTCTCACAGATCTTGGGAGACAGACCTGTCCTCGCTTACAGACAGCCCCCCAACCTGAAGCAAATACTCACCAGCAACCACACACCATACAACAAAAACACTAACCCAGGAACCTACCCTTGCAACAAACCCCGCTGCCAACTCTGTCCACATATCTATTCAAGTGACACCATCACAGGACCTAATCATATCAGCCATGCCATCAGGGGCTCGTTCACCTGCACATCTACCAATGTGATATATGCCATCATGTGCCAGCAATGCCCCTCTGCCATGTACATTGGCCAAACCGGACAGTCTCTTCGCAAAAGAATAAACGGACACAAATCTGACATCAGGAATCATAACATTCAAAAACCAGTAGGAGAACACTTCAACCTCCCTAATCACTCAGTGACAGACGTTAAGGTGGCAATTTTGCAACAAAAAAGCTTCAAAAACAGACTCCAACGAGAAGCTGCTGAACTTGAATTGATATGCAAACTAGATACAATCAACTTAGGTTTGAACAGAGACTGGGAATGGCTCGGTCATTACACTAATTGAATCTATTTCCCCATGTTGAAGCAGCCTCACACTTTCGTGTCAACTGTCCGAAATGGGCCATCATGATTATCACTTCAAAAGTTTTTCTCCCCTGCTGTTAATAGCTTCTCTTAATTAATTAGCCTCTTACAGTTGGTATGGCTACTTCCACCTTCTCATGTTCTCTGTATGTATAAATATCTTCTTACTGTATGTTCCATTCTATGCATCCGAAGAAGTGGGCTGTAGCCCACGAAAGCTTATGCTCAAATAAATTTGTTAGTCTCTAAGGTGCCACAAGTACTCCTGTTCTTTTTGCTGATACAGACTAACACGGCTGCTACTCTGAAACCTGTATAAGGTAGATATGTCCATGTGACATCTCTTCAGGATTGTCTCAGCACCTGAGGTCACCAAAGCTTCATATCCTAGTCCTTTGAGGATCTGCATAGGATTGAAGTATTTGTTGAGGAGCTGCAAATGTGGGGTGATGACAACTACACAATCATCACACAATCTCTCCTAGTGTTTTCTGCAGTGTGCCAAAGGAGTCGGAACAAATGTGAGATCAGGCTCACTGAAATTAGTTATGTATGTGTGCCCAGTGACAAAGGAATTAAAACAGCCCCAAGAAAGGTGAAGGCAAATAGAAATGTCATAAAACAAGGTGGCCTTGAAGAAAGCTACTTGTCTTCACTTTCAAGGCCGTTAACGTCTTATCCCCCCTGCCTATCATCTCTCATGCACTACTGAAAGGTCGATTTCAACGTCCATTGCCCTTGTTGCGTTTTCAAACAAACACCTTTGTACTTTCTCCCATGCTGCCACTCACACTTGGGAGAAGTTCCCTCTAAACATCCACAAAACTAACTCATTATCCTCCTTCAAAAAAGAACTAGATACATTCACAGAGGATAGGTCCATCAATGGCCATTAACCAGGATGGGCAGGGATGGTGTCCCTAGCCTCTGTTTGCGCCAAAAGCTGGGAATGGGCGACGGGATGGATCACTTGATTACCTGTTCTGTTCATTCCCTCTGAAGCACCTGGCATTGGCCACTGTCAGAAGACAGGATACGGGGCTAGATGGACTTTTGGTCTGACCCAGTCTGGCCGTTCTTATGTTCTTCTTCAAAACCCTCCTTTGCTATGAGGCCTATATAATACAGCCCCAAGACCACAGCCTATTATGCTGACTTATACTGACTCACTGTTTCCTTGTACTCCCCTGACCATTGTCTCTTGTCTTATATAGACTGTAAGCTTTTTGGGTCAGGGACTGTGTTTTCCTTTGTTTGTACAGCACCTAGCTGAATGTGGTTCTGATCCGTGACTGGGGCTCCTAGGCACTACAATAATAAGGTCACATGCTAAACCCAGTTCACCATGGCCATCTGAGTACAGAGAAGGGAAACAGAGCATGAGATGCCTTATTCTAACTAGATATAAATTCTGCTGTCAAAGTTTTTGTGTGTGTGTGCATGCAATCAAACACAGGAAACAATGCAAAAGAGCCACTGAATCTATATGAGAGATTTCTGACTGTCACTGGTCCAAGGTTGGGGCAGATCTTTTAGATTTAAGTCATTCAAGCGGTTTTGAAATTGAGCTATTGCAAATCACACTGCTCCTCACCACACGCTATAAACCACAGTTTGGTCATGAGTGTCAAGGAAGCCATCTTTAGTATTGTTATAGTATCACAATACACCTCACTGTCAAAAGAACAAAAACCTTGGTGCCAACATCTAACAAGCTTCCAGAGCCAGAGCCAATTCACCCTGACAGCATTTAAAAAAATAAATTAATTAAAAAAAAAAAAAAAAGCGCTAAATACCAGGAAACTAGAACAGAAGAAATGCTAGGACAAGAATGCCAAGCAATTACCCTCCACCCCACTGTAAGTAGGAAGAATGTTAGCTTCAAACTAGAATGTGGCAGACAACCTGCAAAGGAAACAGCTGTACTAGCAGCACCAGTGTCACACCTCATGACACCTGAGGGTCAGTACAATGAGGGGAACAGAAGACATCTTCACAAAGCCAAAAAGGACACTAGAGCTCTGCTTTCTGAGGACATCCAGAATGCTGCTCACAGAAGGAACACACCCCCAGCCAGTCACTGACAGTGAAACATCAGGGACAGCAAACAGGCTCCAGGTGGCAGATCCACCTCAGCAGCAGAACCAACCACTGCAGAGGAACAGAAAAAGTGGACCTGTGATGAGAGAGCCATTGAGCCTCAGAGATGGTAATTACTGACAGATATCCAATACCCTGACCTCCATCCTACCCCTACTATTTAGTGCAATAGCATGTAGGGGCCCCAGTAGTGCTTACTACTGCACAAACCAAAAGACAGTTTCTGCCCCACAGAGCTCACAGTCTAAGGCCATGTCTACACTACACAGCCTATGGCAGCATAGCCCCGAGTGCAGATCCAGCAAATCCTAACAAAGACTTCTGCCAGTACAGGAACACCACCTCCCTGAATGAGATTAGCTATGCCCACAGAAGCGCTCGTCCATTGGCACTGTGGCATGTACACCAGGGGTTTGGTCAGCATAGCTCCGTGGCTAGGGGTTGTGGGTTTTTCACACCTCTGATTGACATAACTATGCCAGCATATGCTTTGGGTGTGTGGCAGGCCTCAGTAAAGCTTTGCTCCGTTTGTACTTTAATCATGGGTTGGGTGAGTCTCCAGCTCAAGCTTTGGCTAACGGTATTTGATTATTTGCATCAGGAAGCTGTAAAAGTAGCCCCTGGAAGGAATTGACACTGACTCCTGCCGTATGACATTAGCCTTTGCTAACCCCAAGTCATGTGTGGCTGAGGCCATCTCCCCACAGTTCTCTCCTGTGTCAGACCTTTATCGCAGGTGGGTCTCACTGAAGGCGCCTGGGGAGCAAGAGAGATCCCCAGTTTCCTGTGGGTTGGAGCCATGACCAGCCCCTTGAATGCCTACTGTTGTCACATACCATGTTAGAGTAACAGACACCCCATACCCAATAGAGGGGGGAGGGAGGGATGGAGGGCTCTGGGCATGTAACAGCCTATTAGGGAGGGACAGGGAGACAGCTATCCTCCAGCTATCACACACACAGAGACACTTTCAGCCAACCTAGGACTCAGGCAGCAGCTTCCAGCCACACATAAGGGGCTTGATGAGTTTGTACATATCTTCCTCAGGGAGTAAGGCTATCATAGGTGCCCAGTGAGCCAAATACAAACTGCAAAGGAGCCTGGGAGCCCCTAGCAGTGTCTCCAAAGCTAGATGCTCAGGCACCTCCAGGGTTGACAAAGGCCAAAGCCAACCTGCATCAGAGGGACAACAGAGTCACAAAGACCACCAGGGCCATCTCAACTTCTACCCACAGGCACCGTTTCATCCACAGGGCCACTTCAGAGCTCCCCCCTCAGTCAGTCAGTCTGTGGGGAGAGTGCCCACATCAGCCCTTTGTTACTCGGGCTTCCTGACTTAGTTGCTTTCTATAATTCCCCAACCCTGCCCCTCTGGCTGCCTGCGTTAATGTCAGTAAAGCCCTAAGGATTACAAGCAACTGGTCTCTAGGGTTTGGGACAATGCCCTCAGGAACTGATGGGGGCCAGACTGGGAAGCCACAGCCTCAAAAGGGGATGCTTGGAATTTTGAAAGTGTCCCCCAGTACCCTCCACTTCCCACAGAGAGCCCCCAATCCAGCTCAGCCCTCTCCACTGGTCACTCATTCAACCGGATCCGGTGGAAAATGAACAAGGAGAAAGGGACAGTGGATAAAAGGATAAGACTAGCTCTTTGAACTGCCAATGAATGAGGCAGCTTCCCAGCAACAACAGAATCCCAGGGCAGGCCCTGAAAAGCCAGCCATTCTCCAGACAGGATTAAGCACCAGAACAGTCAGCCACATACAGCACAGCGGGCAGCCCTTCCCCACAAAGGGACAGTCCCTAAATGAGTCCACCAGTGTGTGACTGTGCCAGCACTTGCTGGTTCCCAGCACGAGGCACTGTAGAGGTGGGTCTATTGGTCTGAGGAGGGGGAAGGATACAGTGCTAGCTGGACTTGTTGGTGTGATGGGGTGGGGGAAAGCGAGGATACAGAGCTAAATGGTTACAAACTACTGGGGGTCAGCCTGACAGACAATGGGGCAACAGGAAACTGGAGCCACAGTGCCAGGATGGCATAGTCCGAGCCGAGTGCCCTTCCTCAAATCACACAGTAACAGGACTCTAAGCCCTTGCTGTGCCCTCCCCCATCCCTTGGATCTGAATGCAATTTATTCACGTATAGCCAAGGAGAGGGAGGGTGGGGAGGACCTTGACCGTTGGATTACAGGTCCCTAGAACTCTCTCTCTGGAGGGGGTGGGGAGAATATGAGTCTCTTCCCAGATGCCCAGGTCAGCTTCACAATTCTTCCTTTTCTGAATCGGTTCTCCAAAATACTGCAGGAGGGGCCTTTTCTGTCGGAGACTATAGCACTAGCTGCCCTTCCGCCTCCCCTGTCTGATCGCTTCCGGAAACACAGGAACAGAGTGGGTCCCTATCCAAGGTTACAGATCTGTGATTTGGGAGGTTACCATATGGTGTCTGACCCTCATATGCGCTACTGAATTTGCCTATTTCACACTTCAATAACCAGTCCAGCCCTCTCATCGGGTACAGCAGTCTCTTCCAGGGAGAGAGCCCCCCAGCACAGAGGAGCCTTTGTTCCCTAACACTCCAGGGTTCAGCAGCCCACTGCTTCTATCCCTCCACTTTCATCTAATTGACAGTCCCCACCCTCTCCTGCCTGCACACAGTGAGGAGAACCATCCCTAGGCCGGGAGGGGGAAGGGCTCCCCAGTCCCCTTTCCAATTCATGGGAGAATGAGACGCATTGTTCTGCAACACAGACAGCTCCCGGGAAACTGGTCTCACAGCCTGGACCCCTCCTAGCAGACAGCGGGGACCATGGGGGGGAGGCATGTGTCAAGTGCCATCAGCTTGGGGTGACGTTTGCCTCCTGAGTTAAGTGGGTTTGGAGTCAAACCCATGGCATGCTTCGTCTTTGAGCCCCCATGAGAGGGGACTCCCAACTGGAGCAGAGCAGCAAGGGGGACACTCCGCTGCCTTACAGCATTTCAAAGACTCCCTGAGCCAGAACAGCTGCAGAAGCCATGGTGAAGATGGAGCTCTCTGTATGGTGCAACCTCTTTGAGACATGGAGGTGGAATGAGTAAGAGATAACCAGTATGACAGCTAGAGACCTGTGTACGTCCTGCATTGTAAACAAGTTCTTTACAACTACAGGAGAGCTGTGCCGGGCCCAATGGGTTCAAAGAGCTACTGTCAAAGCCGACTGAGCTCTGCCCTTCAGAGTGAGGGGATTCCCAGGCTCCACCAGCCACAGAGAAGCTCTTGGTTCTCTCCCCCTTTCATATTAAATAATACTTCATCACCGCAATGTGACTCAAAGGCTGCAATGCGAACGAGGCCCAGAGTGAGGGCTGCACAGGTATACTGGGCTCTGCTCGGCAGTAAACAACATCTGGGCTTTCTGGCTCAATTCCTCTCTCAGAAATCAAATTAACAGGCACTGTTTTTCCAGATCCCAGTTCGGCAAACATCTCCCCTGCCTGGGATCAGAACAACAAGGCAGACTCTGTCCTGTTTACAGCTCATCAGCCTTAGGAGAATCTTCAGGCCAAGCTCTGCTGATGCAGCTCCATTGACTTCAGCATGAGACACACGTAACTAAGGGCAGGATTAGATCCTGTAGCTAGAACATAATTTAACAGTTCTGCTGCACTGCTATTCATAAGACGGAATAGAGCCCAGCTCTCCAACCAATTACTGGGATGGGCTGGCTACACAGTGCTCAGAGAGAGCACCCAGCACCCCACCCCATTACTGGGCCAGACCAGGCTGACTTCACAGAGCTCATAGGAGTAACATAGCCATACTGTATGTCTGTCACTGAACTGAAGTGGGGAGGCTCAGACAACAGCCAGGAGCTTGGCAGTAAGATGTCACACACGTGGCTCCTCCTCCAGGTGCTCACAGGGATTATTTTCCACTCCTCTATTCCCATTTAGATGTGGACCTTTGTATGTTGCAAGTTTGCCTCAAACACACGGCATAAAATCTGCTGGGTGTGCCCCGTGGCTAAATCAACAGTACTCCAAAACCTGCACTTCTGCCTTTCTAACCTGTGGGACTATGGGGCCAAGCATGATGCCAGATCGACAGAGGAAGCAGCCAGTAGGAACTGTCTCTTTCTGGGCTGCGTAGGTGGAATTCTCTTGCTTGGGGAAGGCGGGCTGCATAGGTGACACCCAGCAGGGCTGGGAGCAGAGACTGTAGAGCACAGACAAGATCAGATCATCCCTAAAAGATTCTCCCCCCCCCAAATCAACCATGCTCAGAGCCAGCTCCTTGCATACCCGGGCCATGGAGTCAAGGAGGACCCTAGCACGTTTGGGGACTCAGCCAGCCAGTCCCTGCAGGCTACATAATCTGCCTCAACAAATTTCAGAGTGGTAGCCGTGTTAGTCCGTATCAGCAAAAACAACGAGGAGTCCTTGTGGCACCTTAGAGAGACTAACAAATTTATTTGGGCATAAGCTTTCGTGGGCCCATTTTATCAGATGCAAAGTAACAGTCCCTCTTCTAGCAGTGACCCATCCTTCTGCCGACACATACTAATGATCAGGGAGAGTAGAGCCTAAGCACCACACTGCTTCAAACTCCAACACCCCCCCTCCTGGCATTGAGAGAGGAGTCCCAAACAAAGTGCACTCCCATACCAGTCCCCCTTCACTTTCACCCACTGCTTGTGGTTTGTCTTAGCCCAGCCCCTCCTGCTACAGTGGGAGAGATGGGGATGCTTTGCCCTGCTCTAGGGCTGCCTGTCAGAGTACTACAAAGGTTCTCCAGCCATTAAATTCAACCCTTGAGAAGGCAGGTGGGACACACAGGATCATCAGGCACTGAAAATGCTAATGCAATTCTGGGGTGCATAACACAGGAATCTCAAGTAGGAGTAGAGAGGTTGTATTACCTCTGTATTTGGCACCGTGAGACCGCTGCTGGAATATTGTGTCCAGTCTAGTGTTCACATTTCAAGAAGGATGTTCTTGAGTAAGTAGAGAGGGATCAGAGAAGAGCCACAAGAATGATTAAAGGATTAGAAAATAGGCTTTATAGTGAGAGACTCACGGAATTCAATCTGTTATAGCATAACAAAGAGAAGGTTAAAGAGCACCTTGATCACAGTCTATAAGTACCTACATGGAGAATAAATATTTGATATTGGACCCTTCAGTCTAGCAATGGCTAGAAGTGAAGCTAGACAAATTCAGAGTGGAAATAAGGCGTAAATTTCTAATACTGAGGGTAATTAGCCATTGGGACAACTTACCAAAGGTTGTAATGGATTCTCCATCATCAGCATTTTTAAATCAAGATTGAATGCTTTCCTACCAAATATGCTCTAGATCACCCAAGAATGATTTTGGTGAAGTTCTATGGTCTGTGTTATGCAGGAGGTCAGATTAGAGTATCACAGTGGTCCGTTCTGGCTTTATAATCTGTGAAATGCAACTCCCTCTGAACAGCAGCTGTTCACACAGGGATCCCGCACCTGGTGCCAAAATGCCACCTCCTCTGTTGTTGGGATACAGCAGCTGCTTAAGAGCTATAGCGTAACACTACAAACCAGTTTAGAAGAGTGAAAGGGGCAGAGGGAATTGAGAAGTAGGATGGAATTACCCAAACTGAGATTTTGTCAAAACAATGGGGTTAGTTAGCACACCTACTCCTGCGAGAAACCCCGAAGGACCATGAATAACTATGAAAGATCAGAATGTCAGTTTTAAGTCCCATTTGAAAGACATCTCCAGCATCACAGCACCCCTAGCACAGGACTGGCACATGGGGTCAGCTTGGAGTTCATTCCCTCTGGGGCACCTGGCCTTGGCCACTGTCGGAAGACAGGATACTGGGCTAGATGGACCTTTGGTCTGACCCAGTCTGGCCGTTCTTATGAGTCAGATAGCAGAGCACCCCCTAGTCAGCTCCCCACCCCAGGCCCTGTAGTACCTGGTGTCCCTTGGAGGTCCCCCCATCATAATATTGATCAGACCCAGCCAGTCTTGCTTAGATAACAAGATGTGACAAGATCCCAGCACAAGGGGGTGCAGATCCAGGGTGGGGGAGATGCTAGGCCAGGGAGAGGACAACTGAACCAGTAACAAAGGCAGCAGCTCAGTGACAGAGCCCTGAGCAGAAACAGCTGATGCTCTGCAGCAACAAAACCACATGCACAGCAGCGCTCCGCTCGCCAGAACCTAGGGCTGCAGTAAGGAGAGCAAAGGTAGGACACACTCACCAGCGCTGCAGCACACGGAACAAGACAAAAGCAGACTATGCTTCAAGCACGCACACACACCAGAGTACAAAACCCCAAAACCAATGGGAGGGGTATGTGCACATGGGCTGAGAGCAGAGGAGTACCCATACACACGGCTCCTTGGCAGCAGAGACACAGACCCCTGTAATGCAGATCAGCCGGATTTCCTGCTATTTAACCCCACATATCAGGCCCTAAGGAATGTGTTTCAAATACATGAAAATACTTAAATGCCAGGAAAACATTCCAGCTAAGACACAAAGCAAGCAGTCTCCGAGCCCAAGGCTCACCAGCTGACTCTTCACAGGCACCTCAGCAGGGAACTGGGAATGCAGCCCCCCTCTGGGGTGGAATGCAGCAGCTGTTTCACAGCTAACTGCAACATTATACAAGAGTTTAGAGCAGAAGCAAAGTGGATTTCCAGGTCCAGATTAAACTTCAAGGGAATTTAGGTTGTGAAAAGAAAAGCCCCAAGCTAGAATTTGGCCAGGACACCAGGGCTAACACTCCATTCCCACAAAGTACT
Organism: Platysternon megacephalum; assembly: GCA_003942145.1. Taxonomy (NCBI): domain Eukaryota; kingdom Metazoa; phylum Chordata; order Testudines; family Platysternidae; genus Platysternon; species Platysternon megacephalum. Next base: position 500,729 of record QXTE01000373.1, read on the forward strand.
GTGGGATCTTTACTGACCACAACTGCTCAGGGCCTCAATTTAAATCTCATGTGAGACACAGTAGCATCAGCTGCACAGTACCCCCTAGTGCCATGCTGGGGCATTAGTCAGCACTGACAGTAAAGACAGCCCCTACTACCACTCCAAGGAGCACAGCACCCCTAGAGCACCACATTGGGGCACGGTCTGTCACTGACTCAGAGGGAAGAGTGCCAGCTGAGGCACCAACATTTCATGCTGCTGCACCCTGAAATTAGAGCGCATTAGAGATCTCCCATCCAAGTACTGCCCAGGCCTGAACCTGCTTAGCTTGAGGTCATAGCAGAGGGTGGTCCACAGCTGACAAAGCAAAAATTTACAAAGAAGTCCAAGAAATATCCAGATCTCCATTCCTTGTTGCTTACCTGCTCTATCACACACACCCTTCCCCTCAATGATGCCAGCCATGAAGGTCCATGTGTCAACTGCTCTCACAAATATCCTCATGCTTTCTTCCATGCCATCCTTATTCCTGCACTGATCCATCAGGTACTACTCCCTCCTTCCAAATCCTCTCCAGATCTACTTCTGCCAGGACTCCTACAAGGAATCAGCCATTAACAACAGGCCAGCTGAGCAGCAGTCATGACTACACAATTTTATTTGCTTGAACTATACTAAAACAACTGTCAGTGATTGAGAACCATCCAGTTATGCAATAGCTGCTCACACACACTTGGTGCATCGTTTCCAGTTGGATTACAACTTCTTCAGGGCAGAGGTCACGTCACCCTATGTGTTTGTGCAGCACCCAGCACCACGAGGCCCCATTCCTCAGGGCGGGCCTTTGTGTGGCACCACGCTACAAATACCAAATCAGATCTACCTCTGAAAGGAAGAAATGGGCTGAGAATGTGAGAATGACAGGGTAGTTGGGAGTCAATGACCCCACGCAGCCTGAACTTAGCACAGCAAGGAGTGCGGCATTCAGAGAGTGCAGGAACACAAGGCCTTAGAATGCAGCAAAGCAAATTTGGGGGAATGAAGAAATCTCGTGAGGGGCCCTGGGAAGAGGAGTTAAAATCCCCCTCAGTGGGAGGAAGCAGTGGGGGCTCCTCAGACACCATTAGGCACAAACAATTCCCCTTAAAATGAAGTATGCAAGGAATGGGAAGGTGGGTTGCAAGGGACTGGCTCAGAGACATGGCTAAAATGCCCTGAAGCCAAATGGAAGAGGTAAAGTGTCACAGGATCTACAGTTGGACAAGCCCCATAGGTCACCTAGTCCATCTTCCCCCCCGCACAGGACTGTCCAGCTATCATTACCTCTCACTACACCGCTCCCTATGCTTGAACCATGACATTGGTAAAGAGACACAGCCAGATACATCTGCGAAAAGCAGAATGAATTACTGCAATCAAGTGGAATAAGGAGGGATTCTATGAACACAGCACAGAGAAGTGGGTCCAGCAATCAGTGGGGAAGGGACCCAACCATTTCTAGAGCCTCTGAGATACTGAGTAAGTCACAGTCTGGCTAGCAGGTAAAAGAGGGAGATTCTGTGAGAATAACTATCACTAAGGAGCTGACAAGGGGATCCTGGAATATATAAAGATGTAGCAGGCAGCTGGCCCAGGGCTGCCTGTATCTCAGGGGGTGCAGGAAGTTAGCTAGTGAAATTACTGAGAGGAGAGATTCAGTAGGTGCAACTGGTCCCTGAGAAAGGACTGAACAGGACCTAGTCTTTCCCATCTCTCTGCCTCCACCCTTCCTTGCTTTGTACAGGGCCCATATAACAGGCAAGTACAGCATGAAGGCCACCCTGGGCAGAAAGTTTTCTGCCATTCAGTTCAATGTAACTGAGTACACAGCAGCCTGCATAGCTGCTCCCAGCTCGCCTCTACTGTTACACTAATGTGTGCTTTGTCCTAGAATGAGTACCCCTTGGTGTATCCCATGTGTCTATACACTGCCCAGCACACTGATCTTGACTCTGGCCTCAGAACCCCCACAGATGGGGGTATCAATCCACATTTTCATATATTTTAAGGCCAAAAAGGATCATAATAATAATCTAGTCTTGATATGAAGATATCAAGAGATGGAGAATTCACCACTTTCATAGATTCTGAGGCCAGAAGGGACCATTGTGATCATCTAGTCTGACCTCTCTATAACACAGGCTGTAGAACTTCCCCTAAATAATTCCCAGAGCATGTCTTAGAAAAAACATCAAATGCTGATTTAAAAATTGTCAGTAATGGAAAATACACCATGACCCTTGGCAAATTGTTCCATGGGTTAGTTACCCTCACTGATACAAATTTACACCTTATTTCCAGTCTGAATTTGTCTAGCTTCAACTTCCAGCCATTGGATCATGTTAGACCTTTCTCTGCTAGACTGAAGAGACCATTATTAAATATTGGTTTTCCATGTAGGCAGACTGTAATCAAGTCACCTCTCAACCTGCTCTTTATTAAGCTGAATAGGTTGAGCTTCCCTTGGTAGTTTGTTCCAATGGTTAATTAACTGCACTGTTAGGCACAGACTTTGAATTTGAATTTTCTTGCTTTAAGTTGCAGTCATTGGTTCTTGTTATGCCTCTCTCCACTGAATAGAAGAGCACCTGATATTTTCCTCCATTCAAGGTTCTTATACACTATAATCAAGCCAGTTTTTTTTTTTTGATAAACTATAATAGATTGAGCTCTTTCAATCTCTCACTGTAAGGCATTTTTGCCAGCCCTCGACTCATTTGTGTCTTTTCTCCAATTTTTCAACTTCCTTTTTAAAATGTGGACACCAGAACTGGATACAGTATTCCAATACTGGTCTCAACAATACTGTATACAGATTTAAAATCACCACCCCACTCCTACTCCCCAGTTTATATATCCAAGGATCATATTAGCTTTTTCTACCACAGCATCTCAGGGGGAGCTCATGTTGAGTTGCTTGTCCACTATTATCCCTGAAATCTTCTTCAGAGTCAATACTGTCCAGGATTTGACAAAAGGGGAAGCTGTGGCAGAGGGGAAGGGATGAGAGTGGAGTGAGGAAACCAGCTGCTCAGCCTCAGCCCTCAGACAGGACCACTATAGCAGCAGGTGCCCCAGCGTACACACCTAACTTAGGGTATGTCTACACTACCGCGATCAAGCCAGTGGGGGGGTCGATTTATCGCCTCTAGTCTAGACACGATAAATCGATCCCCGAGCGCTCTCCCGTCGACTCCTGTACTCCAGCGCCGCGAGAGGCGCAGGCGGAGTCGACGGGGGAGCGGCAGCAGTCGACTCACCGCAGTGAAGACACCGCGGTGAGTAGGTCTAAGTATGTCGGCTTTAGCTACGTTATTCACGTAGCTGAAGTTGCGTAACTTAGATCAACACCCCCCCCTCCCCCAGTGTAGACCAAGTTGAAACGCAAAGGTTGTGCCAATTTAACTAAACTGATTCCTAACAGATTCAAGCACCAATCAAACAAAAGCAGTTTCTAAGCTGAATTTGTTAAATTACTGCCACTTGTGTGTTTAGACAAGGCTTGAGATGCAGAGAATTCCACACAAAGACCAAGGAGACCTGCTCATTGCCAACCCTCCTTTCCAAAGGGCATTAGAGTGCAACACGGCAGTACAAGAGGCTGTAGGGGAAGAGCTGAAGCCATTGATGAATCTATGCTGGCTGTCTCCCTCCATGCCAGGGAGGAGCTGAGTTAGTGTTGAGAGATTAGAAGGAGCAGCTTTACTCCTCCACAGAAGTAAATAAAAAACCAGAAGCCTCCACCCAGGCCCCAGTTGCCAGCAAAATAAAAGCTGGTCTTAATTAGCCCAGCAGAGGCCCTGCCTGACCTTGGGTTTCAAACGGCTGGGCTCAGAGCTGCAGGAGCCCAGCCTGTGGACAAAGGAGGCAGCTCCTGCCCCAGGCCAACTGCAGTGAAGCAGGAGGGCACTCTACAGCCTAGACAACTCCCACCTACCAGGAAAGGGCCCTGCTACTGATGCAAACAGCAGGGAGCCAGAGCAGGAAGGAATCTATGCAAAGCCCACAGAACTTGCCAGCACACCCACAAGGATCATCCTAACTTCCCTCCTCCCCGCTAGGAGCCAGCAATGAGAGCTCTTTGGACCAGCTCCAATCTGGAACCCACAAGGGAGGCACCTTCTGCCCTGGGTCAGAGTCACTCCAGGAGTTTGGGCAGGAGGGAAGTGCTCAGAGGATCTGGACCCCCACGGTGAGATTCCCCACAGCTACATTCCTTTGTCTCCTGAAATCTTCAGCATGGAATATGAGCAACTTTAGCCTTCTCCTCTCCAGCCACACTTTCCATCGTGAGACCTCAGCTGCCATGTTTAATTTGGATGATTTCCCAAGCCAGACCCTCTCCATGTCAGCCCTATGTCTCCCACTGCCAGCTCTCCTCACCTCAGTCACTCAGCATAGCAGCCATCCTTGCACATCTGGTGTCAAGCTTGGTTCCTTGTCCCAGCTCCTTCCTTCTCTCCATGTAACTAGCCTGCCTGCCTAGGCTTCCATCATCTCCCACCTGCTAGTGCAGACTCCAGCCTCACATCTCCCATCACCGCCCCTCCAAGATGCAGCTGCCAAGTAACTTCTCTATTACTTTCAATCCCTGCCCAGTTCCACCCTCCTACACAGTCCCGCTCTCTCTGCTCCACCCAAGCTTCTTCTGACCTCTTCCCATCAACTCTTTCACCCACCCACTCTAGACTCAATGCCTAATTTTATGACTCTCCCTACGCATGGAAGAGCCTCTGAATCTCTGTTGGCCAAGGTCCCTCCCTGCCCTGTAACAAAACGTTCTTGCTAGACTATGCTCATGCCATTCAGTATTGCATTTCATCCACCATGAACTGGTCACAGAGACTGGATTAAATGATCCAAGAGCCCCTCACAACTCGAATGCAAGAATCTGACCTGCTGTGCTTGCAAACTAAGCCACTCCGCACAGGGTCCTGCTATTGTCCCCCTGCTGTGTATACTGACAGTCCTGCAGAAGTCATCCTACAAAGGCTGAAAAGTAGAGGTGTCAGTGGGAAACTGAGTGCTTCCTTTCCTGAAACTCAGGCACTATGGTGATGGGCACAGGGCAATCATAAAAAACTAAAAAGATTCAGGGGACTAAAGCTATCAGGCCACACAGAACTTAACATTTCAAACTAAGGCTTGATCTTATGTCAGTATAACTACATCGCTCAGGGGTAGAAAATCCACACCCGAGCGATGTAGTTATACGAACCTAACCCCCTGTGTAGACAGCACTGTGTCAATGGAAGGGCTTCTCCCGGCGACATAGCTACCACCTCTCACTGAGATAGATTAGCTATGCAAATGGGAGAAGCTCTCCCATCAGCCTAGGTAGCATCTTCACTAAGCACTACAGCAGCACCAGAACAAGTGCAGCTATGCCGCCGCTGGTTGCTGGAAGTGTAGACAAGCAGAAGCGCCATTTTAGGCCTGGTCGGTGGGGGGAATCGATCTAAGTTACACAACTTCAGCTACGTGAATAACGTAGCTAAAGTCGACATAATTAGATCTACTCACAGCGGTGTCTTCACTACAGTGAGTCGACTGCTGCTGCTCCCCCGTTGACTCCGCCTGCGACCCCCGCTGGATCGATTGCTGCCCGCCAATCCAGCAGGTAGTATAGACATACCCAGAGAGAGCTCTGGTAGCGAGTCCCCAGGATGGGACAGCACCAACACACAAATCAAATCTATCCGAGCAAGCTGCTAGAGCCCAGTCCAGCTGCCATAGAGGAAATCTGGCTTTACACACGTCAGGATTCTCCAAGGGGTAAAGGTGCTGGGAGGACGCAAGGTACATTTATTCAGACTTTTACCAAGCTCCCTCCACCCCCACACCAACCCTAAACACAAAGTTGAGAAAACTGAATGGGTGGGGGGTCAAGCCTGTTCAAAGCAGTCTCAGCCCCAAGAGAAGGCAGAAGTTTGAACCAGACCAAGAGCCTTTCCCACTGATCCCAAAATTTGAATGGGTTGGGTTTTTTCAGGAAAGTTTCTACACAGAAATAAAGATGAACTAACTACAAGCCCTCCAGCTCCTCATTTCCTGCCCCCACGCTCCAATTCCTTCTATTTATATTCTAGCCATGCCTTCCAGAGCCTCCTTAGATAGCCTTCCTGTTACCTGTACGCAACCCCACTGCTACCACTATATCCCTTCTCCCCATTACCGGTACCACCTTCTATTCCTACTGCCTTACCCGAGTACCTGCTCTGCTCACGAGCAAAGCGCTCTTCGGATATCCATTCCCACCACTGCACACACACACTTCACTCGTACCAGCGTAGCACCCCCACCTGTCCTTAATGCTCCCCCTCACCTGCGCCCTTCCCCCTAACCCAAGGGCTTCGGAGGCCTCCCCCAGGGGATGCACATACCCCACTCATGTGTCCGTCCCCCCCGCAGCAGGCAGAGCACCCGCTTCATCACCTCGTGCTCCTCTCCTCCGATACCTGCCCGGATAATCGCCACACTCGCCCACCCCTCTCGCCTGTGTAACAGCCCCACTCCTCCCGCTGGGCGGGGCGGGCCGAACCGGGACCCCGGCCCAGAGAGCTCAGCTCTGTGCGGGGCCGACCGGGACTCCCGCCCCACTCCCCGGGGGGCGCGGCAGCCCCCCAGGAGAAGCCCCAGCCCCGCGCTCGGCGCTGACCTTGGGCAGCTCCCGCAGCTGGTTGGCGTCCAGCAGCAGCTCCTCCAGGGAGCGGCTGTAGCGGTAGATCTCCTCGGGCACCGCCTGCAGCGAGCAGTGCCGCCGGTCCAGCGCCTCCACGTGCCGGTTACAGCGCCACAGCGGCGGCATGCAGCGCAGCATCCTCCCGGGCGGGTCCCACCGGCAGCGGCACCGACACCGGCCCGGGCGGGGCGCTGACGGGTGGCTCCGGCGGGGGGGGAAGGAAGGGCCGGGCCGGGAGGGCGGCGCAGGGCGGCTCCGTGAGGGGGGCGCAGGGCGGCTCCAGCAGGGGGCAGGTGGGGCCGGGGCGGCTCCGGGGGGGGGGGGCGGGNGGGGCCGGGGGCGCAGGGCGGCTCCGGCAGGGGGCAGGTGGGGCCGGGGCGGCTCCGGGGGGGCGGTCAGGGGGGGCCGGGGCGGGGCGCTGAGGGGCGGCTCCGGCAGGGGGAAGGACCGGGCCGGGGAAGGGTCCCGACGCTCCGGCTCCTCCTCGGCGGCCGCGCTCGGGGGGAAGGGGTGGCGGCTCCGGGTCTCAAGGGCCGGGGAGACGCGAGCTCCGCATGGCCGCCACCTTAGGCCTGGTTCCCTCAGACTCAGGCCGCGGCGGTTCCGACTCCAGACCGGGTCGCTGCAGCGCTCGGGCCCCGCCGGCTCCTCAGGCCGCAGCCGCTCCGCCCCCCGTGATGGGCCCTGGGAATCCGAGTCCGAACATCTGGAACTACGGCTCCCAGCATGCCCCGCGGGCTTCCTTATCCACCCCGCCCGGAACTACGGCTCCCAGCATGCCCCGCGGGCTTCCTTATCCACCCGGCCGGAAACTACGGCTCCCAGCATGCCCCGCGGGCTTCCTTGTCCACCCCGCCCGGAAACTACGGCTCCCAGCATGCCCCGCGGGCTTCCTTATCCACCCCGCCCGGAACTACGGCTCCCAGCATGCCCCGGGCTCCCTCCTCACGCGGAACTACGGCTCCCAGCATGCCCCGCGAGATTCGTGTCCCAGTGGGAGGATGCTGAACCGGCCCCGTGGGGGGCGCTGCCGCCCGGGCGAGGAGCAAATGTCCCCCCTGCAGGCGGGAACACCGCCCCCCCCCGGCCCCCAGCCCGTCTGGAGCCGGGCCGCTCCCCCCCCGACCCCTCCCTCTCCCGTCACCCATCTACCGCCCCTCCTCCCACCCCCACACAGACCCACCCCCCGACCCCTCCCTCTCCCAGTCACCCTCCCTCTCCC